>CM039119.1:52830335-53145576 GCA_022036555.1 Microstegium vimineum | reverse complement strand
GTAACTGTGAGTACTGCGCAGAGTGCTAGTAAAAGCAAGACCTCTTCAGTTCGGCTGATGGCAAAGCCAAGCCTTGTGTCACCTTCTTCAAGTGGGATTTCCAGCAGCAATTCTCCTCCTATGCAGCTGTACCAAAGCCGTGCTGCCTTTACCACACCAATATCCACTCCATGGTAATCTTCAAAACCGTAGAGCGTCGCATTAGTGACGTTCGACAGATCAGATAATGAACTCGAATTCACAGATGCAGACGCTGTCTCTCCAGATATCTGCATGTTTCAGAATGTGACAGTGCGAAGACAAAACTGTGAGTTGAAACTTTCAAATATGAAAATATGTACAAATTGATTGCCCAGTTTCTAGGCTGCCCAGTTTCTACGCTTAGTTATCTAATTACTGTCAGAACATTAAAACTAACTCAAATCTCATTGTAGTAACTGCCAACCTACACTGTGAGATGTCTGAGTTAGAGAGCTTGTGTCTGCACCTTGGTGAGAAGAGCTTCACTCTGCACATTCATGAAATCGATGGGTATCCCCGAGGCCTGCGAAGAGTAGAAACCATGCATTGGCACGTGCCAGGGTATCATCGAAGGACTCGTAGTGACAAGCATTGTTGTCCAGAGCCTTGGGCAGGACAAGCATCGAGAAGTAGCAGCTCGAGTTGGGCGCGCGCAGCGTGTCACGCATCTTCTTGTCCCATGGGTATGCGACATAGCCATCCTGGAGTTGTGCCTTGCTCAAGGCTGATGCAACTCTTGTGCCCCTTGTTCCTTCATGGAGAGAGATATGTAAATTTCATTTATGTAGAAAGTTCAAAGTCCACAAACTAGCATGCTCATACTGTTCGTGAAATGTACTCAGGAATTAAAGCGTCATCATCCTTGATCAGAAGCACAGCTAGAAACGCACAGTCAGAAGCATGTAAATGAGAATTCCAAATCCGTGATCAGAAGAACAGCTAGGCATTATTACATGAAAATGCTCACAAGTATCAACTTTATACAGATGTAAGTCACCAAATTTCAGATTCCAGATGAAATGAAAATGAGGATGTTAGAATATGTCATGGATCTATTGGGCCTGGTAGGGCCGTATGGCGCATTAGTGTTAGGGTTAATTAGAGATAAGAGTTGCTTGCTTAGGGTCAAGTAAACCTCTCTATGTAAGGAGATGAGATGTATCAATGTAATCAAGCAAGAATTAAGAAGGAAATCTCTTCCCTCTTGCCCGGCCGTGGGCAAACGGCACGACCGGCCTTCTCTCACCCGTAGCTGCCGTCGCTCCCTCAGACCTCCTCCCTCACCCTAGCCCCCGTTCCTCGCGCCCTAACCACTGAACTATCATACATAACAATCTGGTATCTTGCCGCCGCCACCGTCCACCGCGCCGCCGCCAACGGCCTCACTGAGGTCTCCTACGTCTCCACGTCCTCCGCCCGACCTCTCACCTTGAAGTCCCTGGCGGGCATCGTGGATCAGATCGCCCAAAACGTCGTCGCGATGCAGATCAAAGTCACTGCGATGTAGGCTGCCTGGGCGGGGCTTGCCCAGCTGCCCCTCCCGCCGCTACCCGCACCCCCACCGCTGTCGATCCTGCCACCATTGGTCGCGACCACGGCACCGTACTAGTACGAGATGCCCCAGGACAGGAAGGCCACAACCTCATTCTAGGCCGCGCCGCCGCTGTCCCAGGGCGTCCACATCCAGCAGATCAGGTTCCGTCATCGCCTTCACTGCTCCCAGCTTGGCTCACGGGTTCGACGGAACCCATCTACATGGCGACCAACACCCAGCGGTACCTACCGCCGCTGGGGAAGCTTACCCGCCAGGTGTCGGCAGCCGTGCGGTTGCAAGCGGCGGCACGTGGTCTCTTGGCACGCCGGCAAGTGCGGCGGCTATATGATCTGCAACTGATTCAGCCCCGCACCCCTTCGCAGATTCTTCAACCTGTGCATCGCCTTCACCCCGTGAAGGCGAACACCATGTCGACACCGCAGCTGATGATACTTGAGCACCAGCCATCGACGGCGGTGCGGCTACAGGCAACGGGAAGAAGGCATAGGGTCACCGGTGGGAGCACTTTGCCTAGCGCCGCCGCATTCCGCAACCGTCCACAGCGAGGGCGCCTCCGCCGGTCGTTGTTGCGACCAATTCTTGATGGTAGTATATGTGCACCCCTTTCTTTCAGATGGTGGGATCCAGGTGGCTACACACGTGCAATTCTGGCACGCAGAGGGTGTCCACTTTCGATGCAGAGTCCAATTCAAGTTGAAAATAATAAAATAAGTCGAGATGTAAAAGACTTGTTTTTAGGTGCTCGGTTTGTGTCGAGTCGAGTCACCGTTATAAGTTGGTTAGGTTACAGCTCGAGGACAAGCTGCATGTCTAGGTGGGGTATAGACGTATAGTGTTAGAGTATGTCATAGATCTATTGGGCCTGGTCGAGCCGTATAGCTCATTAGTGTTAGGGTTAATTAGAGATAAGAGTTGCTTGCTTAGGGTCAAATAAACCTCTCTATATAAGGAGAGGAGATGTATCAATCTAATCAAGCAGGAATTAAGAAGGAAATCCCTTCCCTCTTATCCGGCCGTGGGCAAACGCTTCCAACTGGCCTTCTATCGCCCGTAGCCACCGTCACTACTTCATACCTCCTCCCTCACTCTAGCCCTCGTTCCTCGCACTCTAACCACTGAGGTATCATACATAACAGAGGATTGGTTAATTTGAAACCAATTAGAGCATCCCAACAGATGATCGGTCCTCCATCTCTTGTAAGTCTATACTCTATATAGATGATCTCCTATTATTGGTACTGTATCTTTTTCTTTTTCTCTTCCAACATATTACCAATACATTTAAAGTAGACAGGGAAGAGAGAGTGGATCTTCTACATTTGAGAGAGAAGGGGTGGATTTTAACTACAAGTATTGGGGATATCATGAGTAATTTATTGGAGCAACTACAATCCCTTATATTGTATTTTTTTTGTATTAGGGATGTGAACATTTGATAAGTAATATGTTGAACATGCTCTTAGTTGTTCTCTACGTTCGGATGGTACAAAAGGCAGCTGATTGAATAGTGTTCTATGAGAGGAAAATAAGCTGAAATAACGTAGAAGTAGTTCAAGTGGACATAATTCATGTCTGATGTAGATGCAAACTTTCCATTTTCCAGAAGAAAAGAAAAATGGAAAATGTCATCAAGGAACTATAAAATGATAAGCAAGTCTAACGACCTTTAGGTGAGGTCAATAGTCGAATAGTCCCAAGAAGAGACGAGAAAACGAGTGAAAACTACAATGCATATAAGAAAGAATTGACTGGCATTTAGACGATGACCTATTTCTATGACAGCGACGCATTTGGCATTGTTTTGGAAACGTCTTTCTTCCATTCTCCGTAGTTCACATATACTTCTATCCTTTTGCTACGTTTAAATTTTGCTATGTAGCTGTCAATCTCACACTGATGGCCGTGACCTCCTCAGTTTTTTCTCGGTTAGACAAAACGAGAGAAAAAATAGCATATCAGCATTTGTAAAGGAATAACGCCTAGAACAATACACTGAAAGATCAGCTTATCAGAATATTCTCAGTCCAGTTTAAACTTCAGATTTGACAAGAAGTTTGTCTTCTCACATATGATGCGTGCGGAGCGCAGACATGCATAGCTTAACTGAAGCAGCCACGGCACCACCGCACGGCCACGCCCCGAGGGCTCAGGCCTTGTTGTCTATCTGCGGTCGTTCCCTCTCCAGTCTCCACCGTGGGACGCCGAGTCATCCGCAGCCACCTCGACGCTCGGTCAGACACCACCGGCCAGAACACTCTTCGCAAGAGAAGGCGAGAGAGAATGGAAGGGGACGAGAGAGATGGGCGCGGCTGATGGCATGGACTCCCACGCTTTGTTGCGCTTCTAGCTCAAGGCGCCGTACCGGAGCCGCTGAGGCACAGGTGCCAGCGACCAGCGATCGCCATGGCCGAGGCGCCCCTCCTCTCACTCATGTATGTCAGATGCAGCAACTATGAGGAAGAAGCAATTGTTCAGAGCAGTTCGTGGTCGGTTACCTTGTAAGACGAGGCACTCGCTCTGAAGGCGGTCGACGAATCCGAGCAAGTAGTTGGGGTCGTGCAGCGACCGCAGAACGTACTGCTTCCTGACCCCTCCGCCGGCGGCGCCGGGGCTGGCATGGTGCGGCACGATGCAGGCCTGCAGCTCCCTGCCGCCCCGCACGCGCACCTCCACGGAGGTATCCCCGCGCTTGAACGCCGCGTGCAGAGCCTTGTGCAGCCCGGCGCGCCCGCCCTTGAATGGCGCCTCGAGCTCCAGCGCCGCCGCGGTTCCCCCGCCGCCGCCGCCGCCGCCGGAGCCGCGGCCTACTCGGACGGCCTCCACCACGTCCCCCTCCTGCACGACGCCCGCGCCGCCGCCCCACTCCTCCGCCTTGGAGCTCCCCGCCACGCACTCCAGCGCCACCATCGGCGCCTCCGCCTCCCGCCGCCTCCTACTCCCGTCCCCCGGCTCCGCCATGGCTCCCGATCGAGTCCCTGCTCTGCTCCTCCCCTCCCCTACCAGAGCCCAGACCCCAGAGAAAGGATCGCCCTCGGTTCCGTTGCTTTTATCGAGTTGATGGACGGCAGCCGGGGACGCGCCCCCACGTGCCGCCCGTGACACACACACCTGAGGCAGTAAGGCTGGATTCCGCTCGTGGCGACTGGCGAGGGATCTCGGAGCCGCCGCCGGCGCGGCGGGTTAGAGCCCACGTTCCGAGATTCCTCGGTCTCCGCTCCACTCCGGTCCACGGAGTCCACGGGCGCTGGTGGATGGTTGGAGGATCCTCTCTTTTCTCGCTGCACGGTGCGGGAGGTTTAAAGAAGGGGGGCGGCGGGCAAATCGCCGTCACGGTGGACGAACCCGACCAATCGCGTGGCATCCAGTGGCGCGCGGCTTCCATCTGACGAGTGGTGACAAGCCGACCCCGCGCGCGCGTCATGCGGGGCCCAGGCGTGGACCCCGACCATAACGGTGAACAGTTACGTGAGCGATGCAGCGCCTCGTGGACGGATTTGATTTGTTACCGTATCTGGTCCTTTTCAGGTCGGTCATGAACTCGTCCTGCTCTCAGGCTCGTGCAAAGGCCTCTTTCTTTTTACACAAGAAAATAGCATTGGCCGGCAGAGCGCTGGTCCAATAGTTGTGTTTCCATCTTGCATTGATTCTTCGGATCCGTAGTTCCGTACATACGAATCACCGATCCCGTCTCTAGTTTCTAACGCTGAGATTCTGCAACAGTCCGTACAGGCTGCAAACAGGTTTGTCATGGCGTGTGCAAACATCTATCAAGAATTAAAGATACGGCGGTCCAGATATTCACAAGAATAGCGTGTGCATTCAAAAATCCAAATCCAGGGGCACCAGGGCAGCTGCTTGATTAATCGCACATTTCCTGTCTCTTGCGTGTTGCATCAAAAGGGGATTCAAAATTTGCTCTGCCGTAACAAATTAACTGTGGTGATGTACTCCCTCCGTCCTAGAATATATGACTTTATAAGATACATGTAGATCAAACTTTCTTAACTTTGACTAGTTTTATAGAAAATACGTGTAATATTTATATTTTCAAATAAATTTATTATGAAAGTATACGCAACGATCTATCTAATGATACTAATTATGTATTATAACTATTGTTAATATTTTTTATATATAATTAGTCAAAGTTTAAAAAAACAGACTTTTCGTGAAGCGAGAATGACTTCTATTTTGAAACTAGGGGAGTAGCACCTATAGTGGTGACGAAGCCACGCGAACCGCCCTAGCATTTTGACCTAACAAGGTCTTGTAGGTACGTAGATATTGTAGGCATGTAAACTGCTTTGAACAAATTTCAGAATTGATTTCTCACTTTAAGATGCCCTTAAGACCTTTAAATTTGTTTGTATTGTGCTTCAGGCAATTCATACACTTGTATGCTGGCATGTTTAATTTTCAGTGTTAAACAAAATGAATTATGTGTAGTTGGACCGTTTTAAATAGCCTGAAATCCTAGCAACGCCCATTATGCATGGAGAAATAAACTACATGCTTTTGTGTCGCCCTTTGCCCAACTGTGTTTAACATCTGTAAGATGGTGATCTGCTGGACAGGGAAGCAGAAACCGCGTAGGGCGGCACCTAATAAGCAAACAAAAGAATGGTAAACTATTTCGCAAGTACGAATTCCATGATTCGGCAGGATAAATTAGTCCACGACTAAATTTAACCGATAGATTCAAGAAGGGGAGACGTTGACTGTTGAGATCCAAATGGCAATCTATACATCGGAGAAGATTCCAACGCTGAAGCTTAGGTATCGATATGGTCCATCTAGTGACAGGCATCTTTATTAAAGCCTACTGTACAATATATGCACAAGTTGCAGCCATACTGTTTTACCAGAAAGAACCAGAAGCCAGGAAGCACGACGGACAGTTCATCAACCAAAATCGATAACATCTATCAACTTCATCTTTTCCAGATCTGAAATTGAAAGAGGATAGATTGGTCATTTATGCAAGGCAATTAAAAAAAAAGTGTTGTTGCATACTGCGGCAAAGAGGGAATTGAACTTCTGACTTTTACAGCATATGATAATAATATAATAAACACTTTGGAATTATATCTATCAAGTAGCAAGCACTAACTGAAATATAAATTAACTCCTAATAGACCAAAAAGGTGCATGCACAATGCATCTATCTATGTGGGCATCCTAAAGTCTTCGGGAAACATCTAATCGATTTAGGGAAGAAGCAACAGGAAGAACAATATCTATAGTAGTATAGCGTATCAGGGAATTGAACCTCAGTACATAGTTCACTATTATTTCAGTATTTCCTGAAAGTAGAATCTCCATGGATTAATTTCTGTTCATCATGCTCCTTTTTCTTTTTAAAAGAAGTTTAATTTGATTAAACTACTCTTGAATAGAAGCAACAATGGCAATGATGAAGGAAGAGAAGCAGGATAAAACAAATAAACATTAGATATACAGAGATTAACTGAAGCAAACAACATGTTTCATAGCTTTGCTAGGATAAGAACAGCAGGTGAATTTAATGACACAAGTGACAAGTTTACCAATCAGGTAATGACTTCTCGATGACTAAACTCTACATCCATCTTCTTGTATTTTTATTCCTTGGATCTTGCTGACTTTGTCGTCTAATCCTTTTAAAATCTCCATTAGAGGATGTAGGTTGCTTCTGTTGGCCAAATGAATTTGTTTCTACTTTTGGATTAATACGGATCTCTTTTAAATGGCTAGTTGAGCGCAGCTTGTGAACAAATGACGATTTTGATGGAAGAGATGCTTTTGCTGCAGATACTTCACAACTCCCTATGGAATCACCATCTCCTGGAGTGCTATCAACAAGATGCTCATCAAGGTATTCTCTTAGTGCAACAGGAGATTCAGAATCTGATGATGAGCTAGAACTGCTCATATCATACAGAACATTGTTTGACATCACTGGCAGATCAGTGCAGATTGGAGTTATGGCAGAAGATGCTCTTTTAGCCCTTGACAATTCAACAACCTATCAAAAGAACATAAGAATTTAACACTTCGCATGACCACAGCGGATCAGTAAGGACATGGAAGAACTGCTTACCATATGCTTCAGAGCAGCCATGTCTTTCTTCAGTTTAGAGATCACCATGTTTTTCCTTTTAAGAACTTCCTGCAGCTCCGCAATTCTCTACATGCCAAAAAGGAAGAGTTTACCAATACTCCAATAGTGTATTACCTGAAATGTTGGCAATGATAAGTATTGAGACTCTAACCTTCGTATCAGCAGTACTAGATGCATGTGCTGCTGCAGCTAGTTCCTTGATGGTTGCATCTTTCTCTTCACATTCCTTCTGAAGATTGTACAATTGTTGATCTGCTGCCAGGAAACTTAGCTGCACACAATTTAGCATGGTGTTACTACTCGACATAATTGAGGTTAAGAAAAAGAGTGTAAACTTTGATCAAATAACCCCTATAGTAACTTGAAAAGTATTATCTAAAAAACTTGAAAAGGCCAAAAGGAATGCATTGTCCAGAATTGTGACATGGGTACAATATGTGAACAATAGATGCGAAATTTCACGCAAAACAACAGAAGACACTTTAGCCCCAGAAAAGTACAAGCATACTACCTGATTATCCCCATTTATCTGGTTATCAACTGATGACACGACACTCCAGCAGAAGTCTGATAGGTCTGACATACGTCGCTCCTCATGATCGAAAGATAGACTAGACCTATCAACCATATCACAACTAGCATCATCTGTCCGGCGGAGATCCTGCACGGTTTGTGCGTACTCTTCAGTAAACAGGTCTGCTTCTTCTTCTTGTAGAAAAAAAAAGCAATACGTCAGCAGGTGCTACCTTTGCCTTCTGAGGAGTGGCAGCAGCCTCTAGCTTCGTGCACACACAGCATCTAGATCCCTCTCCATCTCCTGTTATCTTCTTGCTGCCTGCAATATCATTCATTTCCCTATCATCGGAAATGTAAGTATCGCACTTGACGTACTGCTGTTGTAAGGAGCTCATCTCGACGAGCAGATCATCCAGCTTCTGCTGCATGCCTTCCAGCACCTCATCCTGAAGACCAAAAGCAGTATTCGCGGAATCGTCACCAAATATTAAATCAAGACATAGATACAAATACGATCAAATAGATCAGTAGCGTCAAACCCTAAGATTAATCGACCGCTGTAGCTGCTCGATGCGGCGGGCGGCGTGGGACCGGGAGGATGCGGCAGCGACAGTGGCGACGAGAAGCACGCGATGTAGCGGGCTGAAGAGTTCCCACGCTACCGCCTCATCCGAGGAGAGGCCCGGTGCAGCCGAAGCGGCACACAACGCCTCCTCCGCCCCGATAAGGCGACCCTGGAGGGAAACCCACGCGTGCCGCCGCGGGGCCGCCGGCTCCCGAAAGCGGCTTGCGAGGGCGCAGCAGCGGCGGGGGTAAGGCGAGGGAGAGGAGACGGACACGCGGGAGGGTGGGAAGTCCGGGGGCGGGGTCGCCTCGCCGACGGCGGCGGCGACCATGGTGACGAACTGCAGAGGGTTTGACCGTTTGGGGATTGGAATTTGAGTTGGGGATTTTTGTGCGTTTGGGCGGGGCTTTCAATTTCTTTTTCCCCCGAATTTAAAAAAAAACTATTTTTGAACGGTTAATTAGTCGGGAAATGTCTGGGCCCAGATGTAAAACGCGCGATCTGCCGGCCCATCAGTTTATTGGATCGAGAGTGAGGCCCGTATTTGTGATATACCATCTGAGCTCCTTCTGCTGTCGCCGTCGCCGAGGCCCGTAGCAATACTGGCACCCGTAGACACATGGAACAGCCGCACGCCGTCGCGGAGGTCGAGGCCGGGGCCGGGGCCGGCGCCGGCGTGGAGGCCATAGGGGATGCGTACATCATCCGGCCGCTCGAGCTCGCCGACCTCTCCAAGGGGTTCTGCGACCTTCTCGCGCAGCTCTCCCCCTCGCCGCCCCTCTCAGAGGAAGCCTTTCGCGCGCGCTTCGTTGAGCTCGCTGCGCTGGGCGTCGATCACCTGATCCTCGTAGCGGAGGACGCTGCGACGGGCCGCCTCGCCGCCGCGGGGGCGGTTCTGGTGGAGCGCAAGTTCATCCGGCGCTGCGGCCTTGTGGGCCACTTGGAGGACGTGGTGGTGGACACCGCCGCGAGGGGTCGGGGGCTTGGGGAGCGGCTCGTGCACCGCCTGGTGGAGCACGCTAGGGGTAGAGGATGCTACAAGGTTATACTCAACTGCACAACGGAGCTGAAGGGGTTCTACGCCAAGTGCGGGTTCGTGGAGAAGAATGTCCAGATGGGGCTCTACTTCTGATCTAGTAGGTTCCAGCTTCTCCGATTACACACGCCCTGTTTATGTCGTCTTAAATTGATTTCTCAATTCAGGAAGTTCTATTGGAAGATGTGTAGGTTCGCCGGTTTCCTTGAAAAAAATTGAGCTAGTGATAACTGCGGCTTGCATTGCCTCAACATAATTATGTGATGTGTGGCACATTTACTGAATCCACTTGTAATGGGATATTGTCAAAAGTTGATATAGATCTCTTTGCTTTTACCAGGCTCGCAAAATGATTTACTCATTTCCATGAGTAATAGTAATCCTGAATAACATTTCAAGTTCATTTCCTGAACAAAAAAGATGGCAGTTGTTTTTCCCTGAGTTTGGACCTAGGAGGCTGGGAATATAAGGTTATGGAAGGTTTGATACTTTGAGCATGATGAAACTTCCATGGAAGGCAAATAGTGTTTTATTTGATAAGATCAGTCTCAGTCGTGTTTCAGTTTAGAGGGTACATCTGTTATTCCTTATGTGCATTATCCAATGAAGAATGAACATAATTGGTCTTATTGAGAAATTCAGGGTCCTAGATTCTTTGCCATAGATCTCTTAGATTTTAATATGTGCAAGACATTTCATGGAGTTGTGTGTGAGCATAAAAGTTTCACACAAATAGCGAGAATTGGTAATTGTTTAGTGTACTCCGTAACACATTGGTTTGTGTGTGTACTAAGAGAAAGATAAAAAGTGGGTGCTAGGCACTGAAAAAAATAGCGCGCTATAGCGCGCTAATAGCATCTAGAAGCAGCTACCGCGACGTTCATTAGCGCGCTATAGCGCCAAATAGCGCGCTAATAGCGCCGCTATTGCGTTTTGGCCAAGCTTCCGCTAATTTCTATAGCCCGCCATTTAAAACGAGAGTGCTAGGTCATTCAAGATATTTGCATTGCATGATTGGGAAAAGATGATTGAACTGATCTTCAAGATGAGTTATAAGCAATTTTGTGTATTTACTACTGCCGAAGCAATGTTAAGCAGACTTAACCCAATAAGGTTCTTCCTTTGCTAAAATCATGTAGTGCATATTACCCAGCTAATGCTCCCTTTAGGGCTGATTTTAAATACTCAGTTATCCTTTAACAGAACCATACTTCTCCAGATTTTATTTTATTTTTTGTGAAAGCAGTATGTTTTAGATTAGTGGTCTATTTTGAGGTACATAGATCAGGGATGGGATACCTTGTGCCAGAAAAATCCAGCTTGTGTGAAATGAGCACTCCTATTCTCTTGTAGATAGATTATCATGTCTTACTGTATTTTCATGCTAAGAATTTCAGTTCTGACATGTTCATGGGAAAATGAGGTTACCCTTGCTTAGGTATAGTCTTTTAATCTAGGTGACTGTAGTACCTTGGCAAAATTGACAGTAAGATTCAATCATGTGTAGGATATTTCAAAACGAATAGCAATCTTTACTATATCGACATCTTTTTTGTCTGGAGCAACTGAAGTGTAAGTAGGGTGCATGATGTCAGGTCACTTATTCATCCAATGCTTAGGTCTAAGTAGAGCACAAGGGATAGCAAGCCAGTGGCCCGATAAATGGAAAAAAGAAAACAAACAATATTTTCTGCCCCATTGCAAATAAATACATCTCATTGACATGTCAGTTTGACAGCTACCTGTCTTGTAGGTAACGATCCATTAGGAAGTTGACTACCTATTTTGGTCATGATGTAAATTTGTAAAAGTCAGCGCTCAGCACTGCAGAGTAGTTCATCCTTACCCAGTTACCCTGAAAAGAACAATATATGGAATAATCATAAGAGCTTATCAAAGCTCTGTGACCTTTACGCATGCTTGTACTGGAAGTTCCAAATATTTCTTTTCTTATGATTTGCAAAAGTATAACCTTTTATTTTGCTTTATTTTTTATTTTTTTCCCTCCCGCTTTATGGTTCATATGGCTCGTGACTCAGAACTGCAGTGTACATCTGTAGTAACTATATCATTTTCTGTTCTAAGCCATGTAGACAAAAATGTATATTATCTCATTGCCAGTAGGCAATCTTTAATGCAGTCCTCATGATGGACGAATACTCTGTGGTTGAATCGGGTTGTACTCAATCAGCAGTTAGTAGGTAGAACAAGTTGAGAGTTGCCCTATTCGACTATTTCTGAAGAAGGGCAAGGTGAAACGATGTCTGAATAGTGCCTGTAGAAGTCCATTGTTTAGAATGTCCGAAGAAGGACAAGGGGGTGATCCGTAGCATGTCAGTGGCGGTCACTGACTGTTCAAATGGGAAGTTGGGAATTAAAGACCTTGAGACTTTTTCTAAGGCACTGCGATTATGTTGGTTGTGGCACAAAATGGAAAAATAGAGAGCTTGGGCACAAAATGGAAAAAATAGAGAGAGCTTGGGCACAAATGTATGTGCCCTGTGATAAAATGGACATGGATTTAGTTTTCGCTTCAACAATTGTGTCAGTGGGTAAAGGGGATTTGGTACCGTTCTGGCTATGCTCTTGGGTTCATGGTTCATCTCCCAGAAACATTGCGCCAATGCTGTTTGCAAATGATACAACATAGGGCATTCTTGGCGGCCATGTTGAGTTCGTTTTTTTTTTCAAGCTTGGGTGGTTTGAGTGTTTTTGGTTGTCTATAGCTGTTTATTCAGGTTTTGGGTTAGCTAGTAGTTGCTGGTGGAGGGGCTCTTCCCCTTCACTCCGAGCGGACCTTTGTCCTCTTTTCTGCTCTTTTGGTTTTTGTTTTTGTTTTTTCTTTTTTGCCCATGTAAAATTTTGCTTCTAATAAATTTATTTGGCAAGTCCTTTGCTGACGTTTCGAAAAATAGTGCCTCAAGATCATACAGCTAAAATGGTGAATCAGCTTGTGCTTGACTGCATGTGTTCGTTTAACTCTTGCCTATCTGTGCCAAGTTTCCAGCATTCTCTTAATCGGATTCCTTTTCACTGTTTTGTCACAATTTTATCAGCTGATATAAACCTTCTTTGAAGAGCTATAATGCTATTGCAATCTTAAGATTTAGAGCCCAATGGATTAGAATTCTATTGTTAAGTTCAGGGTTTCCAAATCTTCAACACACAGAGCTTTGTAATGTTTGCCTTTCATGTTGCAGTGGAATTCAGTACTCTCTATTTCATATGTTGCTTACAAATGTTGATCTTTTCTGTTAATACCATTCTGAATGACGGCCTCTTTTGGCTTTGCCACTGTCATGTCACGGGTGCTAGTGCTGCGACCTGCCCGCGTTGCAGCATCAAACTAGAATTTTCCGTCATCTTTAGAAGGCATCGTTTCGGCCCTTTTTACATGCTGAATCCCTGTAGACGAGCTAGATTCCAAGTTCTGAGTCTTTTTTTTTTATCGGTAGATTTTAAGATTGACGAAGTCATAACATTCGTCTTACCATCGATAGATACGTCATCAAAATAGAAAAATGCAAACATCTACGTCAAGACGAAGACTTTAACCTGTGATGTAGCCGAGAATAACCGTAGGTCCAAATCTCACTCTTTTTTTTTCAAACTACACAGCGAGGACCACCCATACACCACCCATACACGTACTCACTCTCACTCCTATGAACACACGTACGCTAACTCTACCCCTATGAGTACCTCCGAAGAACTGAGCTGAGCTGACAAATCTTGAGATTGACGAAGTCATCACAGATGTCTCGTTGTTGATAAATCTTGAGATTGACAAAGTCGTCTCGTTGTTGATGGGAGATCACCTACCACTGAAAGAATAGCGTTGTTTAAATCCTAGAATAAATCCAGAAAAATACGAGCATCCTTGCCAAGTCGAAGACTTAAACCGGGGTGGATAAGTTCCACCAAAAAAAACCAACCAGCTCTTTGACCTAAACGTATCCGCGCATCTCCTAATTCTCTCTACAGTTCTGGTGATACTCCCTCAGCATTGTACAACTTTTTTCATATATCTATATACTAGTGCAAAGGCCCGCGCCATCGCGGGCACGGCACATTACAACGAAAATTTGAAACATAGCTAAGTGACCTCAATAAAAGAGAAGGCAAAGTATAAAGAAGAATCCCACTACAGAGGTTGTTCGGAATCTTATATAGTGAAGAAAAAGTGCATAGCCGATAATTGGGACTAACCCATATACAATTCAGAAACATAAGTTTTAGCACAGCAGCAGCAAAGATAGACTGCTTGCTGCAGATGACTATTGTCCACCTTAACAGGTCTATCTTTCATAATACTGTCTTCAATTTCTTCTCTAAAACCACTTAATTCAGCAGTTTCAAAGACTGAATCCTCATGATATTCATCATCACTCCCAAGCGATATTTCGTTTCTAGGAACATGTGACGTAGAATGTAGCTTTTCATCAAATCTCAACATATGGATGAGACAAATAACCCTGTAGGCTTGATGAAGTACCTATTCCAATAAACAACTATTATGACTTTGTAGCAGCGACCATGTTTGGGTTTGCACAGGTAGGGTATATATGGTGTACAATCAGTGGTGATGCACATAAGTACAACAACATATGGTAATGATTTTTACAAAGATCAGGGTTGTTGCATGGTGCTAGGTTGCAACCCTCCGGAGGTTTATAGAATCCACACAGCGAATGCACATAGTGACAAAAATGTTGAAGGTTTTGCCGTTGCTAGCAAGGTTTGTCCATAGGTTGTAGAGTCTTGAAGCACACCTGCCATCGAGCGCTACCACTTTCTATACGGAACATGCTGAATTAGGCGGTGATAGAAGCTAGACAATGAGAATGAGTAGGCGATCGAAAATAGTAATTGTGTTTTCATCTAGAATGAGAGGTTGCTTAGTAATCGTCACGTTGTATTGTGAAGCCTCATCACAGTCTACTCTTACCAATGCACAACACACAAGGCACCTTTCAGTGTTTTTTTGAGCTAATTAGGTATGGTAAACAAGATGCATAAGATAAACTTAGCAATGCAATAACTGGACAGAACCAATCACCTTTCATTTATGATTTTGACTTGACCACTGGGAAATCCTCCACTGTCATCTTGTTTTTTCAAAAGGTAGAACCTAAATTTGCTTTACCTTCCAAAGAACAAAAGAAGTGATAGATCATCAAAATAATTTGAATGCAGCAATAAAAAAACTGCAGTTACATGTATTGGCAACATCTTTTACATATATTAAACAATCAATGTGAGTTTGTTGAAAATTTCATTACCCAAGAAATAAAAAAACATAACACAGTGGCTAACAAATGCATTAGGTAATCCTGCAGTAAATAAGGTGAGGTAACAAACATTTAGGAATTGGCACCTGTAAACACAATCTATTAGATTAAATAGGAGCAAATTTAAATGCTGATTAAATAGGAGCAAACTGAAATGCACTAGCAGACAAGGGAAAACTGGACAAAGAGGGATGGATTTGTGCATTTGGAGGTTTATGAAGCAGCAGTAGCGTACATGAAAATTGTAGTCTACAGTTAAAATCCTGCATTATTAGCACCTCTAAAGAACATGGTAAAATGCAGTTCAAAAAGATAAAATTCAGGAGGTGTTATAGTTATGACACCACCCAAGGTAACTACGCCGTAATCTGTCATTGATTAATGGTGATAGACTATGCAGTTAGGTTCCTTTTATTAACAATCCTTGCTGCAACCAAGCAATGCAGCACATGTAAAAACCTAGAACCCAAGTACATCAATTATCTACCTCGGATGTATTATATACTTTTTCTTTGTAAAATTCTAGCCCGCTGTAGATTAGTGTACATACCCAAAAATTCACCTAGAAATGAAGAAAAGAGCACCCCATTCATCTAGGTCCAAATAAATGTTGTCAGCCAAAAAAACAAGCAGGCAACAAACCACAGAGCCACACGCATGGCTAGAATGTGGGCACCCACGCTGGAATACAATCTTTGCATAATTCGCTTTTAACAAAATTAGGGGGGACATAATCAATGTGAGCTGAATTTTAGTAACTGATATGTTAGGAAATGAAAATAAAAATTGTTCATTAGAAATGGACAGCTGCAAAATGCTTGGTTGATGTACATATTCCAAAGCAGGTGGAAAACCCCCCCAGTAAACATGTTCTTAATAAATGGAGAACTGCTATGCCTGTCATTTAGCTGCAGGCTATCCTTGATAAGGTTTGTTGTACATATATCCTGAACTGACTTTGAAAGAAAAACAAAGATTCAGAAACAAAGCTTACAAAGACAAAGAAAGACTAAACTTAATGAATTTTCAATTATGAAATTATCAGAAAGAGGAAACAAAGATCATTTGTTTGTCTTACCTAACCTGAACATCTGATGTGGTCTTGCTAAACCGAAGGACATTTTAATTGTCAAAGTTAATACTTGACATGAGCACAATTAGGAGAGATGAAGAGCGAATCGTAAGTAATGTTAGGGGTTGTACCTTCAGGAGCACAGGAAGCAACATGATGACAATCCTGACACACCATTGCCGCGATAGATATGCACAAGGTCAATAGAGTTGAAATCAATAACAGCAATATACATGTAGGCAGATACTACAAACCTTCAACTAATCAACAGGAGAAGACGCTGCCCAGCAGGACGATGACGCCTGGAAGGGGGCAACCGCACTGTGGATGGGGACGGTGGCCGTTGGGGCTGCCGCGGCCGGGCGTGCGCACTCGTTGCACCGGCGCACCGTCGTCGCCCTGTATTTGCGGCGCGGGGGAGGAGGAGGGTGACCGCCGCCGCACCGAGGGTCGGCGACTACCAGCGCGCGTCCACGAGGGAGGGGTGTAGAGCAGGAGGGCGGCCGCAGCGTCGCCGAAAGCCGGCGTCTACCAGCGTGCGCCCGCGAGTTTAAGGGGATTTGGGGGAAATCCATGGGAGGAAGTATGGGAAAGGAAGACGATGGCACCGTACCGCCAGATACAGGCGCAGGGCGACTGCCCGACGCCAGCAAGGAAGACGAAGCTAGGGTTTCGTTGAGCATCAGCCCGCCGCAGCTTCGCCCCGCTAGCTCCTAGCACAGCGAATCGACGGCGCCGGAGCCAGGCCCGCACACCATCACACCGGAGAGAGAGGAAGAAAAGGCGGGCGCCGCCGCCATGGCCCTTGACGTACCGAACCCTAACCCTAGGGCACATGATGAATGTCACTTGCGAGATCAGCGTGGTGAGGAGACGTCGACAGAGAGAAAGAGAGAGAGAGGGAGAAGGGAGGGGGCTACCTGCGCCGCCGTCACGCCGCGCCGCCCGGCCGTGCAGCCTCGCCGGCGCCGCAGCGCTGCCTGGCCGTCTCGCCGCCGCGCCGGCGAGGGGGCGCCTCACCACGCCGCCGCGCCCCCGGGCCCGTGCCCGCGCGGTCGCGCCGCCTCCGCATCGCCCGCGGCGTCGGCACCGGCCGTCGCACGGGTTTTTTTTTTTTACGATTAGGCGGGGTTTGGGAGGAGAGGAAGTGAGAAGTGGAAGCCAGCGTATATATTTGGCTGACCAGCTTCTGAGGAGAAGCCGATGGAGAGAACAAGAAGCGGTCGAAGTTAAAGAAAAAAACGAGAAGCGGATTCCGGTAAAATTCGATGAAAGAGATCTGGACCGTCGGTTGGCAGATCGGACGGTCAAAAAAAATGCGGGTGACGTGAGCATCTGGATTCTTCAGGTAGCTGGGCATCTCTCTTTTTCTTAAAATATATATATATATATATATATAAGAGATGCTACACATCGTAGGTTTTTCTTTGACCAAAATGTAACTGTTTTTCCTTGTATCATTTTTATTCGATTCGACATAAAAAAAAAGAAGGGGGGAGGGGGGGTTGGTTAAAAGGCAACGACGCACGATAGACAAAGTTTAGTGGTGTGAATAAATAACAATTTATTTGTACTAAAGTTTAGTGGTGTGTTAACAATTTATTTGTAACAAAAAAAGTTTGGTTGTGTGACTAAATAACTAAAGTGGTGTTTGGTCCTTCGAACCCACCTCATTCTAGATCGATGTGGAGTTCATTCCATTCCATAATTTTCATAGAAAATAACCGCATTTCTCATGATGTGTTCGTTCCACAATTTTCTTAGACAATAACCACGGTCTCATGCTTGTACTGGTTATTAGCCTACGAGAGGTGACCCCCCTGTTTGGTATGAGCTATTTTTTTTTATTAAACATCTCTTTTAAAAACAATTTCATTTGTAAAACTGTTTTTCTTCTCTTCTCACATAAATACGAAGTCTTTTAAAAACAACTTCACCTATAAAGTTATTTTTTTTCTCCTCTCACAAAGATATGAAGTGGAATAAAACTGAAAATAGTAGCTTATCACAACTCCCTCTTCCCTTTCTCTCATATACATATATAAAATTATTAGTAAAGCTATTTTATCAAACACTTTTTCCAAAATAGTTCAGCTTCACTTAGAAAGTTGCTCATGAAGCTATTTTATAAAAAAAAAACAGCTTCACTAGAGAAGCACAGCTCTTTGGCCCTTAGTTCATTCCATTCCGCGAACCATAGAAAATATACTGGTTATTAGCATTTGACAGATGACTTGATCATAAATTAACTCATTCCATTCCACGCAAAGGCAAAAAAAGGTTAACAGAATAAAGGCAGCCCATGGCCTATTCCTCTAACCACACAGCATAAAGGCACCAGAACTAATTAACTGAATCAGAAAATCTTCTACAGAAGCAACAAGAAAATCAGTAGAGTAAACACATACGAAAATTATAGCATTATAGCAAGAGTTACAAGTAGATATTATGAAATATAGAAGCGAATACATCGTCTCACTCCCACGACACAAACCAGAGTACAAACTCTTAGTTCAATTTCCTAGACCCTTAATAAATTAAAAGGCTACAACGAAATAGAGCAAATAGGTGAACGACTTTGTTTAGAACAGAAGTTTGTAATTATGGAAAAAGCAAGCTTCAAAACTTGGCCTTTAGAACTTTGGGCTTCCTTGAGCTGAGAATTATCACACCTAAACTCTACCAACCCTGTTCAGGTTCACCATGCGTGCACCACCATCACCACCTCTGGCTGATGAACCAGACTGGTTGCGACCCCTTCCATCCTGAAACCGTGAACCGCCACCGTAGCCCCCACGGGAACCCTGATTGCCCCTGTCCCTCTGGTACCCGCCACTTTGACCAGATCCACCACCTCTACCAGAGTATCCAAATCGGTTGCCACCACCCTGCCGCCCTTGTGATGAGATGAAGTTCTCCTGCCACTTTCCCATATTGGATGAGTCCTGACCATCACCCCTGCGCCTGGGTGGTACCCCCTCAAGAGTACCACCAGTTCTTGCCTCATATGCCCTCTCATTGCTCTCCACCAGGACTGAGAGCTTATCTGCCATCTGGAAGAGTAGCCCCTGAAGCCTAGTTTGATCCACACTGTGGAATACAATGCACTTTGTTGGCTGGTCCCAACTGGCATGAAGCTCTTCATGCATCATCATCTTGCTAACAATGCTGTGAGCATGCTGCTCGCTGAGATCAAACATGGTGGTGAGCTGGTTAAGGCTCAAGGACTCATAGCAAGACGAGTATGAGAAGAGATAGGTTCTAAGAGCTTCCTCTTTGATCTTAAGCTTCAGCATCTCAAGAACATGCTCTCTGTTCCTCAAAAGCTTCCAGATCTCCAGCGAATTTATGACACTGAAAGCCTTTTGGTGATCACCCTTGTTGAGGGCTCTTGTGGCAGCCATTACATGATCCCTCACATTCTCTGGCGGGCCAACAAATGTCTGCCTTTCACTCACTTCAAGAAGCCTTCGGAATGTTTTGCTCATAGGCCTCCGCTTGTCGTAAGTGCTGGCAGCCATATTGGGGACTTCAATCAGCATTGCACAAATCAAGTGGGTGGCTTCCAAAAGTTCCAGGTTTATATGCATATGGTAAGGCATTTGCCTTCTCCTCTCAAGTCTTTCCTGCAGTGATAGGGTGACTACATCATTAGCACTGATATAACCAAAAGGAAACAATCAACTTTTCCTTGTATAAAACTCCCCAATTAGTCTACAACTAAAGATAATAAATTAATATGCAGTTTGCTCTATATTAAAGACAAGAGCAACTACAAGTAGCATAAAGGAACTACATCTGCGTAATAAACATAAGTACAGCCCAATATAGAAAAATGTATTTTTTGTGTGATATGGGTCAGAATTACTGCATAAAACAGGATAAAGCATTCTAATATCATATTAGAAAAGGAACAGAACAATAACGCCGTGTTCGGCAAATGGTTTGTGCGGCTGATAAGCCGGCTGATGCTGCTTTTGATTGTTTTGTTGTCAGAGAAACATTGTACTATGGCTGATAAGCTGGGTTGATAAGTTCAAGCCAACAAATAATTAACAGATACAACAGGGGATACTACTGTGCAAATATTTGACACAAACAAATTTTTTCCAACTATAGTGTTTTGCTTGTGTGATTAGGGGCTATGTGGGCAGCATTTACAAGGAAAAAAAGGATGAGTTGCATAGAGATTTGTATTTACCTGTTCAGGAGTTTTTTCATGGTAACGGCTTTGCTGAACACCTTGTGCAAGCAATTCTTTCACCCTCCCAGTAGAGTAGAGTTCAGTCAAGCAACCATGGGCTTCATTGATCAAACCAGCCCTGAAAGCACAAAGACCCAACTGGGCCATGACTCTATTGAATAAAATCTGTGACGATATGTCCATGAGCTGAACACCATCTTGCAAATGGCTCATTAAAAGCAAGTCACGAGCCACTGAAAACTCATCAGAGATCGCATGGTGATATATGTCACACAGCATTGCACGGGCTTTGGTCCTTTCATCTCCATACTTGTAAATTAAGGACATCAATCCATCCATCAAAGTTCTACCACTCTCTGGAAAAGTAGGCTTCCTCGGCACAACCTCTGGAATCACAACAAATGGTGATGGTCCTCTATTGTCATCTATTGCTTGATGCTCATCACCAGCCTCAGCATCATCATCGTCCACACTGTCCTCTGGCTGTTCTGCGAGTTTTCTCATTGCATCATACACTTCTTGGGGTTTGTAGTAAACCAGTTCGACACGACGGAGCGCAACCTTGGCAGCAGCTTTGAGGTTCCCAACCCTCTCAAGATAATCTTGGACATTCTGTGCAACAACCAAAAACAGGGGTTCCTCTCTAAGCCTCTGAACATAATCTTTTGTGTATGGATCTGTGCACTGTAAGGTCTTCAAAAATTCAGAGTCCAGTCTCTCAAGGAATGCAACCAGGTCACCGACAACATGTATTGTTCCATTATAGTCTGCACCCTTTTGAGTTTCCTTCTCATCAGGCTCAACTGAGGTGTCCACTACAATGTTAGGATACTGCTGGAGTATATCAAGCACAAGAAGCATATTATTGACACACTTCTTCCACACATTGACTGGCATATGCCCAAGTAGACTAGGGTTGACATCAAACTGCGCAGAAATCACATGGAAAAGGATTTCAAGCTTCTGAGCTGGTGTTTTAGCCACACGGGTCAAAAATGTTAACTGTTCAACACGCTCAATCCTTCCAGTACCTTTCTTTCCCCTTGATGCAACAATCTCCTTGAGTTTCTTATCAACAATATCCCATGTGATTTCACTTGGATCTTTCAAGAACTGCTTATCCATCAGCTTATCTTTCTTACTCCTCTTCTTCTCCCAACCACCATCACTTTCATCATCTTCATCGCGTTCTTCTTCTGATTCTGACATAGCTATTTTATCAGGATCTTCAATCTCTGCATCACTCTCATCAGCATCATCGTCGTCATCGTCATCCATATCTTTATCATCAGCCGCTTCATCTTCAAAACTCTCTGGATGCTCCCTGCACTTCTGGATCTGCTCTTCGTACTGCTTGTTGTTCTTCTTTAGCTTTTGCCTCATCGCATTGAGTGCCTTCGAATTGCTGCTGCTCATCTTCTTCTTGGCCTCCTTGTTTGCAAGGGCTTCAGCAAGGAAGTCATCCAGCAACACAAGAGCCTTGATATACATCTTTGGAACCTCAGTAGATTCATTGACACGAACAACCTTCTCAAGATGTTTGTTAAGCTTCTCAAAACTCTCCTGCAAGCTAACCCAGTCATTGATCTTCATTGCATTACGCATCTGATCAACAATAGCTCTCATCTCCTCGTTGCGCTTGTCCCTCAGGGAGCGGATCACGCGGTGACCCGTATCAGACTCATCGCTGTCATCTTCTCGGTTCTTCAAATAGCGGTTTCCGGAACTGCGTCCCGCACCACCGCGGCCTCCTTCATCATCACTATCGCTGCCCTGTTCTGACTCAACTTCTTCCTCCTCCTCCTCAGACTCACTGTCCCCCTGAAGTTGCAAAGGACCAGACAAGTGTTAGATTCTTGAATCAATTACTTCAGTATGCACATCATGAATATACTGGCACACTGGTATTGTTGCGCGAAAGAAAGCAAGTACCTGTCCCCAGAAACGGGATGCCATGGTTCCGGCTGCTTCTTTAGCTTCTACGAGGCTCAAGCTCTGCAAGGAGTACACCAAGAATGAGCTATAATTAATCAATAAAAAACATAAGAAATAGTGGAAACTGCATTAAACTGGAGGCAGAGCTGACACAAAAGCAGGGTTTCCAATCCATTTACAGAGGACAATGATGCTACTATAGTATTGTAAAGCAGAATCCAAACCATTAAACGACTCATAGATATTAAAATATAATAACAAGCAACCTGAACAAAATCCAAAACAAAGCTATGTTTCTCAAATGTCATAGATTAATTCAGACAGGGTTCCAAAAAGCGGCACTAAGCGCAAGTTTCAGCGCGCTGAAGCGCTAATCGGACAGGTAGCGCATCGCTATGGGGTATGAGCGCTCCCAAAGCGGCGCGACGCGACCGCCTTGGTGGTGCAGCGTCTGCTGGTTCCCGCTCCCCGCCGGCCGCACGCGGCGCGCAGGGAAGCCACAGGGGCCGGGTGCCGTAGACGGTCCAGCGGAGACAGGAGTGGAGAGGGAGGTCCGTACCGTACGCAGGGACGCCGACCGGTGTGCGGAGGACGGAGGCGAGGGCGGGAGGCGGCAGGCGGGAGGGGCCGCTGGCAAAGCAGGAGCACGTCGATGCGCGATCACGGCGCCCAGATGCGAGAGGAAGTGCGGCGGCGGGGAGGCAGGGTGGGAGACTGAAAGAGCTAGGTTTTCTATATATATATGCTGTATTCTTATGTGGACTTCATTGGGCTGATGGGCCGAGGGAATGAATTCAGCCTGTGAGGAAACAGGGACGCCGGGAAAGGGGACCGGAGCGGTGAAAGTTGGGTTTGGGCTAAATTAATGGCCTTTTAGATGGGCCACAAATAAAAGCCTATACTATTATTTGTTTCTTTTCATTTTTGTTTCCTTTTCTTTTAACATCTTTTGATAAATCAGTACATAATATGTATCATCTATATCTACATGTACACTAACATGTTTTTGTTTCCTTTTCATTTAACATATTTTGTGAAAGTCCGTTTTTCGCTAAAAAAATAAAATGTCTATTTTTTCTCCTAAATTTTTTGTAAAAGTTTGTTTTTCCTCACGACGTTGAAAACCAGACAAAACACCTCCCTCAACTTTTAAAACTGGTTTACCACTCTAGCTCAGTTATAAGCGGTTTTGAAGGTGGTTTTATCTTAATCTTTTTTATTTATTTTAGCTAAAAATCATAGTAAATATGTATCTATATATCTATCTAAGAGGCAAAATTTCAGATCTTTTTTTAGTCCATCTATTTTTTTATCGTCTCTTCCTCTAACTGCCGAACAATAGTGAGCTTTTTCCGTACGGACTTATATATAACTCGTGTTCATACAAGTTTGAATAACTCTTAGACTCTGTTTGGATGTAAATATTGAGGCTGAGGAATTGAATTGACCTGGAATACCAAAGTTGAAGGGAATTGGAAATGACCTCAAATACCAATGCCATTGTTTGGGTGTGCAAGTAGTTGATAGCTGGAATCAAAGGAAAACAGTCAATTCCAATACCTGTTTGGATGTACAAACGTTGAATTGTAGTCTGGGTTATCTAAAATGATGTAAATGCAGAGCGGAAATCGATTTCGGGCCAATACAAAGTGGGAGACCTCGGAATTGTGGGCGGGCTCTTTCCACGGTGCGGGAAAGGTTCGCGGTATTGGGCGCCAATTCCTTCGACCAATTCCAGGATCATCCAAACAATAGAATTTGAGGGTAGCAAATGCCAAAGCCAAATCCAAGGTCCCAATATCTACTTCCAAACGGGGTGTTATCTAGTATGATATGGAGTTCGATACTTATATGTATAAATTTATACTAACTAATATATGATCAAATAAGTATGAATTTTTTTACTGTAGTTCAAGCATAGAGGATCTAAGTGTGTTAAGTGGGTTGGGATCTTTGATGGGCCTCTGTGTCCAACTCTGGATCTGTAGATCCTCTATTTCTCTTTTATTTGAGATAATATATGTAGCTTGAAATGCTTAGAAACTATCTTGAAACATCTAGGTGTACCTAGAGGCTAGGCTCATCTAGGAATGCAATCTTGATTTTTTTGACATTATAAGAGCATCTCTAAGAGTTTCTTAAATTTTATTTTTTAAAATCATTATTTAGAGAATCATAGTCTATCTTTGATTAGCGAAAACCTCGAATAGAGAATACATATATTTGAATATTCAACTAAAATTGTTGTTGGACAATGATTTTTTGCTGACATATCTATTCCAGTAAAGCTTCTGACGATGCTCTAAGGCTTAATGCATGTAGCAGTAGCAACAGGCTCATCCCACAAAGTGGGTAGTCAAGGGATTATATTTTAAACATGAAAATGTTATGAACGTCATTGAGGAGATAAATTGTAACCACCTTTTTTCTAGACAAAGAACGCCACCACCTCTTTCTTTTCCCTTTTTATTAAAAAAAGTTGAGGTCCGTGCCGAACTTGCTGCTCTGTTCATCACCACTATTTTAACAGATTTTTAGTGAACTAATAGTATTTTTCTTGTCACAGCGAAGAGGGCCGCTATTCCTTCTCTGGTTCGCTGGGCCGGCCCAAGAGCCGACAAGTGGATGGCGAGCGACGGGCTCAAGCCCCAAACGCGCGCACGTGGACGTGCATGGCCATGGGCCGTCGTCTCCCGTTGGCTTCGCTTGAGAACTCCGGGCTCAAGGTGCTCCTCGGTTGCATAGGCCCAAGCAGGCAGACGGCACCACGCTAGTGTTGTCAAGGCGTGGCAACGATCAATTTCATTAGAACTGTATAGCTGCCAACTGGCATGCACGCATATGCCTCATATATATATATCTAATAGTAATTCCGTAAAACTTTAGCATCTCCAGTAGAATACCTAAATCGTTTTTAAATATAAATTCGATTATTATAAAAAAATATTTTCAACAGACTTTGTAAATGACCCTTTAAATTTAGTAGCTCTCCATTTCACCACATTCACTCTCTATCTTTGGATAGCCTATCTCACTAGTCATCTAGACTCTTCATTTTACAGAGTATATTGAAGTAATCTAGTGTTATCTATTTTAGAGAGTAACTAAATCACTAAATTTGACTAGTATATTTACAGAGTCTCTGGAGATGCTCTTACACAAAAATAGATATTTTCACTGTCTACGGGCAAATTAGGTAAATCTATTTTTTTATGGCTGATGGGTAAATATTCTGTCGTCCTGTTTAACTAATTGTTTCTGCGCTTGATAAGTCAACTGATGCTGTTTTTGGCAATTTTGTTATGAGATAAAAACATTGTACCATGACTGATAAGCCAAGCGAATAAGACGCGTAAGATCAACGCTACATTATACTAGAGGTTTATTTTTTTCTCGAATACGCAAAAGGTTTTTGCATCATTATAATTAAGAAAAGAGTTTAATCTCTTACAAACATAGGTAGCTGGACCGTCCTAGCAAACAAATCCAAGCTGCGATATTACATAAAAGATGTACAACCAAACTAAAAGCAATGCTGCAACCTACGAAACTGGACGCCTCCTCCATTGTTGGCTATAGATCATACTCCGACGTTCAAGAAGAGTACATTAGTATTTCTACTAGCCCTATTGTTGGTTGCTAGGAATAGCTCATCCAAAGTTTCAATTTGGCTTGACATCAAATTCCCTTCGATAAGCGTGTCATACGCTCCCTTGGTGTTTGGTTCCATGGGAAATTTATTTGTCGTGTCACATCGAATCTTCTGGCACTAGTTTACTCTATTAAAAATAGACTACTTATAAAACTAATTATATGTTCATGTGGGAATTAACAAGATGAACTAATTTGGCTTAAAAGATTCGTCCCACGAATTTGCCTCCCGCTGGCATATTACTTTTTTAATTAGTATATTTTAAATAGATCAAACTAGGGACGCAAGATTTAATGTGACAGGGGCAAAATTTTTGCCCTACCAACCAAACAAGGAACCAACGACGCGATTCCCATCCTCATCTTGAGTAATACCTCACCCTGCCTGGAGGTCGCTACGTGTGACAACGGTTGAGCAGCAATCCGCCTTCTCCTGATTGGCAGGCAGCACTTTCTTACCGCATTCTGCCTTAGAGAAATGGCGATCAATGGCGACCTTCTCCTGTACTACACCTCCTCAGTGAACCTTGCGAGGCGTCGAGCAGTCTCACAGAGTGTGGGCGTCATGTCTGTCATGTCACTGGTGGTGCGCATGCCAACCGTGATCTCATCTTCGACCTTGAGTTGTCTCGGAGAACGTGTATCCATCAACGAATCACTTGAGAGGTGGCCTCCTGCGTAGGAAGGCACTCGGCTGTTGGTTCTCAGCCTCGTCGGCTCACTACGAGTGAAGCGTTGAGCTCTTCCAACTATCTAATAATAGTTATATAGCTAATAGTTATTATTTAATTTGGTTCAGCTAGTGAGATAGTTGTTATCTAAAGCTCAAGTTAACAACTATCTAGTCTACTATATGTATATATTTAGATCACAAAGAGATAATTTTTAGTAGATAACTACTATCTTCAAGGATCTAAACAGCGCCTAGAGCAGCGGGCGGTAGGAGGAACAAGTTGAGACTCTGAGACTCGTCCTCACTCACCTAGAGAAGAAAAGGGTAAGGTGAAATGATGCCTGAATAGTGCTTGGAATTCCTATAATCAACCGGTGGGTGGTGGTAGTGGATCCCTGAATCAGCTTGTGCTGGACTGCATCTTTTTGCCTTATTTTACTCTTATTACCTGGTTCTCTTCCGGCTGTCCTGAATTCGGGCGATCATAATTTGTTCACAATAATATACTACCAGCCGATGCAACCTTTGTTGCCGAAATAGCTATAGTGCTTTCTGAAGCTTGGACTTCTTTTCAGAGAGCGCAGTGCAAGGGAATGCAGGTTTATTTTCTTCGTAATGGCCTGGAACCTCGATCATATCTCTGCACATGCAGATCGAATCCCTACGGTGGAGAACTGGAGTGGAGGCATTATTGGTGATTTTTCAGGCACCGCATCACGCTCGTCTGGTCGAATCGCCATGCACGATCCACTGCATCCAGCAGCAATCGGCTCCCATTCCCCGATCAGACCCGGCATAACCTGAAGCATCTTCGTTATAGGTGGTCAGCTCTTGCGCTACTGCTGTTTAAGCTGTCACGGCCTAGCAGTGCATCGCATGCGTGCTGGGATGGATATGATGTTGGTGGTCGAACGTGGCAACTTCGCTGCATGCATGCCCAAGTGCTGTAGCAGGAGATGAGCCCCTCCACTGGTGCTGCTTTTGCAGTGGTTTTCTCAGTCACCTCTCTGCCCACTCGGCCACTCGATCGTGGCACGCTTATGATTCTTACTGTTTGTACCACTTTGTGCATTTCAACGCGAATGAAGCTACACGTTGTCTAGTACCGTACTACTGTTTGTCTGTCTCAGAACAAACCTCCACTACCACGTACACTTTCGTCAGACTGGTGGCGGTAGGCAAGGTGAGATTCTAGTAGTGCTTGTGCCTGTGCCTGTGCCTGTGCCTGTGCCTGTAGCCTGGTTCACGGCCAAAAAGAGTAGTACTAGTACTCCTAGCAGGCAGAGGCAGAAGCAAGCCCAGCGCAGGTGGAGCCACCGCCGCCCACCGGTGCGTCCGTAGAACGCCGTACCGACGAGCGCCGGTTGCGTTGCGCTGGAACCGTGCACGGCCATGTAATAAAAGCGTCAGCCTGAGCGCACGCATCGATTGCATTTGGACGGACGCGCACGGTGGTCACGACTCGCGACGACGACCCCTCCCCGCGCGCACCGCGCTGTAGAAGCTCCCAGGAGTCAGCAACTACCGCGCGGGCGCCGCCCGGCCCCTCGCAAACCGGCACAGCCGCACTACTGCACTGCCCTGAGACTGGGAGCTCGGAAACGGCAATGATTCCACCGGCCACCGCAGCCAGCAGCAGCGCGAACGAGGTTGGCCGGCTTCCACCCCACCCCCACCGCCGCCGCACATGATGATCGCCCGTTTCGCCGAATGGGTGCGTGAGGGTCGGGTCGGGTCGTGTGCGATGTGCCCAAGTGGGGGACCGGCTGCTTGTACGTCAACCCATGAATCCTGGTTCCATTTTGATTTTGGCACGTGATGAATGGCCGAGCCGCAAACGCGGCGGCAGGCTGGCAGGCTGCAGTCCTATCTAGTTTCTCAAACCACCTACTTCCTTGTCCCCCAAAATAATCGCTGCATTTTGAGAGAGAAACTTTGTTATGCATATGAACCCGACAGGTTTAGATTCAAAAACATTTGGACGTGAAGCATTGTAGTACTTTTATTTGTATGTAGTAATTATTGTCCAATCATGAAGAAACTCAGAACGTCTTTGTCTACGGATCACATCTTAGTTAGTTACTTCCTCCATTTCAAATTATAATATCACAATAATCTTAGAGAGTTAAAGTATCTTAAGTTTAATTAAACTAATATGACAATATAACAATATTTATAATATCAAATAAGTATTATTAGATTCGTTATCAATTATATTTTCACAGTTTCGATGTCATAAATGTTTATAGTTTTCTTAATAATTGTTGGCCAAACTTAAGATGTTTTGACTCTCCAAGATTATTGAAATGTGTTATAATTTGTGATGGAGGGAGTATTTTCTTAGGTTCTCCTCTGACCTTCATCACTTGCTACTCTTCGTGGAACATTGCTTTTTTAGTCAAAAAAAAAGAAAAAAAAACATATTTTACTCATCAACACTTTTAACCTAGAACATGGTTGGCTTATGAATCCTCTATTGTTTGTCCTTTGAAAGAGCTTCCGCTTGGATTGACTTTTAGAGAAGCTTTTGCACTACAGCAAGAAGTTGTCATTTTCTTTCTAAAATGAATTAGAAATCGATAAAACCAAAAAAACTACCTTGCCCAGGCTCATTTGAGCACTAAGCATGGAGCTTATCCGTACCAAATACTCCATGCTAAGCTCCATACTAAGTAGAACTTAATTAATTACCTCCCCTCTCTAACTCTCGGTGCTCCTTATTTATTTTTAAAATATTTATTGGACACAAAGGATGACATTTTGGAGATTTTTTTTAACTGCATGAACATGCCTCCTTTGAACCTCGTTGGCCCTTTGTGGGAGTGTTTGCTGGACCTCTTGAGTAGAAAAAAAAAGATTTGGGAGGACGAAGAATAAATTAAGACAAGAAGGCGACTGGCTGCAAGTTATAGGTGAAAAAAACTTAAGCCTTGTTTGATTAATCCCCTACCTAAGGATATTGGAGGGGAATGTGGTTGAAAGGAATTAAAACCCTCCTCAATCTACTCAAACATCCCCACCAAACCGAACAACTCTTAGAATTAAAAACACCACCCTTCTCTTACTAGTTAGCGTCATTGATGGGTGATATCACGTGGTTGATATATATACTCTTCGTTTGAAATTACAAGTACATATTGTTTCGTTAGGATAAGTCATTGACTAACAATTTCTTTTTTTATACATAATTTCTGAAACATGTTCGATATTGGAGAATGCTTACTCATTAACACGATTTTCATCAGATAAATGGTATACTATTAAAGCACAATTCTTGCCCAAAAAACTTGTCCTATAACAAATTAAAGTGAGATTCGCCTACTAATTTCAAACCAAAAAAGTACTTATTATACCTATAGACATGAACTAAGTAGAAAATGAGAGAGAAAAAACTTCCATCATAATATCTGTTGGGTTTTTAACCTTAGTCTATCATTTAGGGACGATTTGGTAGCTCATAATAATGTTATGAATCGTTGTGAGTTTTTTTTTTATAAAAAAAGTTATTTTTAAAATAGCTTGGCGCAAAGAAAAAGCATACGAATGATTTGCTTGCCTTCTGTGATACCACTTTCTGATCACCTCTTATCTGTGTCGTTGTCCGCTCGACCCATTTTGTTTGGACGCAGATTCAGTGACTTTACTCCAACAAGTCACGTTGTAACTTTCTCTGCATCTCCACTGTTGACGCAAGATCCAACGGCTTCATAGTTCAGACGACGCAGGAGCTGGAGCCTGGCTGGATGCAAGCGTGTGCACACGCCGCGGGCATGGCGAGCTGCGTTCGACGGCCGCGCTGCTGCGAGCGGACAGTGCGGGCCTGGGCGTGGCAAGCGCGAAGGGTGATGCAGCGAGCTCGTGGTTGGCGCAAAGGGTGGCACTGGCCTGGAGCGCGGCTAGCGTGCACGGCCAGCGCAGAAAGCGGTGCGGCGAGCTAGCACCCAGCATGCGTCGAGCTCGCGGACGGTGCTTCAAGGCCAGCGCGGCGAGCGTGCGCGACCTGCAACATCTCGCACAACTAAGATTAGTCGACGGCGGCGGCGACAAGACTGACATCAGCTAGCGCACGTTGTGCACGAAGCAAGTGTGCGCCGGGTGGTAGAGCCGGCTTGCAGCAGAGGAGGTCTTCGGCAGCGGAGGGCCAACAGGCGTGGCCGGAGCATGGATGTGACCGGTGAGGACGCGAAAAGTGTGGCGGCGGCCCCGCGTCAGGAGATGTATGCGGCGCGGCGCAGCACAGAGGAGCACGGAGGTGGCGACGCGGTGGAGCTTCGACTTTGGGGACGACGAGAAGGAGCAGAGTAGCTGCGCCCGCCGTGTCGGTCGCCCTCGAGTGGAAGGCGACGAATGGGAGCAGCATGGTGGAGGCGACTGCTCTGTCGGTCGGCTAGTTCGTGTATACGGAGGGCATGCCCAGCCGCTGAGCTCTGCCGCTGGGACGGTAGCCAAGACGGCGGCGCCCGTTACCGCGGCGGGTGGAATCGGCGCGTTCGTAACTACAGTTCCCTTCGCTTCGAGGTCCGACATGCCGAGTGCCGGCGCCTCAGCCTAATTTCTCTCCCTCGCCGGCTAAGTTCCACGGTAGCGGCCAGCTGTTCTCTACCTCCTGCAGCACGGCGCGGTTGAGAATGAGAGACGAAGGAGTCCGCACGACGGCGGCCATCTGCTTGCCTGTCTCGCGTAGCGTGAGAAAAGCCCAAGTCCCCGCTGTATTTCGCTTTGACTCAGTACAATCCGTTGGATTTCGAAAGAACGGCCGTGATGAAGAGAATGTTACGTCGTGACTTGCTCAAGGCAAGTTACTGAATCCGGCTCCATTTTGTTCTGCCCCCGTCGTCACATCACTGTTTGGTTCACGTACTAGTAGAGCCTTGCTCGTATCTCAGAGCCAGGCTCCCATGGGACAGGCTGAAAGGATGTGACCGTGTCGTGTTTGGTTGACTGCATCTATCTAGTCTGGCTGAGAAGAAATGTTGTTTGGTTACTCGTACGGAGATATGTTGTATGAGATAAAAATAATATAAGTTATGATTATAATTTTTTATTTTACGTAAATATATGTCTAAAGTACTTATTTTATCTAAATATATGTTAAACATCTTTAAACCACATTAATATCATTTAATATTCACTAATTATACACTAACAGTGTTATTAGGGGAGAAATGAGTGTATCCAGCGAGCCAGACCCGGCAGGAACGGCCGATTTCCACGTTCCCACAGAGCCTGGCTGTGGGGTGCCTCGTGCACGCGCAGAGCCTGGCTCACCCAGCCAACCAGGCAACCAAACGGCTGGTTCCTGCATCCCGCCAACCTGGTTCAGGCGGATATAGACAACCAAACAGGCCCGTAGAGGTACAAGAAACCTATGTACTACCACACGCGCACGGTTGCAAAATCACAGTGGGGCATCACTTGAAGGTTTTGTGCTCGATCGCTGCTGGTCGTACAAGCTGAAAGTTGTCCATCGTCCCAAGGATGATGCAGTGTTGATACTTGATAGAGCGCTCAGCGTTGCGCGATACGAACGAGGAGACAAGGGTGTCATTTTCATCACGGTGTCCGTCCTAGATCAAAAGGTGTTCTGGAAACCGTCAAAAAATTAAGGAGAATGTCAAAAGACTCTAAACCCACTATGGAATCCTGCAGCTGATGAACATTCGCATTGCAGCATGTAGCCTGGGATCAGCGCTCCGGCTCGGAACCTTCCCTTCTCGTATACTGTCTATTTATTTTTTATTCATAGTGGACGATAAATGTGACAGATGACATGATGGATGGTCGGTAACACAAGCTAAATCGTTTTTCTTTGTGGATACATTTTTAAATGCAAGAGTGATATATTATGAGAAAACACACATATAATGTATTTTTTGTACAAGGAAAACCAGCCCTTCTTCTGCCGACTTTACTAGTCTGATGCTGTCTGCACTCGGCTTTCCTTTGCACGATGATGATTACCGGAGAAAGCAATCAATAAAGAAAAAAAACCGTTGCACGGCGGCGCGTGCCCAGCCGCCAAATGGTACGACGGGGACAGCACGGCGGCAGCGAGGACGAATCGAAGCCACACGAGAAAGAAAACGAGCGCGCGGGGCCCGGGGTCCGCCGCCGTTTCCCTTCTCTCTACGGTTCGTTTCATACTTCCACGCCACTGATTCCATCCATCGCCGTTCTTTGAGCCTTGAGGTGCCGAAGCGAAGCGGACTCCCGGGGGCTCACACACTCACGCGGTCGGCGACCGATCACCACCTATGATCCACACCAGAGACTAGAGACCGGCCGGGCCAGCACCCAGCAGCGGTAGGCGGGAGCGGGACCAGGCCTGCCGTCGCCCTCCGCGTCCCGGTTGCTCCGTTGGACGCGCGCGATGACGAGTGCGTGCGGATCAGGAACCGGACGCAAAAGGCCGCCGCCGTGCACGTTGCGGCGTGCACGCGATGGATCCATCGACGTGGGAACAGGCTGGAGCCGCCACGCAAGCAAGCAATCGCCCGCGGTTTTCTGGGGCGCAGTATACCTGGGCATACAGCCCGAGCCCGCTGGCCCGTCATTTCGGCACAGCACGAGCACGGTACTGTGCGGGCCCGGGCTGGCCCGGCCCGGTGTACGGGCCGTGCTTGGACCACATCCCAGGCAGGCGGCCCGTTCGGCCCACTAAAACATGTAGGTCCGATAATATATAAAATTTCAATGTATAATAGGTCTAAATCGAAACATACATCTACTTCACATTATAATCCAACATTAAAATGAGCCAAATTCACAAAACAACATCAAACTGAGTCAAATTTGCACAAAGAAAAACATAAAAATAGGTCAAATAAGTTATGGGCTGGCACGGCGTGCCTCACGGGCCGGCCCGACGGCACACAGGCCCGTGCCTGGGCCGAAGGCCAGGCCCACAGGCCTGTGAGGCACGGCGTACCTCGTCGGCCCGGTGGGCACGGCACGGTACCGGGCCAGGCCGGCCCGGCACGACCCGTTGCCCACCTATAGGGCGCAGAGATGGATGAGGCATCCGGGTTTTTTTTTATTATTACATACAGCTCGAGACAGCGACAAGCCGACGACAGGTGACGGTAGAGACTAGAGACAGGACCGGACCGGACCGAACCTGTCTGCTGTTCGGGTCCATCCATTCTCGACACAGAAATACGTACTATTACATCCGTCTCTAAAAGGATGTAATTGTGGAAACCGTGCCAGTCAAAGTTACTCATGTTTGACCAACTATATATTAAATACTATTAACATTTATATCTTTGAATAATTTGATTATGAAAATATATTCGATAACTAATCTAATGATACTAGTTTCATATCACGAATCTTAGTACTATTTTATATAAACTCAATCAAAGTTCAGACTGTTTGACTTCTCGAAAAACGAGAATTACATTCTTTTAGGGACGGAGATAGTACTACAAAACAAACAACCTTTTCCTGTTTGGCGCGTGCGTGAAAAATGGGGGGGCATGCTCCTGATCCAGGATGCCATCATTCATGGATGAGAGACAACAGGACGAGCAGGCTGCTGTAAGGCTTGTAGCCTGGGCTTACCGTAAAGGGAAATGCATTCGGAGTTGGACGACACTAGTGCTTGCACGCAACCAGACAGACACAACGGTTGCAATTGCAATGCATCTAGTCGGATTGGGTTGGATCGGATTGGGTGCAGTGCATGCATATGCATGTACTACGTGTAGCGTAGTAACTGCGTACGTGTACGTAACGAGGACAGACGCCGACGGGGCATGCAAGACAAGCAGGCACAGTCACCACGCCATGTAGCAAGAACCAACTGAAACTAATTTGACAGAGCTTGCAGCTATCACCGCTAACATGTGGGGCCTGCTAATGAACTTGCATGTACAGACTACTCTCTCATTTCAATCCCATATATATCCATCCTTGTTTTGCGACTGTCACCTCTTCGATCGTCATGTAAGCTGAACAAGTACACTGGTGCTAACTCGAGGGCTTACTAGTAGCAGGACCAAACGAGGAGGAGAAGCAGCGAGCCGCCGGCGCGGAGGCGTCAGTGTCAAGCCTTGCGGCCATGGCCGCGCGCGCATTGCATCGCATCGCACCGAGAAAAGGCGGGCGGCGGCGGTGGATCCTTTTTAACTGGTGAACTGGTCCTGCATCAGCTTGCCGGCGGAGCAGGTGCAGTTGGCGCGGCCGTCGTTCAGCACCTGGACACGAACGAGACCACCATGAGCAACCATGAACAGAATTGGACGCCTTTTTTTGACATCCGAGTATACTACTGTTTTTGTTTTCTTTCTCTCGAATAAGTACTACGTAGTATTAATTTGGACGCTCTTAACAAGCTAATCAATAGTGTCCCTGCCAACAGGAACACGACTTGAATTAATTCGAGTATTCTTTTTTTCGAGCATATAGCTGGATAAGCCTCATCAAAGTTACCCCTGCCGTCAACCATAGGGCAAATCTACTTGATGGAAGCATTTTTGATGGCTCAGTCAGGGCAACTGAATCGTGCGTTCAAGTTCCCATCAGCTGCGGCGGCCTCGATCGGGCCTCGGCAGGCAGAAAAGAACGGTTTTTGGATGTGGGCATGCATGTTACCTTGGCCTGCTTCTGAAGATCCTTGATGTAATCCACGGCCAGATCCAGCATGTCGGCAGTGTTGGTTTGCTGCAGTCATCAACAAAAACCAGACGCAGAATAAAAACCGTGCTTCAGTTTATCTATCTCGCGCTGTTCTATTTAATCATCAGGGTGAAAAGGAGAAAAATTAGTACGGTAATAATCTTGCGACTTGTCAAAGGTGCTTAGTCTGGTTGACTAAGTCACTCGAGTGACACTCCACAGGTCCTGAGTTCGATTCTCCAAGGGAGCGAATTTCAGACTGTGGTTTCCTAGATTTATTCCAGGATTTTAGGCGCATGTGGTGACTTCGTGAAGCTCGACATATCTGCCGGCTCAGTTCTTCCGAGGGGTGCTCATATAAGCGTCTGTGGTGACTTCGTGAAGCTCGATATATCTGCCGGCTCAGTCCTTCGGAGGTGCTCATATAAACGTCTATGGTGACTTCGTGAAGCTCGAGGTTTACGTAAACCTATGTGTATTCATAGGGGTAAGTGTGTGTGCGTGTTTGAGTGTGTAATTCTTTAAAAAAAAATCTTGCGACTTTTCACTGTTCTATCGATCTTTCTTGGGGTTTGGACCGGGTTTGGTTACCTTTTCCATGTTGGGCACGAGCTCCTGCAGCTTCCGTATCCGCTCGCTGATCTTCGTCCTCCTCACCTGACAGCGACAACGACATGAATCAGTTTCAAAGTTTTTTTTTTTGATTGGACTGGAAAAATTCAAGAGTAGTGGCAGCCAGGAGCAGGAATCAGGAATGCAGCAGCTGGCCGCAGTCTGTGCAGGGTACGAACCCGTTCGGCGATGCTGCGCGGGTGGGTGGCGCACCCGCGCTTGGCGCGGATCTTGCAAGGGACGGCGTCCTGGAACTGCAGGAACTTCTCGATCGCCGCCATCTCCGCCGGCTTGCCGCTGGGCAGGCTGAGCTGCGGCGCCAGCGGCGGCTGCCCGTTGTGCGGCGCGTGGCCAGAGTCGCGGGGGCGCTTCGAGCCGGACGTCGGCGAGGGCGACGGCTCGTCCGTCCAGGCGCCGCCGCCGCCGCCGCCCATCGGGTACCCCGGGATGCCGCTGTAGCCGCGCGGCGCATCGCTGGCGTTGCTACCGGCCGCCTCGGGGCTGCTGCCGCCGTCGAGCTCCTCGCTGCCCACCTCCGAGATCTGCGACATTACCGACCCCTGCCGGGACGAGAAGCTCAGCTGCCCCTTGAGCCGCGCGTCGCTGACACCGCCGTTCCTGAACCCGCCGCCGGCCATGCCCGCCCGGAGCATGCTGCCGTACCCTGCAAGGTACAAAAGCCGCGGCCGGCGCATTAATCGCTCGCTCGCGATCAGTTCCCCGCTCCGCAAATCGAAAGCTAGGCGTCTAGCGCATGATTGGGAAGCTACTACTTCTGGAGAGACCAAGAAAAGTACAAGACAAGGCAGAGGACGCCAGCAATTACCGTTGTCCATGTTCAAGTGGTTGAGGAAGCCGGCGGGAGAGCTGCTCTGGCGGATCAGGCTGCTGCTGTTACCGGCGCCAACGGCCGCACCGTGCTCCGTGCCGCCGGAGCTGACGTTGCGGTACAGCCCCTCCATGACGACCATCTGCTGCTGCTGCTGCTGCTGCTGCGAGTGGTACATGAGCTGCTGCTGCTGCTGCTGCTGCTGAGAGGCGGCCATGGACGCGGCGGCGGCGGTGGCGGTGGCTTCGTCCATGAAGTGATGAGCGGCCGCGGCGGGGCGGGGAGGCTTGCAGTCCCGGCCGGTCTCGGAGTGGTGCCCGGCGAGAAAGCGCGCGAGGACGTTGTCCGCGGCGGCGTGGTCCGGTGGTCCGTGCCCTGTGCCGCCAGTCGCCGCGGTGAAGTCCTGATCCCCGCACATCACCTCGCCGAGCAGCGTGCTCGGCGCAGACCTGTACCGCAGCAGTCCCGGGGAGCTCATCTGCTGCTGCTGCTGCTGCTGCGGTGGCGTCCTCGCACCGGCCCTGCTGGTCGGCTGCGGCAGGGCTGCTGCTGCTGGCAGTGGCAGGTTGAGGTCCTTGGGCACCGGCGCGCCGTACATCACCCACCCGCGCTCCCCAGCTGCAACTGATCCCGCCTAGTAGTACGTGTCCACCGCACCAGTACGACTGCCGACTGTGGCGGGAACGGTGAACGGTGGAAGTGAAACTGATCGGACGGAAGGAGGAAGAAGGCAGGGAAAGGGTCGGTGGCTCGGTGCGTGTGCGTGCGTCGCAGCGGTTCGGGCGGGCGTCGGGGACTGTGTAGATAAGAGGGAGCTCGCTAGACGAGCTGAGCTGAGCTGACTGGGGAGGTTACTAGCAGTTTAACATGTTGGGGTGAGAGCTCGGTGCTAGGAGTATTTATAACGGCGGACGTGGAAGTTGCCGGAAGAAACGAAGCGCCCTCGTGGCTGGGGCACTCGTCTACGCGAGGGAGGAGAACCTCCTAGGAGTACTCCTTTGCGACGCTGCCTTGCCATGGCCACCGCCGTGCAGCGTTCTTTACTAAATTTCGATTTCAGTGTTCCTCTCTCTCTGTCTCTCTAGTAGGAGTAGCTGCGAGCTGCGAGGGCTAATCAATTTCACTGCTTATTACTACTAGGAGAGAATTCTCTTTACCTGGGCACCGAAGTGACGATTTTTTAAGTAATTTGACCAAAATCTGTTTCTCAAAAAAGGAATCTGAGCAGAAATACTCCTATTCCTGTAGCCTGCCCTTGCCTGACAGGAACAGGAGATTAGTCTCTCTACCCCAAGGCCCAGGCAAAACATCCTGCGGCCCGGCCCGTTCTACGTGAACGTGGAGCTCCCACAGCCAGGAGCCGCAGCGGGACCAGCGGGAGCAGTTTATATAAATATGTACGACGAAAAAAGAAATCGAGAAAAGGAAGAGAAAATCTCCGTTCACGAGGGCGTGCACATGAGCGCAAGCGAGGCTGCGCGATCTGCCCGCCTGTAGCATCCCGGCTGCGCCAATCATCTCCCTCTGTTCGCTGACACCTGAAAAAAAAATATATGCTGCTGCTAAAAGTTCATCCGAGATTAACTATAATAAACTAAATACGATGAGTCGAGTCACTAGAAACTACTCCCGTGTTGATGCTGATCGGTACTGTACTGAGATCAGTCACGGGATTGGATGCTCATGCTCTCGTTTTTTTTTTTGGGGGGGGGGGGGGGGGGGGGGGGGTTAGGGTGAGGATTAGTCTCCCGATGATAGTTCGGTAAGACCGAATCAAGATCAGTCGTCCAATAGTTGGGTAAGACCGAATCATGTAACTGTCTTGCAATTCTTTTTTTCCCCACTTCAAAAATGCTTATTTATTAATTAAACATAAATCTTTTATACTGGATATCCTTTCATCTCACATATACTTGCATGGGGCAACTCAGATTTCTTAATTTAGCATGTGTTTAGATGGAGGGTTGGGATGGATTGTAGTGAGTTCAACCCCGATTTTACGGTATTGGGTTAATTAGGAGCTAAGATGGGTTGGGTTTAATCTGGTAGAAAATGTGCTCCTTACATGCGGGTCAACCCCATCCCTCCGAATCTAGCGGATGGAGGCAACCCACTTTGTCCGAAGCAGCAGAGCATACGGACACGTCGTCAGAGTAGGAGCCACGACGGGCGTGCTGATGACATGGCGAGCGGCGTGGGGTGGCTCTCGATGGCGCGGCGGCTCTAGGTGGCGCGGGCGCTAGCGGCGCGTGGTCTAGTGGCTCTAGCGGCACGCCAATGGGAGAGCAAGCTACGCTCCACGATCGAGCAAAGGAGGGGCAAAGGCGGAGAAGGAAAGAGGAAGAAGAGACCAAAGGGTTGATGACATGTGAGCCCCGCACGTCAGTTGCCTCTTCCCACATTTGTCTACTTTTCAACCAAACAAAGAACTGTGTTGGACCCATCCCTATCAACCAAACACAAGATGAGTCTAACCTAACCTAAAAAAACTAGGTCAGGTATAAACCCACCCATGTGGTCCTAGAACCAAACACACGCTTAATGTTGTAACGAGATTACACGTAAACTTTGAAAGTTCGACAACCATTAACATTTTATATTCATGGTGCAAATTTGAATAGTTGTATACTTTGTTTGAATACTATTTCCATGCATAATATCGAGTCTATTTGATTTAGCAATGAGCTATAGAAAAATTATTATGAAAACAGTTGTAAGTTGTTTGTTGAAATAACTATAAAACATGTCTCTCTCCATGTCTTCTTTGAAATGGTTATGGAACATCTCTCTATTTCCAACTATGTAGAAGAACAAAAGGGTGAAAGCCAAAGCAGAGTCTATGGTCATGTGAAAACTATACAACACAAAAGTAACTACTTCTAAAGGAGATTCAAATTCTAGCCATTTGATTGACATTCTATTTTTTTGCAGCACAAACACAACCATCATAACACGTATTCACAAGACATTAAAATAAACATATAGTAAAAAAAAAGATGCTCCAGCTAAACTATATAAAGTAATCAAACTAGTACTAGTTTACCACTGCCCACTGTCATCTATCATCTCATCTCCCTCGATGCCATAACACAAATCAAGCCCTCACAAGTTTGATTCGATGAGAAGGAAGGAATCAGGCGAAGCCCCCATCATCGTATTCGCCGGGCACATGTGAGTGACCCTGTGAACGCCGTGGCTCCACATCCTCACCGGATCCTCCCAGCTCCCATGCCTCCCAGGCACCGTTCCCCTGAACGGAATTCGATGGCACTATATATTATTCTGTGCTAAGCTTCGGCTTCACTGTTCTGCCAACCGACGATACGATCCTTTATCCATGGAAGCAGCGAGACACGAAAAGGCGGTCACTTTTCGGTGCGCTGATCCGACAAGAGACAAGAGAACCGAGGGTATATAGCAAATCTTTGGAGTTCAGGGCATAAAGCCCTAGAAAAAAGTGTGGGAATAGGGCGCGATGCGGTTGGGTTTGACACCGGCTGGCCGGTACAGGTACCATAGGAGTCTCCATCAAGAGGTTGACCGCAATTTGGGTGAGAAGAGAATAGGATGTTTTGTGACTATTATGAATTTCTATATTTCTCTTTTAAGCGGGCGATTGACAATATTATGGTTTGGTACTAAGGCCTTGTTTGGATGTAACTTTTTTTTTAAAAAAACAACATTGTATTACTTTCGTTTGTATTTGATAATTATTGTCCAACCATGGATTTGTTTCGCAGATTACAAATAAACTATATAATTAGTTATTTTTTACCTTTATTTATTGTTCTATGCATATGTCCAAAGATTTGATGTGACGGAAAATCTTATAAAGTTTTAGAATTTTGAAGGAAACTAAATAAGGCTTAATTAAGCTAGAGCAAAGGTGACTTATTTTGTGGGTAGATTCACCCTTAAGCAAAATAATGTTATAACTCAAGAAAATCTATGTCATGTGATGAAACTATCTTTAATGACATCTATAATAATGTTCTTGGCTAGATTTACCCTTATTTATGAACATTGAATATGTTTAAATAATTTAGTTTGAGTACATTAAAGTTAATGACTAATATTGTATTAAAGATACATGCAAAATATTATAATTGAAGGATTTTATATAAGAATAGTGATCAAATGTCATCCGTCCTTTCTCTTTTCTTTTATAAGGCACACATATCAAAATTTAAACTTACTATGATTAAATTTATAATCAAATGCACTATCCAATTATCATAAGCTTATACAATATAAATAATATAAGCGTAATTTGGGATGATGTACCATGTCCAAATGCGCCTGTAAAAGGGAGCGAGGACAAGTCAAATGTCATGTCTGTGTTGTGATATACATAAAACAAACGGAGGGGTATATAAATTTATGATTTCAAGCCTAGGGACATATTATTTGTTGGAAGTGTCTAGTTATTTATCAATATATCTTATATAGTTAAATCTGTCAGATATTTTTTTAAATATGACCCAGTAGACAGTTACAGCAAAAAAAAAAAAACTAAACCACAATCAAATACAAATAAATAGCAAAACTCTTATTTGCTTGCATGATTTTTTCTACGAAAAGGCGAATTTCAAAATTTCCATATCTCCCTCTGTTCCCTCTCGATCAATGCATTGCCTTGCATTATTTTGTTATTATAGATAGTAGAATATTAGTACAGAACCTGTGTGATGAATCTTTCCTGGAAAGTATGCACACCAAGAATCATGTGCCAAAGTTGTGAACCATATCCGAGGATGCTATTCCTCGAGAATCCAACGCCGTAAAATCAAGGGCCCGCTTTCCTCACTGAGGCCAATCTCAACGGGGTGTCATTTAAGTTTCATTCGTATTAAATATGTTGTCACATAGACGTTTTTGATGACATGACGGTGTATTTAAGAAGAAAAAGAAGAAATGAGTGTTATGGGGATGACACTCTCTTGGCACGATTACCAACTCCCTATGAGTCATGAAATTAAATGCATACTCCCTTTGTCAAAAAAAAGAGTCATTCTCGCTTCCCCAAAAGTCAGCAACTTCTAACTTTGACCAACTATATTTAACAAAATATTAATATTTAAGGTACATAATTAGTATCGTTAGGTAGATCTTTGAATATACTTTCATAATAAACTTATTTAGAGATATAAATGTTACACATATTTTCTATAAATCTAGTCAAAGTTAAGAACGTTTGACCGGCACGATTTCCATAGCGACATTATTTTTGGGACGGAGGGAGTATGAAACTCTAGAATGAAACTCTTCACTGAGAGTGAGTGTTTCATCGAGTTTCATTTCATTTTGTATGACATAACAGTTTTGGAAACAATGTCATGAAACTCTTCATTGAGATTGGGCTGATTATCGTAATTATCTCAAGAAGGGTTTCTTGGTGGCATAAACGCATATGGGTATCTTTGATCTAGGAGATAAACGACCTCGACGTGCGGGTTTGAAGGTCGCAAGGAAGAAATTCTCTTATTATATGCCATCACCGGATTAGTGCTGTGGCTTCCAAAATATGAGTATATGTTTTAAAAAAGCTTGGCCCTTCCTGTTCCTGGAATATAGTGTTCCCATTATTCTCACCGGTGGAAATACCAGAAATAATTCTGATGAGAAGAATAATTTTGGTCGTACTGAACACGAGAATATCTCTGCATTATTATTATATGGGCAGTCCATCTCAATAACGCTAATGCTCTTTTATTATATTCCAGTCAGAATTATCCTGTGATATATCTTGATGGCAATTGCTAAACTTTGTGTCGCGGAAAGTTGTAACGGAAATCTATTCCCGCTACCTAAAATCGCGTCATGTTATTCTTTGGGGGATCTTTCCTGCGGGTTTCCATTAAAAAAATCTTGGTACCACCTTCGTTTGGGTCGGAGAAGTATCACTACATAACCATGCAGCTTGGGACTTCTCCGGTTCAAATTTATACTCGTGCCTTGGTCTAAAAAAATCATTCTCGTCAAAACAGAGTACCTACACGCTCTCACTGGCCACAGCTCCATCTCCATTCTACCAAAATTCAATGGGGCGCACGGAGCTACGTTGGTGGACGAATAACGGATAACGACGGCAAGGAGTCCAACAATGATCACCTCATAACCTACCTTGATGTTGTCCGTCGACTGGCAAAGCCAATAACAACGTCCTAGGCTCCTAGCCGCCTGCCCAGATTCGCTTAACCGTGGTTCTGGACTGTGGCGAAGCAAATGCTAGACAGTAGGGACAAGGAAGAAGACGGAGGAATCACAGACGATCGCGCCCCGGTTGGTGCACGACATGCTTGCTCGTCAAGTGGATGGTCGTGTTCCTGTCCGGCAACCCCTCGATAGACGTGGACGAGTTTCCGCTCCAAGCATCGATGGGTGGCGGGAGATCATCCCACATTCGGAGATTCAACTTGCGGCCTCCTTGGTTGAGCCTTGCCTAGAGAGGCACTCTAGGCTCGAAGGATCCCGCTGAGCTTCAAGGCAAATGTTTCAACTGTCCTCTCTGAAAGGCTAAGTTTAGTTTTGGCTAATTGATGAAACCTAGTGTATTAACCTTTGTCATTGAGTGATATATATGAGCTAGGTTGGTACACACCAAGCAATAGAGCTAGATGATGGTCATGATGATGGAAGTGACCAAAAGATGATGTGCTCCAACTTGAAATAATGAAAGAGAGACAAAACCATGATGATCAAGGAAAAGGTATCACATAAGTTTTTGTTTTGGCACTCAAGACACCATAGAGGGTGTGAGTGTGTTTAGGATAGATAGTCGTACTATTAAGAGGGGTGAACTCGATGCAAAACGGTTGTCTAAGTGCCACTAGGTGAGTGAATTCCATGCATATGCATTAGGACCTAGTGACCTAACATTTAACCCTAGATAATTGCTTGAAAAATATGCTAACACACTTGCATAAGTGATGGAACACTTGGATGTTAGCACATGGAAGCAAGGGTGTAGAATCAAGGACCCTTGTGTTTAGGCGATTAACGACAATACTAGATCACTATGACTAATGTGTGTTTTGCAGAGACAAAGTCATATATGTTAGGTCATGAGTGATGTATTTTGAATGGGCTTAATGGATATTCATGCCCCCAAGATGGAAATCGTTTCGGTTGCAAAGGATGGAGATACTCGACGAAGACTAGGCTAGTTCTTAGTGCCATAAGGTTGAGAAGGGCACTAAGTATAGCTAGGACTTTTGTTTTTCCTTTGACCGTACTATAAAGGGGGGTATGAGGTTAGTAGCTTGACCTAGGAGAGTTTAGGAAAGTGGGTTTATGCACACTTGTCACAACTAGTCCTAGAGACCTTGCTTTCAGCCCTTGACAAACCCTAGAAGTGGTAGGAGCAAAATCCCTTGAGAAACCTCAGCGAAAACGGTTGAAAGAGAGGTAGAAAGAGGCTCCGGACCACTCTGCTAAGTGGGCACCGGACCAAGGAGAGTAGTCCGGTGGTCCCTGACTTAGGCAGATTCTCAGCTCGAGGAGCTCCGGACCACCTGTCTGGAAAGCACCGGACCATAGGAGAGTGGTCTGGTGGCTTGGTTCAGAGAGTCAGAAGGCTCTGGACTAGTCCGACGGTGTGTCCGACGGCTAGTCCGACGCCTCACATCAGGAAGTTTGGTTCTATGCAGAGAGCACCCTGGGTCCGGACCAGAGCGTCGGACCAGGGCACCGGACCAAGGAAAGTGGTCCGGTGGTGTGTAAAAGAGAGATAGGTTTTCACTCAGAGAGCACCGAGGCTCCGGACCAGAGCGTCGGACCAGTGCGTCGGACCAAGCAGAGTAGTCCGACGGTGCCTGAGTTTGAAACGTGAGTGAGCTCCGGACCAGTGTGCATGGTCCGGTGGTGTGAGCTCCGGACTAGTCCGGTGGCTACGCAGAGAGAAGAAAAAGTGAAAAACGGCTAGTTTTGGAGGTGGGGACTATTTATAGTTGCCCCTTGGTCCTTAGAGGTCTTCTTGGCCATTGTTTTCAGTTGGTGACACCTTGAGAAATCTTTTGGAGAGCCAAGAGTCTAGTGAGGGAGAGATTAGAGAGAGTTCATCTTGTTCTTCCCTCCTAGAGTGATTTGGAGTGACTTGTGTGCATCCATCCATCTTCATAGCCTTGAGTGGGTCAAGTGAAGGTCTTGTGCTTGTTACTCTTGGTGTTCGACAGCACCTAGACGGTTTGGTGGTGTTCGGAGGAAGTGACCGCCGGGAGTTTGTTGGCGGCGCTTCTCCAAGCTCTTGTGATCGGTTGTGGGCGATTCACCGAGCCGGAGTGGCGAAGAATCAGCCCGTAGAAAGCACTCTACCCTTGCGCGGGTAGAGGGGGAGCGATACCTTGTGAGGTGCTCCAACGAGGACTAGGGGGGGTGTCGACACCTCGATACCTCGGGAAAAAATCGCTGCGTCCATGAGATTTTCTTTTCCCTAGCTCTTTACTTTTCCGTATTGTTTTTACATTTCCTACTAGAATTGCTTAGGTTGTTTTTAATTCCTTTGAACTGCTATCGCTTTCTAGTTAGGACACACGGACGGTAGGCACTAGGGGGTGATTGGCATTTGTTAGGTTTTCATATTTGATTTAGAAATTTAAAACAAGCCCAATTCACCCCCCCTCTTGGGCATCTTGATCCTTTCAATTGGTATCAGAGCCTTGTTGCTTTAAATTAGGCTTCACCGCCTAGAGCAAGATGTCCCATGGGGATGGACCGCCACCCATGTTCGATGGGGATGACTTTCCGTATTGGAAAGTGTGGATGGAGGCTTACCTTGAGGCCGTGGATGTCGGCGTTCACAAATCCGCCACCCAAGGTGGATCGGTGTTCGACGAGGACCCATACTTTGAGAAGAACAATGCCAAGGCAAAGAATAGTCTTTTCCGTGGCATTTGCAAGGATGTGTTCAACCGTGTGCGGAATTGCAAAACCGCGCATGAGATTTGGACAAACATTTGTGCTCTACACGAGGGCACTAAATGTGAAAGAGAAGAGCGCTATCACCTTATCATTGCTAAGTTAAATGCTTTCACTATGCTATCTCATGAAAATGCTAATGAAATGTATTCTCGCTTGAATGTGCTTATAGAGGAGTTGAATGGCCTTGGACTCTCTCAAATGACACCGGCCGATGTGGTGCGCAAGATACTTTGTGTCCTTCCAATAGACAAGTATAGCCACATCGTCACGGTTCTTCATCAAGGCGATCTCTCCGCAACTACACCAACGCAAGTGTTAGGCAAGATCAATGCTCATGAGATGTACATGAAGATCAATGATGGAACTTCATCATCCTCCAAGAAGAAAGAGAAGGAGGAAAAGAAGGACTTGGCTCTCAAGGCATCTTGCAAGGAGAAGTGCAAGATTCAATATGTCGTTGAGAGTACAAGTGATGATGATGATGATGAAGACAACATCGCTCTCATGGTGAAGAAGACCACCAAGATGTTGAAGAGGCTAAACAAGAATGGAGTCAAGTTTGACTCAAAGAAGAAGAAATTCTTCACAAGCTCTTCAAGAAAGCCAATCTCCCAAATGAAGTGCTACAATTGCGGCACTCTTGGTCATCTAGCCCATGCATGTCCCGAAGAGAAGAAAGACAAGTTCAAGAACAACAAGTTCAAGAACTTCAAGAAGAACAAGGGCGGCAATGATGACTCAAGTGATGATAACAAGAAGCAAGACAAGCCATACAAGAAGAAGAAGAACTTCAACTTCCACAAGAAGAAGAAGGATGGCAAGGCTTACATTGTGGGTGATTGGCTCACCGACATTGATGATTCAAGCGACTCCTCCGATGATGAGAGTGAAGAAGAGAACGTGGCCGCTTTGGTGATTGGTTCTTCAATTCCACCGCCACCTCCTCCTTCATCGTCGGGCTCATCCTCTACACACCTATGCCTTATGGCTAAAGGTGACAAGAAGGTACAAAAAGAGGATGATGGTGATGACCTCTCTAGTGATGATAGTGATGATGAAGAAGCACCTTCCTATGATGAACTAATTAAAATTTGCAACAAATATGCTAGCATCATAAGGAAGTACAAGAGTAAAAATGACAAACTTCTTGAAATCAAGGAAAACTTGCATGATAAGCTTGATAACTTGTCTAGTGCTAATGATGATTTGAAGCTTGAGATTAACTCTCTCACATCTAGCACTAGGGAGATCAAAGCCTCTCTTAAGCAAGCCAATGAGAAACATGATAAGCTTGAGAGGTCATCCCAAGAGCTCCTCACAAGGTTTAACTTTCTAAAAGATGACTACAATCAAGTGAAAAGTGATCATGGCACACTAGTGGTAGCAAATAAATTACTTACTCAAGATCTTACACATGTTGCTACTAACCCGTGTGCTAAGTGTGCAAGTGCTACCTCTTGTGATATCGAGCTTGATGATGTGGCTCTTGAGCAAAGTGCAAAGTGCAAGGGCAAGAGAGTTGTAGAAGCCGACAAGTATGATGATTATGTGAAGATGAGTGAAGAGAACTCAAAGCTCAAGGAAGAGCTAATCAACCTCAAGGCAAACAAGCCCTTCACCATCAAGCCGGCTCAAGAAGAATACAAAGATGCTATCACCTTGATCAACTCTCTTCGAGAAGAGATTGCCAAGCTCAAAAATGACAAGACCAAGCTTACAAGTGGCCTTGAAAAGTTCACCAAGGGCCATAATCTCCAAAGTGAGCTTCTAATGAGCACCGTCATGAAGAGTGACAAGACCAGTATTGGGTACAAGGAGAACCAAGTGATGAAGGCCAAGGTCAAGATTGAAGCCAAGAACTACTACAAGAACAAGTACAATGGCTACAATCAAGAGAAGCCAAAGCCGAAGCCTAAGAGGTGCTTTGGATGTGGACAAATTGGTCATCTATCATTTCAATGCAAGACTCCACTTCCCAAGACCTTGCCCAAGCACACTAGGCCATTTGCTCATGATGCTCACTATGTCATCAACAAAGATTCCAAGGGTAGACCACTTGTGGTGTTTCTTGGACCACCAATGAAGAACAAGCCTAGGGTTCTTTGGGTTGCTAAGGAGTTGGTTGACAAGGCAATGGGGCCCCGCACTAAGGGGGTACCCAAACAACAAGCTTAACCCCAAGTTGCTTGTGTGTAGGTGAACTACAAGACCGGTGGGAGCCATTGGGTAATTGATAGTGGTTGCACTCAACACATGACCGGCGACCTCCGGATGTTCACCACACTTGATGAGGATTGTGCAAATCAAGACAAGATTACTTTTGGGGATAATTCAAAGGGCAAAGTTCAAGGCTTAGGCAAAGTGGCTATCTCCAAGATCAATCAATCTTAAATGTCTTGCTAGTACAATCATTGAGCTTCAACTTGCTATCGGTTGGTCAACTTTGTGATCTCGGGTTTCATTGTCTCTTCACACCAAATGAGGTGATTGTGACCAAGATTGAAGATTCATCAATGATATTCAAAGGGTTTCGGCACAACAACCTCTACTTAGTGGACTTCACTTCCAATGAAGCAAACTTGCAAGCGTGTCTATTCTCCAAGAATTCTTTGGGTTGGCTATGGCATAGAAGATTAGCTCATGTGGGCATGTCAACCTTGAAGAAGCTAGTCAAGAAAGAAATGGTTAGAGGAATCAAGGATGTGGTGTTTGAGAAGGACAAACTTTGTAGTGCATGTCAAGCCGGCAAGCAAGTGGCAAACACTCATCCAACCAAGGCTTTCATGTCAACCTCAAGAGTCCTAGAGTTGCTACACATGGACTTATTTGGCCCTACCACCTATGCTAGTATTGGAGGAAATCTCTATTGCTTAGTGGTAGTGGATGACTACTCTCGGTACACTTGGGTGTTCTTTCTTCAAGACAAGGGAGAGACACAAGGCATCTTCAAGAAGTTTGCTACAAGAGATCAAAATGAATTTTATGTGAAGATCAAGAAGATTAGAAGTGACAATGGCACCGAGTTTGTGAACACAAAGATTGAAGATTATTGTGATGAAGTTGGGATCAAGCATGAGGTGTCCGCCACATATACTCCACAACAAAATGGTGTCGTAGAGAGGAAGAACCGGACACTCATAACTCTAGCAAGGTCTATGCTTGATGAGTACAACACTCCCGAGAAGTTTTGGGCGGAGGCAATCAACACCGCTTGCTATGCGGCAAACCGCCTCTTCGTCCAAAGGCTATTAAAGAAGACCCCCTATGAGCTTGTCAATGGTAAGAAGCCGGATATTTCATTCTTTTGGGTGTTTGGTTGCAAGGTGTACATCTACAAGAAGCGCCAACACTTGGGTAAATTCCAACGGCGGTGTGACATTGGTTTCCTTGTTGGTTATTCACTTAAATCCAAGGCATACCGTGTATTTAACAAAGCCACCGGTTTAGTTGAAGAAACGTATGACTTGGAGTTTGATGAAACTAATGGCTCCCAAGGAGCGCTTGAGGATATTGATGTAGGTGATGAACCCTTGAGGGAGGCAATGAAGAATATGCCAATTGGTGCTATCAACCCGCTAGAGGTGGAAGAAGTTGAAGATGAAGCAAATCAAGATCCTTCTCCACCTCACACGCCTCAAGTTGATGAAGGAAATCAAGTGAGAGAAGCTCAAGAAGACACTCACATTCCTCAAGATCAAGCCGAGGCCGAAGCAAACAATGTTGAAGCACCACATCCTCCTCCTCAAGAGACAAATAGAAAATCAACATCCATCCTTCAAGCTCACCCCATGATCAAATCATAGGGAGTCCATCAAAGGGAGTAATGACTCGCTCTAGACTTGCATCTTATGTTGAACATCACTCGTTTGTTTCCTTTGTTGAGCCTACTAGTGTAGAAGAAGCACTTGCGGATCCGGATTGGGTGAATGCCATGCATGAAGAACTCAACAACTTCACCCGGAACCAAGTGTGGACACTTGAAGAGAAGCCAAAGGATGCAAGAATCATAGGCACCAAGTGGGTGTTTAGGAACAAGCAAGATGATCAAGGCGTGGTTGTGAGGAACAAAGCAAGATTGGTGGCAAAGGGGTTCTCTCAAGTAGAAGGACTCGATTTTGGAGACACCTTTGCTCCGGTTGCAAGACTTGAAGCCATCCGTATCCTTTTGGCGTATGCTTCACATCACAAAATGAAACTCTTTCAAATGGATGTGAAGAGCGCCTTCTTAAATGGTTTCATTAATGAACTTGTCTATGTCTCACAACCTCCCGGGTTTGAAGACCCAAACTTGCCTAATCATGTGTATAGGTTGTCCAAGGCACTCTACGGTTTGAAGCAAGCTCCAAGAGCTTGGTATGAGAGGCTAAGGGACTTCCTAATCAAGAAGGGCTTCAAGATCGGGATCATCGACACTACACTATTCACCAAGAAGCTTAATGGAGAGATCTTTGTTTGCCAAATATATATCTATGACATTATATTTGGGTCAACAAACCAAGACCATTGCAAGGAGTTTGGTGACTTGATGTCCAAGGAGTTCGAGATGTCTATGATTGGCGAGCTAACCTTCTTCCTTGGTTTTCAAGTGAAGCAAATGAGAGAAGGGACCTTCATCTCTCAAGAAAAGTACACTTATGATCTACTTAAGAAGTTCAAGATGGAGGATTGCAAGTCAATCAAGACCCCAATGCCTATTAATGGGCATCTCGATCTCGATGAGGGAGGTAAACCGGTTGACCAAACTCTTTATCGCTCTATGATCGGTAGTTTACTTTACCTCACCGCTTCTAGGCCGGATATCATGTTTAGTGTGTGTATGTGTGCTAGGTTTCAAGCAAACCCTAAGGAGTCGCATCTTTGTGCGGTTAAAAGAATCCTTAGATACTTAAGGCACACCCCTAGCATGGGTCTTTGGTATCCCAAAGGAGCTCCCTTCCAACTAGTTGGCTATTCCGATTCGGATTATGCCGGGTGCAAGGTTGATAGGAAGAGTACCTCCGGCGGGTGCCACATGCTAGGAAGATCACTTGTTTCTTGGTCCTCAAAGAAGCAAAACAGTGTGGCATTGTCAACCGCCGAGGCGGAATACATTGCCATGGGAGCAAGTTGTGCACAAATCTTATACATGACCCAAACTCTCTTTGATTACGACGTGTTTTTAAAATAAGTTCCACTTTTGTGTGATAATGAAAGCGCCGTAAAGCTTGCTAACAACCCGGTTCAACACTCTCGCACCAAGCACATTGATATTCGCCATCACTTTCTTAGAGATCATGTGGCTAGGAAAGACATCACACTAGTTGGAGTTAAGAGCGAAGATCAATTGGCGGATATACTCGATGAAACAACCTTTTGTAGGTTGAGAAGCGAGTTGAATGTGCTTGATCACTCTAACTTCACTAAAAGATGAGCTTGTGTGAATCATGCATTCATATGTAATATAACATGTTTAATTTGGTAATGCACATAGGCTTGGCTAACGCGGTTAAGATAACCGCCCTCAAAGCGTGTGACAAAGCTTAACCGCGGTTTAAACTTGCAAGCAACCTAGATTCAAATTCCGTTTTGCATTGCATATGCATAAGTGTTGCTTCTTCGTTTCTTTTTGGTTAAGTTTGTTGGTCATCTTTAGGTTCAACACTTAGGGGGAGCAATTCAACGCTCTAACTTCAGCTAATACCCCTCTAGTGCCTCTAAGGTGACCCTTGGAGCTTTATTGAACTATTTTCCTATAAAAACTAATTCTAGCCTATGGCAAACTACTTCTAAAATTGAGGGTTTGAGAGATGGTTCTTATGTTAAGTCCAACAAGTGTTCCTCTTTGCTCTTTTGTGTTGGTACTTGGCTAAGAGAAAAGATTGGAGAGAAAAATAGGAAAATTCAGAGCAATATTAAGCACCGGACCACTCTGCATTGGTCCGACGCCCTGTCCCTCACTGCATAAATCGTCTCCAGCCAAAGAATCCGTCAGACCAGTGTCCGACGCTGCACCGGACCAATGTCAAGTTGTCCGGTGCCTCTGTCATTCTGATCTGTTCACTGTCGGACCAGTCCGGTGCTCCATCGGACTAGTCCGGTGAGTCGTCCGGTGCAGTAGTCGGTGGTCGGTTGCTCACTGGATTCCCTTCTCTGGTACCTTCGGACTACTCGTCGGACCAGCCACTGGACCAAGCGGAGTGGTCCGACGCTTTCAAATTTTGCGGATAACCCCCCGCGCGCGGCTCTGTTTTCTCACTGTCTTCAACCTTCACCCTCCGTACGCCGTCGCGCCGTCCGTCGCCACCACTCCGCCCCAGCGCCTGTGCCGTGGTTCTCGCCGCCGGTGAGACTCCCTGAGCTCCGCCACCACTGCCCCACTGCTCTGCCCTCTCTTCCACCGCAGCGCCGCCTTGCACCGCCGCAGTGCCTCCACCACTTCACCGCCGCCGCGCCGCCGTCCTCCACCTCGCCGCCGGCAAGCAGCTCAGCTCTCCGCGCCCAAGCTCCTCTCTTCTCTGCCAAGCTGAGCCACCTAGGGTTTCCCCAACTCCATCTCCATTGCCACTGCAAGTCAAGGAGTTAGGGTTTGCCCTAACCCTAGGAAGTTTTCGCCGTGTTCGTTCTCGAACGAAATCGGGTTTCGACGCGTTCGCCCTCGACCTTTTCTCGTCTTCGTCCGCGACCGTTTCGTCGTCGTCGACTCCGTCACTTCGCTTCTAGGGTATGGTTTCGGTTTACGATATCGCGTTTTGTCGAGTCGTTAATTGAATTATGCCCTAGGATTATTCCTTGCAAATCACGTCTCCATATTCAATCCAAATCACTATATTCAATTGCCAATTGTAATTCGCAGCTGGTATATCCCGTTCGGAGAGTGCTTTGGTACTTGAGATTGCTCTGAATAGCTACGCTTTCTTACCTCAGGTATCATGTCAGATTTCATTCTTTCACTTATCCAGATGCTTGCTTCTATACGGTTTCTTATCTCTAGATGTTATATATGCTTATGTATACCCTGTCTATTCTATCCAGCAGCAGTCAGTGGCAGTTGAACTCGGTGCAAAGCTCGCGAGTAAGGATTGAGGCAAAGCCTCAGAGGTTCAGTCCAGTGGCTTGGAAGCCCCTCTGTCAGTGGTACATTGTCTGATCAGTTGACAGTTGTTACTTGCAGCGATCAGTGTTTCTTGTGACAGAGATCAGTGGTTCTTGAGGCAGTATACTAGTGATCTGTCAGTGGTTGCTTGTCAGTGGGCAGTGATTCTGTGATTGTTTCAGTATGACTCGCAACACTCGTGCTCAGGCAGCTGGGTCTGGTGGTGATGCTCCTCCTCCTCCACGTCCTTCCAGAGACAAGGGCAAGAAGCCAGTGGTTGAGAAAGCTAAGAAGAAGAAGCGCAAGCTTACAGAGGCTGAGAAAGCCGAGGCAGTGGCCGATGCAGCGGACCGCGCAAAGCGAGGCGGTCGCCGAGGTACCGTGAGACTCGGCACCCCTCCGCGGGATCTTCCCACTTCTCCTCCAGCTGGGTCACACACTGAGGACACTCCACAGGAGCCAGAGCTTGTCACAGAGGCCCTGGGTACACCGTTGGCACCTAGTTCCTGGGGGCGCTCCACCCGCTCCCAGTCCGCTCAGTCACCTCAGTCAGTGGCTCTCACAACAGCTTCAGCCTCAGTTCACCTCGATCTGAGGAATCTTACAGCGAAGCAAGTGAAGAAGCTCAGATTTGTTGCTTTAGAGAAGTGGTGTCCGGATCAGAGAGACCACAGAGCCTCACCAGGTTGGCATACACCTCTCATGGAGGATTCCTACCGAGCAGCTCAGTTGACTAGCATTCAGATACGACCACACAGGGTTTGCTCCTTAGAGAGCATCGTTGAGCTAGCTGGTGAGGAGATCCGCCCGTTCTTGACTTACCAGCCGGGACTCGCCGATTTACTCGGGCGTTCTGGTAACTATATAGAACGATGGGTCAGAGAGTTCTATGCTTCAGTTTGGGTGGATCCAGAGCACAAGTTTGTGCAGTACACCTTCAGAGGCGAGAGGTACAGGCTATACTTGACTAGACTTAGAGAGATCTTTCGCTTTCGTCAGGAGGGTGGTGAGTTTGACTTGCACTACGAGTGTTATCGAGGAGCTTCAGTGCCTCGCAGAGCTCGAGGAGGCCGTACTTTGTCAGTGCAGGAGGTGGCTCCTCTGTTCAAGCCACCTTTCTCAGAGGGCTCCAGGCGTAGCCCCGCAGAGCTCAGGCCTACAGTTCATAGATTGAACGAGGTGCTCCGCCGTACTCTGCTACCTCGCACGGGGTACAAGGAAGGATTGACCAACATGCAGCAGCTTCTCCTTCAGACCCTGGTATCTCAGACACCATTTGATATTGCAGACTTTCTAGTGTCAGAGATAGAGGATGTGATAGCAGATGGCATGAGGGCCCGACGGCAGTTTCCCTATGCTCACTGGATCTCTGCGATTATTGTTATTGAGCTAGAGGGAGCACACCCTAGACTCCGTGCTCTATTGGATCAGTCGCCTACTTCTTTCCCAGATTACAGAGTCCTGGGGTCGTTTGATAGCCGGTTTGGAAACCGGGTCCTCCGTCTTGTCAGAGAGAGGACAGCACCAGCTGACAGAGCAGAGGTTGATGCTCAGGATGAGGCCATTCATGGTGTTGAGCAGCAGGAGCTACATGGTCTAGATACAGGAGCTGATGTGACTCCAGAGGATACTTCTGACAGCTCAGACGCAGACTTCCAGCCGGTTCCACAGATACCCCCACGGGCGCACGACACTGAGGCTGGCGGCTCTGCCTCTGCCACCGAGACGATGATGCTCAAGCTCCTTGACAGGATGAACGAGCAGCAGAGCTCTCTCGTCACTGCAGTTACACAGGTCCAGCAGAGACATGACGAGATGCAGCGACAGTCAGAGGAGCGTCACTTCGAGATGCAGCGACAGATGCTCGCCATGCAGCTAGAGTCCCAGCGACTTCAGTTACAGTCACAGCAGCTGCAGCAGCAGAACATGGCATTTATGGCACACATAATGAAGTGGACTGGCGCTCCTCCTCTAGAGTTCCCTGCAGCTCCACAGATTCAGATGATGAGCACTTCTCAGCCCTCACAGTTAGTTGGGCAGCTTGGAGGGCCCCAGTTCTCAGTAGGACCTTCAGTTGGCCCCTCAGTGGTCCCTTCGAGCTCCGCCGGTCAGTCAGTCACTCCCACCCCAGCTGTACAGTCCAGTGGACTTCAGGGTGCTAGATTGACCACCCCGTTCCAGTCACCAGCGATTCAGATGACTCAGTGGTTGGACACTTTTGGACCTACTCAGCAGTTCACCCCTCTCACTACAGGTTTCACTCCTCTTACCGCTACGATGGGTGCTACTGCTAGAGATCTGTCAGCGTCCTTCAGTGACATTACCGGTCAGCCGTCCCCCACTGGTCCTCAGATTGCAGCAGAGGTCGAGGCCGAGCTTGTAGCACCGACAGTTGATCAGCACCGCTCCTCAGTAGCTTCCTCAGAGGCTACCCACGACAATCGGGCTCCAACCGTGTCTACCCCTTCGATAGCTGCAGTCGCTACCGATGCTACAGTTGTCACCTCCACTCCAGTCCAGCCTCAGCAGTCTCTGGTTCTTCAGGCTCCAGACGAGTCAGTGCATGAGGCACCACCGGTCACAGCAGCTTCTGAGGCTCCCGCAGAGACACTAGCACCGGTTACCGCTCCTACTACTTCTCCAGCTACTGCTCCCGAGTCTTCGACCGCAGCAGCCCTGTCAGCTTCCGACCCCCAGACCGCTTCACTACCAGCTACCGACACTCAAGGGGAGGATTCAGATGATGAGACATATCTGGCAGCTTTCAGGGTCCTCGACCGCTCCACGGCTGCTTCCACTCCACCTCCAGACGCTTAGTTTAGGTGTTTCGACGCCAAAGGGGGAGAGGGAGAGTCGAGTAGATGGGCTAGCTTTAGGGGGAGCTAGTAGGACTCGTTCTTTTGTTGTGTATAAACTCTATTGCATCATGCATCACGTTTACCGTCTTATTGCATTGTATGATATGTGTGATGGTTGAGACTTGATGGTTGTGTGACATGTGTGGATATTCATATTTATATATCATGTCACTTGGTTATGCTATATTGTTTCCGCGCTAATCTCTGATTTTTTGGCTATAGCATATCTTTTTTAAAATCAAGTACTATATTCATTTCATATCTATTGTGCTTGTCATGGCTTGAATGGTTAGGCATGTACTTGTCTTTCTTATAACTAACCCATGCCTATCTCATGTCAAGTCATTCTTTCTCTTATCAAAATCCACTCATTATTCTCTACTCGAGCTTGTATTGTCGTCAATCACCTAAAAGGGGGAGATTGTAGAATCAAGGACCCTTGTGTTTAGGCGATTAACGACAATACTAGATCACTATGACTAACGTGTGTTTTGCAGAGACAAAGTCATATATGTTAGGTCATGAGTGATGTATTTTGAATGGGCTTAATGGATATTCATGCCCCCAAGATGGAAATCGTTTCGGTTGCAAAGGATGGAGATACTCGACGAAGACTAGGCTAGTTCTTAGTGCCATAAGGTTGAGAAGGGCACTAAGTATAGCTAGGACTTTTGTTTTTCCTTTGACCGTACTATAAAGGGGGGTATGAGGTTAGTAGCTTGACCTAGGAGAGTTTAGGAAAGTGGGTTTATGCACACTTGTCACAACTAGTCCTAGAGACCTTGCTTTCAGCCCTTGACAAACCCTAGAAGTGGTAGGAGCAAAATCCCTTGAGAAACCTCAGCGAAAACGGTTGAAAGAGAGGTAGAAAGAGGCTCCGGACCACTCTGCTAAGTGGGCACCGGACCAAGGAGAGTAGTCCGGTGGTCCCTGACTTAGGCAGATTCTCAGCTCGAGGAGCTCCGGACCACCTGTCTGGAAAGCACCGGACCATAGGAGAGTGGTCTGGTGGCTTGGTTCAGAGAGTCAGAAGGCTCCGGACTAGTCCGATGGTGTGTCCGACGGCTAGTCCGACGCCTCACGTTAGGAAGTTTGGTTCTATGCAGAGAGCACCCTAGGTCCGGACCAGAGCGTCGGACCAGGGCACCGGACCAAGGAAAGTGGTCCGATGGTGTGTAAAAGAGAGATAGGTTTTCACTCAGAGAGCACCGAGGCTCCGGACCAGAGCGTCGGACCAGTGCGTCGGACCAAGCAGAGTAGTCCGACGGTGCCTGAGTTTGAAACGTGAGTGAGCTCCGGACCAGTGTGCATGGTCCGGTGGTGTGAGCTCCGGACTAGTCCGGTGGCTACGCAGAGAGAAGAAAAAGTAAAAAACGGCTAGTTTTGGAGGTGGGGACTATTTATAGTTGCCCCCTTGGTCCTTAGAGGTCTTCTTGGCCATTGTTTTCAGCTGGTGACACCTTGAGAAATCTTTTGGAGAGCCAAGAGTCTAGTGAGGGAGAGATTAGAGAGAGTTCATCTTGTTCTTCCCTCCTAGAGTGATTAGGAGTGACTTGTGTGCATCCATCCATCTTCCTAGCCTTGAGTGGGTCAAGTGAAGGTCTTGTGCTTGTTACTCTTGGTGTTCGACAGCACCTAGACGGTTTGGTGGTGTTCGGAGGAAGTGACCGCCGGGAGTTTGTTGGCGGCGCTTCTCCAAGCTCTTGTGATCGGTTGTGGGCGATTCACCGAGCCGGAGTGGCGAAGAATCAGCCCGTAGAGAGCACTCTACCCTTGCGCGGGTAGAGGGGGAGCGATACCTTGCGAGGTGCTCCAACGAGGACTAGGGGGTGTGTCGACACCTCGATACCTCGGGAAAAAATCGCTGCGTCCATGAGATTTTCTTTTCCCTAGCTCTTTACTTTTCCGTATTGTTTTTACATTTCCTACTAGAATTGCTTAGGTTGTTTTTAATTCCTTTGAACTGCTACTGCTTTCTAGTTAGGACACACGGACGGTAGGCACTAGGGAGTGATTGGCATTTGTTAGGTTTTCATATTTGCTTTAGAAATTTAAAACAAGCCCAATTCACCCCCCCCCCCTGCTTAGGGGGCAACGAGCTCACCTACGCTATTGCATGTGTAGGGGCAACAACACACCACACCGCCACGAGCGAGGTAGCCTGGCATTGTGGATGCCAAGGCGTGCCTAAGATCACCACCTCGAGGAGGCCAACACTATGTTGTGGATGCTAAGGCGATCACATAAAGTCCCAGTGCCACCACCACAGGCGCGGATGCTGCTGCCTCTCCACAATTACCTGGATCCACCGCTACGCGCCATCATCGTTGCTGCCTCCGTCGACTATGGAGGCACAACCAAAGTTGTCGACCCGCAATAGGAGGATTGTCGTACACTACTCTCACGCATCCTAGTTTGTAAGCGGGGAGAAGTGCTGATGACAAAGCAGATGTGATTCATCGACGAATAGACAAGACCCGCCCACGCCTGCCAAGAACGCCTACGATGGCATATGCATCGACCAAGTTAACCCCTGCATGTTAAGGCAATGCGGCAACTCTTTCTGGACCCACAGGGAGAGCGAATGAGACGCCTCACAAGAAAGAGCGTCTGTTCGCCGGTGATAGCTAGGTAGCATGATTAGCGAGTAAATAGCCCATAATATCTTTCTGTTAGGGATAGCAGAGCCGATTATACATTACTGTCCCTCGTCTAGTGTGCCATTTTTAGCGCATCGATGTAACTTTCACTATTTCTCGATCTCAATATAAAGATTTGCAAACCTTTTTTTTTTTGTATAGGCGAGGAAAAAGATGTAGCAATCACCACTTTAATGCACAATGTCTCTTCTCATTATGCCACAGCTTTTCCAGCACATGAACAGGCTACCTGAGACCCATTAGTTGCAAGGAGAGTGATTGTGGGGCTATACGTCCCTCTTCTCTTCTCAAACTCGGCTAGCCGCTCTCCCTCCTTTTCTCAATCTCATTGTGGTTATGGTTATGTTGTTGTGGTGGCTCATCTCTAATGAGCGGTAACAATAAACAAATGGGCAGGCCAAATGACGTAGAATTCATGTGAAAATCGCTGCGTCTCTGCGATCCAAGTCCAGAGTCCGGAGACACGATCACACGACCGACCACAAACAATCTGAGCAGAATTGAGCGTACGGTAACAGAATTTATATTGGCCCTTTTGAATGCACGAGCTGGTGGCGGGTGGGTGTGCGCCTGTACGGTACGGTATACTACGTATACCCATTCGGCAATTCTGACACCGTGCCGTACAGATGCGGCGCACGAAGCGACCCCCCCCCCCCCCGCGGACAGCCGTCCAGGCTCGGGGAGGAATGGCGGCATGGGGGCACCGGCGAGATCAGTTCATCAGATCAGCCCCTGCTCCTCCGCGGGCGAGCAGCGGCATGTGAGAGGATGTTGCTCTTCACAGGCAACGGGATTATAAAAGAAACTCTCTGCCTCCGTACGGACCTGCCACTTTACTCATGCTGCGGCTGAGATGAGCGGACGGGACGTGACTGGCGGCTCTTTTTTTTTTTTTTATCTTCCCCTTCTGCTTGTTTGATTGATCGAGGATGGCGAGCATGATCTCAGGGCCGTTCTTCCGTCGTGGCTAGCGGCTCCGCCCTATAGTTTTCTGGCAACGGATTGCGGCTCGCCTGATTTGCCGGGACGGCCGGAAGATGCGACGGCGGAGCTGGGTTTCTTGGCATTTGACAAGCACGGGAAGGCAGCGCCGTTTTCTGGTCACCGTCAGCAAAGCTTGTGCGCGTGTGTGCGTGTTGGCTAGGAGGAACAGAGACAAGAATAAGCTCTGGAATCCGGCATCTGAAACTGTTACGCGAACAGCGGAGCCCGCTGGTTTCACTCGAGCCAGGCCATAAAAATGGTCTCAGCTCTACGGAGTATACGGCTTGAGTGAATATACCTCTGACAGTATGACTCCACCTCCACTACTCCAGCAGGACATCAACGAAATCACAACACATGGGCACATGGCCAGTGCTTCGGACGACTCCTCTCATACTCGTCGCACCGTTTAGGAACTCAGGAGCATCTGAAGATCGTGAGAGCTCAGCAGGTGTCGGTTCCGTGGCCACCTCCAACATCCAGGCATGTCGAAGGACCAAGCTGAATTATGGCCATCTGCTCTTTGCCACCAAAGCATAAGCAGTGTGCTCAATCGACCTGCTGCTGCTACGTTGCTGCCTGCCAATGGAAGTTACTCACAACGTTCAGTACGATTATGCAACCAATTGGAATTTGGAACTAACATGGCGACACCCTCTACCACCCATGCAAACTACGACCGGTTTTTTCAACAACAACAAAAATTCTGATCATATTACTAGATGTATGTATAAGAAATGACGAAGGTATCCCAACCGGAACTTACCATTTAAATTCAGAGCTACAGATGTTACAATCTTGACCTCGGACCACCCTTTCCTGGTATCTGCAGGGCATCATAATGGCCATAACCATGATAAAGAACTTGGATGGGAGCTTCTGTCCCATACTCTTGGCCATATTCGGCAATCACTATTAAACCACCAGCTTCGTTATCATGCATGTAAACGGTGATTGGCATCCTGCAAATGCAATAATTGTTTTCTTACTAGTTTGGTATATCACGATTATGATGAAGGATCACCATAAAGAAGACAACCTACAAATGAAATTCCCAAGTATATCTTCTCGGCTATAGTGAGTAAACAACAGATTCTGATCAACGAAATAACTAAATTAACCATCCAGAGTCAACATGCAGGTGTTTCAGATGATATATATATATTGACTTTTCAGATGAGCACTATAACATTGCAAAGAAATACAGATGAACTAACATATCTGACAAATATTTAGCTAAAAATAGCAAACAGTATCCAAATATTCAAAGATAGTGGCTAACACTCACTGAAGAACATGTGAAGCCATGAACAACTCTGGCTCACCGCCCCAGACATGTGGCTTCCTAATCTGAGATACATACGTATCAAAGTCCCCCTCAACAAACCTGAAAACAATGCACAATAAAACATCAGTAAAGAATATGTGAATGAACAAGCAGAATGATTAGGGAAGAGAGAGAATAACCATTCAGTCTCTGCTCGCCTCTTGATAAATTCATCTGCAACCTAATAATGGTAAAGTTCATACAAGGGTTTCAATGGTGAAAGGGCAATCACTACACAGCTATTGTTTATGAACTTTAGTAATTGAAACCATGAACCGGATAGGAAATAGTGTAAGGGTTTACCTTTGTTCTCAACTCATCAGCTAGTTTTCTTTGATGATCCTCATTAGGTATGGGCTTCATTGACCTAATGCAGGCACCATGAGCCACAGAACGGAACATACATCTTCCATCACCAGGAATGCCTGCAGGTCATTCGGTTCAACTGTGAGTGCCTATTTGATGTTATACTTAAATCATTTGCAAACTGTGCATTTATTTGAAATGAAACTTTCGCACTCTCACCAGTAACAGAATAATCTGTGTAAACTTTTTTCCCATGAGATAAATTTGTTGATGACTTGTCAGGTTCAGTGCTATCTATGTTGTTGTTCACAGGACCCTCAGCACTTGCCAGCCCAGACACTGCAAAACCAAGTCCAGAGACTACACATCCTATTCTTTGTGGCATACTTCCTAAACTGCAGCTTACACTAGAAACCTTTTGGTGGGAGAGTATATCAGACTTTACATTCAGGATATGACTTCTTGCTGATAGTCTGCACTGCAACTGTTGTCCTAAACCGACAAAACATGTCGCATTTTGCAGTTGAGATGACTTCACGTTCTTCTTAACAAAAAAATCAACTGAACCTATCCTTGCATGATGCCTCACTGCTTGTGAGCAAGAAGTACTCCATAAATCCAATCTTTGAGTAAAACTTCCTTTTAACTGATTATATGGAGAATACATGTTGCCCAAAGTAAAGCTCCGCCAGCAAATATTAGGCATATTGATAAGCATTAGATTCAGGTAGTATCAGGTGCCAACTGAAACATATTTATAGGGTATCATAATTAATAATCAGTGGGACATAAGATTATTTGGCCAAATAAAATAAGATGCCACATAGAAGTGAAAATATAATGACCCAGAAGTTGTGATACACTTGTGTAAATAGTAGTGACAATCAGAAAAAGAGACAAGGTTAAATTACATTCCAATGAAGCTGTAGGTAAGTTAAGAAATAAAAAGGCAATAGACACAGAATGCTTCAAGGATTAAAGTTTGTCCACACGGCCACACTAAACTTTGGAAAATAACCACTTTATTTTTAACCAAAAAAACAAGATAGAAATGACCTGTTACACCCTTCTGAATAAATACAAAATATGCTAAACAGCATCCCAAATCCCAGATATATGAAACATAGACAGCAACCTACATCCAGGTAACTCATTACTAATTAGATAGAATTCGTGCATATTAAGCCACTAAACAAGACCTAGCCTCAGGAGTGGACAGTAAAAGACTACACCCAATATTTTTTACGATAGAACGAAATTAGGAGTCATAAGATAATAATAATAAGACATATTTATACACTTGCAACTAGATTAGATCCGATTAGAAATAGCCAAAATAGCTTAGGTTAGGCTTGGGTGCTCGGTTTTGCACAGCAGGCAGGGAATAGAGGCGGGCGGGCATACCTGGTGGGTGCTCGTTGCCGGAGGAGGGACTGAGCCTGACGAGACCTGCGAACCTGGCCTAGGGCGGCGGCGGAAGCCGAGTCGTCGCCGAGAGAGAGTGAGAGCGGGGGTAAACCGTTAACGGCGGTCGAGGGTGAGCGAGCGAGCGCACCCGCAACGGCAGCGCCCCTTCTCCTGGGATAATGGGCCGTTCCTTCTTTCCCCCCCCCCCCCAGAAAGTCGGTCCTCAAAGTATTAGGCAGTTCTCATCCGGCTCCCAAATTAAAAAACTACCCTTATAGAGCATCTTCAAGAGAGTTGTAGAAATTAAAAAACTACACTTATAGAGCATCTTCAAGAGAGTTGTCATGCAATTTGCTATTTCTATTTTTAGTTAATATGTAAGAAATCTAGCCTCCAACAAACTAGCTAACGCTATTGCTATTCTATTTAACGTGCTATCCTGTGAGTGTCAGAAGTCAAATTTGGTTGGTCGTTGTGCCTTGTTATATTAGTATGTGTGACAATGACAACTAGTATCATGTTTGTGTTGATTCAAAATTCTATTACTTAAGTGTGAGATATGGCTAGTATGTTGAAGTGCGCTGAATTATATAAAAATATATTTTATAGATTGACTAACTAAATAAAGATATAGAGTCTGAAATTTAACATGTTTCTTGGAGATCCTCTAATATACTTAATTGACTCTACCCGCATCTAAAATAGCTAGGCGGCGTCCAAAAGACGAAGTGGCAGCCCACATTCGCATTAGAGGCACATGACGTGCGCGTGCCCTTCCCTGGCTGATGGGTTTTTATCAGAAATACAGTGACTATCTCATGTTCTCCCTCTTGCGCTTGCGCGTCACGTCCGGGGCCATTTCAGCTTTTGACGCCGCCTGGGCTATTTTGAATGTGGATGGGGCCAATTAAGTAGATTATATGGAGCCATAGTTTCAGTTTCTTAGTTTGGGTTTCAGTTTCTTAGTTTTGGGACCCAGATAAAAATCGTCTAATACTTTAAGGACCGGGAATGCAATTTACTCTTTCAAATATATTATTGTTGCATTTTCTTTCTTTCTTTTTTTAGTTTTTATTATTCACATTGATTGATTTGTACTTTTTATTTTTAAGTAAGATCTGCATTTATTCTTTTATAGAACACTGCCGGTCACTAGTCACTAGTTAACGGCGTTAAGTGGACGAATAGTGGCAAACTCTACCTTCACTTTGAAATCGCAAGGTTAAAATTACAAAGTTAAAAAATCAAAGATAAAATTACAAATTACAAAGTAAAAAAAAACAAAGGTAAAATCATCATTTCGATACAAAAACAGGGGCATAAACTGTTAAGCTCCTAAATATTGATGATATCTTATATATTTGGTTAGAAATGAAAATATTTATCATCTTGTGAAAAAAATAAAAAAATGAGAATGACAATTATATAGAGTAATCATCATTCATGTTGTGACAATACACGTGGAGGGAGTAGTTCTCACGACAAAGCAAACGCCACCTCCGTAATCATCATTCATGATGTGACAAACTGACAATTCACCTTTGGTGTTCGGGTTATCCGCAAAGTTCGGGTCGAGTAGTTCGGATTTTTAAAAGTTCGGGTAATAATAATAGTCCCAAAAAAATACTATCCGCAAGTTCGGGTACCCACAAGTTCGGGTTCTGGTTCGGGTTTGGGTATACACAATGTACCCGAAGTATATAAAATCACAACAAGTACTTAAACATGACATAATTTTGCATAGAACTGGACAGATGATAACTCATTAACTCATAACTAATAAAGTGATAACTTCCAAGTTTTCAACAGCAAATGCAAACCAGAACGACGACAAAGGTACTGACTACTTAGTACTGACAAGATACGAGAGCAAATTGAAAAGTTCAAGCATCAGGCCTGCTGCCTGCCATCACATCAGTGCTTGTTTTCCAGTTTCACACAAGAACAAAAGAACATCACAATCCAGGCCTCCATACTCCAGTGGCAGCAATCCACCATACTGTACAATAACAAAAGGGTTCAATTTCGAGTTATTCGGGTACCGGGTGTAGTTACCCGAATTACCCAATATAAATTCGGGTAATAAGATTCACTATCCGAAGTAGACATCGGGTAGTGCGGGTTCAGGTACTTCGGATCCAGGTTTGGGTATTTCAGGTTCGGGGTTCGGATATCGGGTTTTGTGCCCAGGGTGACTGACAATACACGCGGAGGGAGTAGTTGTCACCACAAAGCAAACGCCACCCGGCCTGGTTTGGATCAAGAGGCCTCTTGGATCAAAGGGTTCTCAAAGGGATTCGATGAAATTAATTCCAAAAGGAAAAGAACTACGTCACTCCCTTTGTCTCAGTCATTTTCGCTTTCTGAAAAATAATTTTAACTAACGAAATATATATTAAAAATATTAATATTTATGATATATAATTAGTTTTATTGAATACAAATGTTGTAAGTATTTTTATAAAATAAATTAACACTTTTTCTATAGTTCAGGTGCCTGAAATTTAAGATGATTTCAGGCAACGCTAATATACTATCAACCAGTATAAGTTAGTTGTTAATTTTGTTATTTGTCTTTATGTTATAACATATTAAATTTTTATCTTTGTCCTCCTATAGAAATAATTGTAATTGTTACATTGTCTTTGTGCTAACATATATAAGATTTTGTCAGCTTTATAGTTTTGTCTAACATGTTTTTTATTTTTGAAATAAAAATATCTACATAAATTATAACAAACTAAAAGTATAATCAGTATAAAACATATGCAATAACTGTCGTCTGAAAGAAAACTAAAATTCAGACACCTGAAATTTAGCAAATCCCATAAATTAAACTTATCGACACATAAGTTGTGACGATAAACATTTGAGGATGGAGTAAGTGTTTTCCCATGATAATGCACAATATAGTAAATAAATACATTCACTTTATTAATACAAAAAAGAATATTTGCTCTCTCCACCTTGGTGTGCTTGTTGATTGCATTTCAAAAAGTATCCATACCTATATTTTAAAATTCTATATTTTTTTCACTTAGTTTCGTTTGTTTGAACTACTTTTAGTTTATTTCAACTTATTCTCTCTCACAAAATATTATTCAATTAGGCAGAATCAACCGATAAATACTATTCAATTAGCCAAAATCAATCGGTTTTTATACAAGCCAAACAGAGAATCCTACTTTTTTTTTTCTTCCATTTATCTGTTTTATATTTCTTTGTTCAAGACAGGCTCTCACATTTTAAGAAAATCGGACTCAAATTTTCTTTATTTTACTAAAAAAACTTCACAACGCCGAGACGTTGACAGATCCAATCCTACTGACAATCTTCGAGCTGGTGCCGTGCGATTTCTATACGCTATGACTTCCCATGCTCCATGTGCATGCGATTTTTCTACACAATCGCCTATTCGCCTTGCAAAGATTCTCGCTAGCCAATTGGAGCCTTGGAGGAGAACTGCAGGGATGGCTTCTCCGCCGCTTCAGCTCGCTGCCGCGCCCTTGCCGTTGCTGCTGCTGCTGCTGCTGGTAGTGGTCCCGGGCACACGGTCCAGCCGCGTCTTTTCGGTGGCCGACTATGGTGCGGCGGGCGATGGGTCCCGTTACGACACGGCGGCGATTCAGGCCGCTGTAGACGCCTGCGCGGCGGCGGGCGGGGGCCGCGTCCTTCTCCCGGCGCCGGGCAACTACCTGACAGCGACCGTCCACCTCCGCTCGCGGGTGGTGCTGGAGGTGCCCCCCGGCGCGCGGCTTCTGGGAGGGACCAGGCAGGCGGACTACCCGCAGGAGTCGCGCCGGTGGTACGTCGTTCTGGCCGAGAACACCACGGGCGCCGGCGTCACGGGGGGCGGCGAGATCAATGGCCAGGGAGGGGCGTTCGTGGTCACGCCCAGCGAGGTGAAGAACGTCATGGTGAGCTGGAACGCCACCGGCGACTGCCTGGGAGATGAGTGCCGGCCGCGGCTTGTCGGCTTCATTGACTCCAAGGATGTTAGGATCCACGACATCACACTCAACCAGCCCGCCTACTGGTGGTAAGCATTTCTTGTTCCATCAACTTCATCGATCAATTCAGGAAAAAAATACTGAGGGCTGCTGTTCTCACTGCTAAAATCATAATTGTGAACAGGAACAAACAAACCTGCCTGATTAATTCATTCCAAAATGCTAGAATCAACAAGTTTTCGCTCTCTGTCCTTGTTGTTCTTGTGGTTTTGTGCAATAACTTATCTGGATCTGTTTTCCTACTTAGGACTTAGGACATATGATGAACAGAAGTAGACAGTGTTTATTTGTCTGTGTACCTGGGAAAAATTAACAGGCTCTACACTTGCATTTTTCGCAGTCTTCACGTTGTCAGATGTGACAACACTGTCATCCACAATGTGTCCATATTTGGACATTTTAACAGTCCCAACAATGATGGCATTGACATTGAGGATTCTAACAACACTATCATAACTGATTGCCACATAGACACCGGAGATGATGCTATATGCTCAAAGTCGACAACTGGACCGGTTTACAACTTGACGGTAACAAACTGTTGGATCCGGACTAAATCTTGTGCTATCAAGTTTGGAAGCGCAAGCTTCTTCGACTTCAAAAGGCTGGTTTGTGACAACATTACAATAGTTGATTCACATCGAGGACTTGGGATGCAGATCCGAGATGGAGGTACTAACCTACAACCTGCGATTGTCAGTAAAGAAAACATCTTATTGAAGGTGAATGACACACTAACACTTTAACTTTTGCAGGGAATGTGAACGACGTGGTGTTTTCAAACATTAAAATGAGCACCAGGTACTACCATCCTTTATGGTGGGGAAGAGCAGAACCAATCTACATCACAACTTGCCCAAGGCACCCAGGTTCAAAAGAAGGCACCATTTCAGACATAAGATTCATCAACATCTCATCGGTATCAGAAAATGGAGTTTTTCTGGCTGGATCGAAGCATGGGCTGCTCCGCAACCTGAAATTCAAGAACATAGACCTTACATATAAGCGATGGACAAACTACACAGGAGGGCTCTATGATTACAGGCCTGGGTGCCAGAAGATGGTGAAGCACAAGACTGGTGGCATGATGCTGGAGCATATCTCCGGCCTGGAGATTGATAATGTGAGGATGAGATGGGCTAGAGGAAACCTGAAGGGCTGGAACGTTAACCCTATCCTTTTCCAGCCATCAACCATCGACAAGCTGTCTTTCCATGACTGGCAGTCAGTGGATGTTCAGTAAATTTAAGTGGCACAATTGTACCACATGTGTATCTATCTGAATAAAGGGGTGATTCTTTTTGTGAAATACTGAAATGTGTTAATAAGCAATCCCAACAGCATTTAAGCTTCTGCAAATGGGGTGACTGGTGTGGTTTGCTATAAGGATTCTGAATTTAGATGTTTAATTTTCCAAATGTGGTTTGCTTTGTGATTTTATAGTGATTCTGCTACAATAATGTACCTGATATTTGTTTAATTGTCCAATATTGTCTGAATTCTTTCTTTTTTTTTGCGAATACAATATTGTCTAAATTCAAATGTTTGATTAATCCAATTCTAAGGGTCATGCTTTTTGTGGTGTGAGGAAAGGAGTTCTTCACTTGGTTCTATGTTCAAAGTGCTATGTGAACTTGCAGTTAGAATTATGGACACAAGTTCTGTAGGCTCATTCCTGTTTGTTATTTTTAACCATTTCATTCAGGTATATGCCTGAGGTCCATGTTATTGAGGTGTGCAAAATGTAAATCAATGTTCTGCTGGTTATTGAGTAACAAAACCTGGTTATATTTGTTACATCACTCAGTAATAATCCAATACATTTTACATTATTGTCATACAGGTTTAGTACATGTGTAACCTATTTCTGACCAATGTAAATTACAGCGTTGATCTTTATTTCTCTAGGTTGTTCTGCTGGACTCTGGAGGTTGGAGATAAGTTTTAGGCACGATGCAGTTTTGATGGGTACTTTTATGAAATTTCCTGATGGAATTCAGGTATGTTTTTCTGCAGGTTTGCCGTGTACACCTGTAAGCCATAATTTCAGAGCATAGCACAATCTAATTAAAAGCAAATGTGGCAATTGGGTCCAACGAATTGCACCGTGGCCCCATTCCTCACTGCAGAATACAGAGGAGAGCGCAGGGGATAGCCAATTGTGTGGTGAGGTGCGGAGGACTCCGGCATTGGGTGGTGGAGGACAGGTGGGAGAGGCCGATGAGGAAGCAGGGATCAACTGCCTGCTCGCCATCCAAAAGCAGGGGGGCATATTTGAAAAGTTTTAGGGTCTTTCTACCAAAACTTAGTTCACGATTATTATTATCGCAATCCAAACCAGGGGCATTTTGAAAAAATATTGGATCAAATAACTATGATGTCTTAGTTTGTCAGTTCAGTTTTCCCATGAGGCCAAAGAGGTGATTTAGCACATTTCATTTGAGTTATATCTCACCCTTGTGATGAACACTGTAACTGTGGTCACATGCAAACAGATTGAGATTCCCCAATGTAGGCCAGCTTAATGTTAAGAGATTCAGCTGTTAGTGTTGAGATGTCATGTAGGAGTTGCCAACTTTTTTTGGCAATCTCGGTTACATCTTTCTGATTTGTATCATTATACTAGCAATTAATCAACTATCATGTCTAATTTTGTCTTCTGTCTGCAGAGTATCTCCAATGGGGCAATGGGTATGATCTTCATTCCCTGTTACAAAGGTTTGTGTCCATCTTATTTTCAATCACTCAAAATAATTGTATACATGCCTATCACAATTGAAGGTGTAATAAAAATATATTCTATAAATATTGTGTTCCTTTAGGTGATGTAGGAGCAATAACATTTCAATTTTAGTGATGTAGGGGTAAAAACATTTCAGTTTTACCTCAGCAGCCACTTGCAAATGAATGGCTACTGAAACCTTCCGCCCCTTTCAGGTTACAGCCACAAGCCGGAGGAGTATGCATCACCGGAGGACATGGCGAATGGGGTGAAGGTTCTAGCCTTGACAATGACTAAGCTGTCGCTGGAGTGACTTGTGAGCGTTTGGAGGAATCAAATCATCCTGTGCCCAAACAAACACTTGTGTTATTTCCAACAATAAGTTGCACAGCATTGGCATCATCTTCCCTGCACCAGGCCTGCATATAAACCATCACTCATCAGGGTTTAGGAATAAAGTTGCCATCTGGATGATCTGAAAAAACACTCCAACTATTTCCACGAGGCAACACGATCCGGATGCCTCAATTCGATCTGGATGCCTTCATCATAGTGTGCATAATAGGTGAACAATTCACTGGAAATGTCCTCCAAAGTGTAAGGAGCATTGTATATGAATCAGATTCGTCCAACATGAGATGTCAGTTATCTTATGATTTTCGGTGATTTCCTGAACCATTGTGACGCCATTGCTTGCTGCCTTGCTGGATGATGAGTAATCCCTTTACCGTCCCCCTAAAAAAATGAACATATTGTTTTTTTGAGAAGTTAATTAAGTCTTTAAAATATGAAAACAATTATTGAAAACAATATCAACATTCATATAAAAAATTAATGGAAAATAATATCAACATTCGTATCAAAATTTTAAAAGTTTGGGTCTTAAATATTCTCAAATAAAAAGTTTCTTAACTATAAAGTTATGCTGGGAGCTACGACTTTGGTGTTGATGGTCATCAACACTAGAGAGGTCGTTTGTCAAAATCAAGAAAAAAAAATAGAGAACCTAAAACCAATATCAAAGAAGGCGATTCTCAAAGACCAATTTTCAAAGAACGTTTTTTTTTTCAAACATTAGTACAAAGCAGAGCATATCATGGTTCATGGGGCAGCGTACGTACTCGTGTAGGGGATGGCGCTTGCACGAAGAATCGTGTACGTGTACAAGTAGTACAAGATTAGGATATGGGGACTGAAGCACCATAGTTGTCCTTGTGTTCATGTCAAGGCGTCAAGCATGTCGCAGCAACATTTGCGTCTCCAATGTACTACAAACTGCAGGTTGCGCAAAAACAATGAAGTTTTAAGACATGGTTAGGATTTGTCAAACAAACAGAGCATCTGCATACCGCCATCGCATTGACGGCGTTGACAAACCTGCCAGCCAGCTGTGTTGATGTGTTACTGTAACGTGACTTTGAGGCAGAGCTGCACCTCGCACAAGACGACGGCGAGCCTCGTTCCTTCGTCGAGGCGGAGAGAAACGTGGCATGGCGTGCCATGATGCAGGAGGAGATGGACGCTATCGAGCGGAACAAGATGGAGCTGGCCGATCTTCCAGCCGACCACCATGCCATCTCTCTCAAGTGGGTCTTCAAGCTCAAGAAAAGCGAGGCTGGAGAGGTGATCAAGCACAAGGCACACCTCGTGGCACGTGGCTTTGTCCAGTAGGAGGGAGTCGACTTCGACGACGCCTTCGCGCCTATTGCATGGATGGAGTCCGTGTGTCTCCTCATCGGCCTCGTAGCCCAGGAGGGTTGGCATGTCCACCATATGGATGTCAAATCTTTCTTTCTCAACGGTGACTTGAAGGAGGAGGTCTATGTCCACCAGCCGCCAGGATTCATTATCCTTGGCAAGGAGAGCAAGGTCCTCCTGCACAAGGCCCTCTACGGCTTGTGGCAGGCACCGCGAGCTTGGAATGCCAAGTTGGATTCCACCCTCTAGCAAATGGGGTTCCAGCAGAGTGCTCACGAGGTCGTGTTCTACCGGCAGGGAAAGGGAGGCAATGCCCTGCTGGTAGGCATCTACGTCGACGACCTTGTGATCACCGGTACCAAGAAGGATATCGAGGCATTCAAGACGAAGATGAAGGCCACCTTCCAGATGAGCGACCTCGGGCCCCTCTCTTTCTACCTCGGGATCGAGGTCCACCAGGATAGCTCCGCATCTCCTTCGCCAGATTGCCTATGCCAAACGCATCGTGGAGCTGGGCGGCCTCACCGACTGCAACCCAGCCCACACTCCTATGGATGAGAGGGTGAAGCTGAGTCATGAGAGTATGGCGGAGGAGGTGGACGCGATGCAATACCGACGCATTGTGGGCAGCCTTCGCAACCTTGTCCGCACGTAACCAGACTTGATGTTCGCTATCGGCTACGTTAGTCGGTTCATGTAGTGACCAACGACGGAGCACGAGTAGGCCATGAAGAGGATCCTCCGCTATGTCGCGGGCACCTCCAACTACGGCTTGCACTACCCGAGGTGCCTCGACATGACACACTTCATCAGGTACAACGAGAGCAACCACGCCAGCGACATCGACACGAGCAAGAGCACCAGCGGGACGCTGTTCTTCCTCGACAAGTGTCCGATCAGCTGACAATCGATCAAGCAGCAGATAGTGGCTTTGTCTAGCTGTGAGGCAGAGTACATTACATCCACTACCACTTCTACTCAGGCTCTATGGCTGGCTCGGCTACTCGGTGATCTCCTTGGCAAAGACGTGGAGGCAGTGGAGCTTAGGGTGGGCAACAAGTCCGCATTGGCCTTGGCAAAGAACCCTTTCTTCCATAAGCACAGCAAGCACATCGGGTTGAGGTATCACTTCATTAGAAGCTGCCTGGATGAAGGGAGTGTCCGGGCCAACTACATCAACACTCAAGACCAGCTTATCGTCTTCCTGACCAAGTCACTTGGGTGGATCAAGTTCCAAGAGTTTCGCACCATGATTGGGATGGCTCAGATTCCTCACAAGGAGCCACACAAGACTTAGGAGAGAATGATGGATAAGTCTTTGTGTCTAGTGTTTGTAGGGTTGCAACACATGGTGTTGTTGCTGCCTTTCAAGGACAACATGTGCCTTTCAAGGACATCACCCTTGAGTGATTGTTAGCATCTTTAGAATAACATCAACCTTTCAAGGACATCACCCTTGACTGGATGTTAGCATCTTTAGGACAACATCTTAGGACGATGAAAGGTCCCTATATGATTTTGGTAATTGAGTGACAACCTAGGTGAACTAATATGTGTTCGAGTGATATACACAAGAGATTAGTTCACATGTGATTATGGAATGAAGGAGCTTATTGCACATGAAACATGACATGAAGTCATATGACCAAGGTGGAGAAGATCAAGATGAGGCTTGACTTGATGGACCGGTTACAAGTGTGAAGGGCAAACAAGTGATGCTTGGCGCCGATGGACCGATGCAACGGTGAAGATCAAGTGAGGTCAAGATCGATGAACCAACACGGTCATGCGATGATATGAAGTGGATCATATCATTTGGTGATAGGATGGTGCATGTGTTGTATCAATATTGGAGGAGATGGAATGGAATGCGCAAGGCAAAGGTATAACTTGTAGGGCATTTCATTTCACTGGTCATAGGTGTGTAGAGAAGTATATGACTACGTTTAGGATAGATGGACGTACTATCAAGAGGGGCAAACTTGTTTGCATATCGGTCATTTAGTGCCACTTGAGCGATCTAACATTGCGATGCATTAGGATCGAGTGGTGTGGTGAGAGCAAGTGAAAATCCTTTGAAAATGATTGTGAAAATGCTAACACACATGCACATGGTGTTGTACACTTGGTGGTGTTGTCACATTTGTAAAGGAGAAGGTGTTGGAGTTGAATTGAATCAACTCGGAGAAGAGAATAATGTTTTTCGATATGCTCCTAACACTAGAGTGACTCTTGGAATGGAATACAACTTTTATTCATTGTGATATGGATCAAATGCATATAAGAGATGTGTAGCCCTCTGAGTTAGCTTTCCAAAAAGTCCAAGATCATCGAAATCGGAGTTCAGAGCTAAGAGATATAAACGTTTTGATGCGGACTGCGCAGGTCCGGACGCGAGAAAGAATTGGTTCGGACCGTGCACTATAGCAGTCCGGACCTAGTGTCCTGAAAAGCCTTTTCTGCATCTCTAAAGGTCCGGACGCATGGGAATTGGTCCGGACCCTAGGGTCCAGACATGCGTCCGAAGCCTTCCAAAGAGCCGTTAGAGAGGGGAAAACGACTAGTTTTCCCCCTCCCTCTATAAGTAGAAATTTGGCCGGCCCTTGGGGATGGTTGAGCACCTTGGGGATGTGTTGCCCTAGGTTGTTCTTAGCATAGGAGCTCTCCAACTCACATATGATTGATAGTGTTCATCCGATTGTGTGTGTGAGGGAGTGATTTCTAGTGCGTTGCATTGCGAGTTTGCATCGAGTGGCACTAGGTGATCATGTTGCAAGCCGGTGGTGCTTGTTACTCTTGGAGGTTGCCACCTCCTAGACGGCTTGGTGATTGTGGCTTCGTCGAAGCACGCAAGAAGCTTGTACGTGGCTCCAGAGAAGTGCTTGTGAGGGGTGTTGTGCTCGTCCTGCGGGAGATCGCGAAGAGCAACTTTAGTTAAGCGTGTCATTGAGCTACCCTCACTTGTGGGTAGATTCTTGCGGCGCCCAAGTGTTGGGCCAGGCTTGTGAATGCCTATTAGCCGCCGAATCACCAAGTGTGTGGTCAACACAACGGGGACTAGCTTGGTGGCGACCAAGTGAACCTCGGGAGAAAAATCACCGTGTCAACCTTGTGTACATCTTCTCAGTGGTTTGCATTCTCCAAACCACTAGCTTGTATTTACTTGTTTATACTTGTGCTAGTGATTAGTTGTTGCTCTTGTAACTTCTTTAGCTTGTGTAGCTTAATTAGTTACCTTCTAGCTTGTGTAGCTTAGAAGTAGCGTTTGCATGGCTAATTGGTTTGAGTAGCCTTGTTAGTCACATTGCTTAGTTTGTGTAGCTAAGTAAGTTGAGCTCTCTAGTTTGGCTTGTGTAGCCTTGCTATTGAGCATTGCTAGTGAGCTTAGGTGCTTTGTGCTTTGCTTACTAGTATGTGTAGGAGCTCCCGATTTGCTTAGAGTACTAGTTGCTTAGGTTTGTGTGACCTTGCTACCTAGACTTGTTTAGGTGAGCTTCCTAGCCCGACACCTTAGTTAGCTTAATTGACATACTTTGCTAGGTGCTTGAGTTATAGATAAAGGGGTATAGTCTTGGCTAGACCGTTAGTTTTAATTCCGCATTTGATTTGGTTAGCCGATACAATTAATTTTAGAAAGGACTATTCAGCCTTCTAGTCCGTCATCTCGACCCTACAGACGAGCATCTAGACTAGCATCTAGGACAACATCTAGCATATGCTTGGCTGGTTAGCAGCCTATATATTTGTATCCTCAACCCCTCAAGTTGGTATGACATTATATTGGGTGAGAAAATAAACTAGAAAATTTTGTCTCAACTCTCAACTCTGTCATCCTCTCGATGAGAGTTAAAATTCTACTCGTCCCAAAAGTTAGAATTATGCGGCTAACAGAACCCAGAACCCAACCGGGGAAGAATCGAAGAAGCATGCACTGGCATAGTCAGAACTCATAACTCATCAGATTACTTCTCAGAACCTCCTATGTATTGGCCAAGGATGAGTAACTTTTTTTGTCCATAAAGAAGACTTCAAGGTTAAACTTTGTCAGCCGTTTTTATATCCAAAGGAACTCCTGAATACGAGCCATCCACATCGAGAATAGGACATGTAGCATATTTTCTACATGCATCGTTAGGAATATAATTGCTCACAAACTATCTTTGCTTCAAACAATTTGACTTCCTTTTGTTGTATTGTAGTCTGAAGTTGATTTCTAGAAATCTCAAGTTGTGCCTCTGTCACCTTTTCACGCTCCTTCTTACACTCTTGCATAATTTTTGCTATCTTGTTTATGCTGTCACCTAGCGTAGAAATACCATCCTTGACTTCTTCAACCTTTCGCTCCCCTTTGTGTTGTGCCTTGCTGCTTCTCTCCCTTCCAACCCATCATCTATAACATCACATCCACTGTGCTACCAACCCCTTTCAAACCCCACTAAGACTGACCTAAGGCTATTCTCATATTGTTGTGCCACCGCTCTTGTTTTGGTACTTGAGCCACTCTACCAAATACGTGTTCTTCGCAGCTAGAATGACCCAGGTCTTGCGATATGGAATGTAGTACTCCTCAAACCTTTTGCACATCAGTTCTGTGTCCATGTTAGGCATGTAGAGAGTGATATAGTCAAAAAGGCCATGAACACAGTAGCTCTGCTCTAGAGCGGTAACAACGAGACATGGTTCTGAACCCAGTAGCGAAACTTATATCTATCATATCTCATCAGGTTAAATAGATATGCTATATCTTTTGGTACCTTGTCAAGCATGTCAAGTCAACACAAATGCATAGTGTCCATATTTTTATTTATTTTTTCATATTTTGCACACCATGAAAATTTTGAATTTTAAAATATATGAAAACCTCAAATAAAATTTTGGAATAGTAAGTGACTTGAAATGGATTTTTTCCATTTTTCATGCCATGCTAAATTTGAATTTTAAAATATGAAAGACTTCAAATAGAATTTTGAGATAGTATATGTGTCGGAGACCTAATTTAACGATAAACTTTCAAAGGAAAATCAACGAACTAAAAGCCCAGCGATGGTCATCTAAGAAAGGGTGAGAGGCCCATGAGGAACAAATCGCCGTAGGCCCACGAAGAGGAGGCGCGTGACTCGCCAGTCTAGGTAGGCAGACATGCCCTGGGCAAACGTGGTTCCGTCTCGCCCGACGTGGAGAGCGAGGCAGCTCCACAATCCGCAGAAGACATGAAGGACATCGGCGGTAGAGGAATGACTCATTTGCCCCCATCTAGAAGGCGGCCGCCACCGATCCTTGGCCGCTGACGGTTCAAACGCCGATAAGGACAAAGGTACAACACCCCGAGGGATCGTACGCCCTGTGTAATCCGGGGCTCAGGATAACGCCCAAGCCCCTACCTGAACGGAGACACGTCGAGCTCCCCAATCAGGACGGGACGGAACATAGCTCCTGAGTAGGTGGGACCCACGCCTCCCATGGAGCGACGACAGCCTCTCACGCCTCCGGGCCCCTACAGAAACCCCTCAAACGGAGGTACGTCGGGTACATGGGGCCCACGAAGTAACGGAGTCCATTGGCCAAGTCTGGAGGAATCTACCGAACGTAAAAAGAATTACGAGAAGGTACAACACTGTACCCACCAACGATACAACGCACTCCATGCCTCTACCATGCTACGGGTTCAACCGGACCCCCCTGTATTCTCCGGTGGTGCAACGAAGGGCCGACACGACACCCCTTCTCCGACCAAGTACGACGGCAATGGGAATATAGTATTATAAGTGTCCAACATCCTTCCTAAGGAAGGAAAGGATAAGGCACGGTATCCTATGTAGATACCTCTCGACGCATGCTTGTAACTCCCCTGAGCTCCTTGAGCTTATAAAAGGAGAGCAAGGGGAAAGACGAAAGAAGAGATAGCAAGACACATCGAAGAACACAGCTAGCAGATAACACACTCACACAACGTAGCATCCAGAGACCTATGACTCATACTCCCTCTCTCGACCCAGCTTGTAAGCCCCCTTCAAGCAGAGATAAGGAACACGAGCAGCTCCACACTGGACGTAGGGATTTCTTGCCTGAACTAGTATAAACCTCTTGTCTCTTTGTCTCACCATTCGGAACCCAACACATATACAAATTTACTCGTCGGTAGTTTCTAAACACCGACAATATGATTTCAAATAAAGAAGTCATTAACTATGTTTTTAGAACTCATCCAGATCACCAATTTTTTTGGTTGTTTTTTCATCAGAGATTGTGTTAGTAATTCAAAATTTAAATTTTAAAATATGAGAACTTTGTATAAAATTTTGGGATAGAAAATGATTTCAAAAGGAGAAGTCATCAAAAGAAAAGTTGTACAACTCATCGAGATCTACAACTTTTGTTGTAGCCATTTCTCCATTTCACTTTGTTTGAATAATTCAAAATTAAATTTCAAAATATGAGAAATTTGGACATAATTTTGAGACAATAAATGATTTCAAATTTAAAAGACACGAACAATAAAATTGTAGAACTTACCGAGATCTACAACTTTGGTTGGTTATTTCTTTCTATCCAAGTTTTCTGAAAAAAATAAAATGTATATGATGATAGCTCAAGTCATGGTTCCTATAACAAATAAAATAAAACACTAGATTTTTCACAAAAATGGAAGTGGTCTAGTGGTAACAAGGTTGTTATTGTCCTCTTGGGGAGTGAGATGCAAGTTCATTCAAAACATGGTTATCACCTTATTTTTATTTTTCTTATCATTTTTCACTCCATGCAAAATTTGGATGTCAAAATATGCAAATTTCAAATAGTATTCTAGGACATTAAATAATTTTAGATTGTTTTCTTGCCATTTTCTCCACACCATTCTAAATTTGATTTGAATTTCAACAAATAAAAGTTTCAAATAGAATTTTAAGATAATAAATAGTTTTAAATGGAAAAGTCATCAACTTCAAGTTTTTTGAACTCACATGGATCTAGGCCCTATTGCTGGCATGGAGTGTCTATACATTGTGGTGTGACTTGCGAACAGTAGTAGGACAACACCTGACTCTCATAAAAAAACAAGAGGAGATTGGAATACTGATCACATATTGTTGCAGCTTCCATTTGCACGAACAAATCTTGTCAAAACAAGGTAATTCTATAATAATTTTAGATTATAATTATTTTCACAAATAATATCATGGTGTAGTGGTACACACTTTTTTTTGTTGAGTGTTTTTTTTTTCTTTTTTATCCTTTCCATCCTTTTTGATGTATGATTTTCTATATATTTACTAAACAACTACTATTTTCATAAGCAATCTATTTCATCCTTTTTGATGTATGATTTCTATATATTTACTAAACCACTATTATTTACACAAGTAGTTTCATATTGTAGTGAAATGTCACTTCACTCCATGTAGAGAGACCTTAAGTTCAAATCCTACTAAATATATTTGTTTTTATAGATTTTGGCTGAGCATTTTTTTTATTATTTACTTTGGTCTTCATGTGATGCAACTTCCTATATATTTAGTAAATGGCAACTAATCACATATAATTTAATAATGCAGTGGTATCTCATTTTCTCCAATTAGAGAGGTCCCATGTTCAAAGCATGTTTGGCATGAATTCTGTTTTTAAATTTTTTTGGCTAAGCCTTTTTTTTCATAGTTCAAAGTCAATTTGGCAAGTTTACATTATATTACAGTGTAAGGGTGCGGGTTCAAGCATCCTTCTATTCATGATTTTTCTTTTTGCAACTCTAAAGCGCCATTGTAATAATGCCAAGTAATTGCAACATAATTCTTAAATGGTTGCAATAACACATGCTTATTGTAACAACAAACCAAACATATTACAACATATTTAGTTCGTTGCATTATAGACATATTGCAACCAATTTACAAAAAGGTTGGAATACGACCCCTGTTGCATACTCCCATTTAATTTCATTTTTTTTGTTTTTAATTTTTTCCTTCCTCATTGTACTTGTTTTTCTTGTGATGTAGCTCTATGTCTAGAGTGTTTTAAGCTCGTCCTAATAAATTGACAACATGCTTTGGCATCAAACAAATATTTTTAATCATCTACTCATTTCTATTTCAAACAAATTGACAACACTTGGTGCGATGTCTGTATCGACTATGAATAGGAAGGTCCACATGTATATTTTTGTTGTAACACTTGGACTGTAATATTATTTTGTGTTACTACATGACATAATTTGTAATATATTTTATATGTGTTATATTTATGTGTTACAACATAGTATAGTTTTATAAAATTTTCTTTGTAACATTAATTTTGTATTGCTATAATTATTGTTAGTAACACATTTTTATATACAAAGTGTTTTGTGTTACAACTGAAGTTTGTAACACACTATTTTATGTTACTATGAAATCTCCTTGGAACACATTAATAAATATGTTACTAGAAAGTGTTACAATATTCTTGTTTTGTAGTAGTGTAAATTAAAAATACATATATTTTTCTCACCCTGTAACTGTAGTGTCTCGCACGAGGTCTGAATACATTAGTGTTCACTCAAGGTTTCTTTTCATTTGTATATTAACGTTGTTTTTGTTGGCATTTACAGCTCTGGATTCATGGCACCTGTCCAGTTCTGACAATGTTATATTGCATTATACAATGTTATATTGCATTATATCATATGATTTCATGCTTGTTGAGGACTTAGGTTTAGATGTACTTCCTCTGTCAAAAAAATAACACTATGAGTGCTTGTCGAACTTTCAAAAATTTAACTAGATTTATAGAAAGATATAATAGCAATATTTATATCACTAAACAATTAAATTTATTATTAAAATATATTACACGAGATAAATGATACTAATTACTATCTCTGTCCAGAAAAAAATATAACTATGGTATGCGTGCCATTTAAAGTGGTTCATATTTGATCAGATTTCTAGTAAATAGTATTCACATTAATGACTCTAAATTAATTTGTCATGAAAATACATTTCGTAGTTAATCTAATGATGTTTATTTGATATAAAAAATATTTATACTTTTTAATCTATAATTTATTAAACTTGGTATACTAAACCATAACACTGTTTCAGAACTACATTCTTTTGGGGATGGAGATAATATACAATATAAATATAAATACTCTTTTAAATATAATTAGTTAAAATTAAAAATATTTGATTTTTTGGAAAGTAAGAATGACATTCTTTGTGGGAAGAAGGTCATCTTGTTTTTGATGTGAATAAAAAATAAAGTTTAAAATCAGCAACACACTTTATGTGTTTGTTGATAAAGCCCCAAATCTGAAGAATGACTGCTCAACTGTTTCTTTAGATAGATAAATGCTCGACTGGTTAAAACACTTTTGTGCAATAGGTGCTTCTAAACACAACTTATTTTTATTAGTATGGTGTATAGAAATACTATGAAGGAAGCCGCATATGGATTTTGAAAAGAAAAGTAAAATGCAAAAGAAAAAAGAAAGAAGAAATTCATTTCAAAGGGAAAAAGGAGAAATGTGTTTTGTTTTGATTTGAAGATCCAAAGCAAACCGTAAGACCGTTCCAGCCTATATATAACAGCAGCTTTTGCCAAGCCCAGCCCAGCCCAGCCTCTCAACCCAACCCAGCCCATTTACTGCACATCCTGGCTCCTGCAAGTGGGACAGCCAGTCTCCACAGCGCAACCTCGACGAGCACCCAAATCGACTTCTTCCCCCTCTCCGATCTCGACGCGCACCGATGCGGGCGATGTCGTCGGCGGTTAGTGGGATGCTGCGGGCCCAGCTACGCGGGGCGGGGCGCGTCCGCGGCGGCGGCGGCGAGGGGGCCGGACGGTGGACAACCCCGGGGCACGAGGAGCGCCCTAAGGGGTACCTACTCAACCGGCCGCCGCCGCCGCTGGGGGAATCTCGCAAGTGGGAGGACTGGGAGCTGCCCTGCTACGTCACCTCCTTCCTCACCGTCGTCATCCTCGGCGTCGGCCTCAACGCCAAGCCCGACCTTACAATCGAGACCTGGGCGCACCAGAAGGCGCTCGAGCGCCTCCAGCAGCAGGAGCTCGCCGCCGCCGACGCCCAGGCCGAGTGATCCGCGCGTCTCAGGTCCCCTCGAACTCTGGTCTGCCTCTGATTTAGTTCCAATAAGATGGTCACGATGTGCGGTCCTGAATTTTCTGGTATTGACGGAACACGAGCTGAACACTATGATACTGTTTTTTTTTTTCTGTTTCGTTTTGAAATTTGCCAGATGATGATGGCGAATGCCCTAAATATTTTGAAATGTTTCACTGTTGTATTATCATCTTATCCTTCATTCCTTCGGTTCTACTACTACATGACCACAATGTAGGATTTTACCTGTTTCTCACTTCTGCAGATAGCTTTGTTGCGAAATGTTTCTTATATTGTTTGAGAGACTCAGGCATTTCTCATATTTCTCAGTCAGCATATTACATAGACAAATCAGGAGCACTGCTATGTGTCTGACTCATGTATGAGTATGACCAGGCCTAATCAACCAATCAGAGAGCTCGTTTTCATCCATTTGGGATAGGCACACATATGTTTCTATAGTGCACACAGGCACAGGTCGAATGGCCATGGCCATACGTATAGCAAGTATAATAAATTAGTTTTAAAGTGATAGATGGTAATGCATGCTGTGTTAATTAAGTAAATGTGTAAATTTGTTGGGCTATAGGTATATTGTATGTAAGATGCAGAGCAATATTTAGGTGGCTACATAAGGTGCAAACTGCAGAGGCTAGCTTCTATGGTAACCTAACCTGTTATCTCATTTAATGAAAAAGGTAGATTTAAATTGTCACCTCGAGCAAAATGGAATGTTGCCTTAATGTTGTCGCAATGAATCCTGTGAATCTTTGATCATAGTTTAGCCTCAAATAATTATGTTGTGCATTTTAGTTGTTGATGCTTTGAGTATCTACGTTTAATGTGATATTCTTGGTGAAAATGTTCATGGATTGATTAGATATCTTAATATAAGATAATGTTCTATCTGTTAAGCACAGCTGCTGTTCAGGAGGTGTGGGAAGCCGTGCTTGACCATACCCTAATTTGAACATCAATTCCCCATTTTCACACTTATCTAATATGTCTATACCCAAATGTTCTTATCCAATCAGGAATCTGATAAATTTAACAGGAAATGGGTGGGGACTATGACACAACAAGAGCAAGTCATGTTAACCATGAAGTTTGAATTTTTCTGATAAAAGAATTAGAGACAAAGGCACAAAGCAGCAAGAATTGACTGATTAGCAACATATCACAATAAACTACGGCATAGAAAGAACCAAGGCACTGATTAAGGATTGGAAGGATCGCACCTGGTTCCATTTTTTTTTGTTCATAGTCTTGTTTCAACTCGCCTATCTTCATACATGTGGCATATGCTGATGCCTAGAAATTTTCATTGAAAGAAGACTATCAAAAGCTATTGCGTAAATTGTACATACGCATTTCATGGGAACCAATCGAGAATTTTGGAAAGGCCAATCTTGCAGTTTTACTAAATCCATAAGAGCATTATTAGTAGCTAATTTGCTAATGTTTCTAATTCATTTTTGAATTTACATCATGATGATGGCGAATGCCCTATTGCTCTAAACATTTTAAAAATGTTTTGCAGCCATCCCCTTCATCCATTGGCTGTAATTGTGCTACATGACAACAGTTAGGAACTTAGGATTGTCTTCTGTCTTTTCTGCTGATAACTCTGTTGTGAAAGATTCTTATGGTGTATGAGAGCCAGAGCCTCAGGTGTCTCTCAGTAAGTATGTTACTTGGAGAAGTTAGTTTGAAAGCGTTAGAAGAAGACAGCCCATAATGTGTAAATGTGCTGGGCTGTGGCCTGTGGGTATAATCATATAGAAGATGGAGGACTAATGTTTGGATTGCTATTAGGTGTAACTATTAGCTTCTATGGTAGCTGAGCCCATTTTATTATTTCATAAAAAGGGATATGAAGTCAAATCAATGTAAAGCAAGTGGAATGCTGCTTTATTAGTGTCACTATGAATCTTATAGTCAAATAGGCATGTTGTACACTTGAATTGATGATACGATGAAGGATAAATCATTGCCTATTGCTTTGCACTGAATATGACGGTTTCTAGTAAAACTGATCATGGATTGCTTAGATGTCTTAAAAATAAGATAATATTTTCTTTCAGTCACAAGTATACTCAAGGCTTTTGGGGTCAGTTGCTCTACACAAAAACTTGGTAAGATTTTCATGCATGCTTACTAGTCATATGCTAAGGAGTCTCATTTTTTATTTTCTGCAAAATTTGGTTTAGTTGTGCTTTGTCATCTTACCATCTCCATACACAAGCAATTCTAGACATGAATACTGGGAATAAGTGTTTCTAAGTAGTCAAATTACTTAGAAATCGAAGACTTTCTAAGTACATAAGCATGCTAGAACTTAGTTTGAGTGATTACTGTGGCTAAGCTAGCATTGATGGTTGCAAAATTACCATTCTGTGCCTAATGATGGATAGTGACTTAGCAGCCACCTGGTGAGTGCTTCTGCAGTTTAGCATGTTTATAGGGAGAAAAGTTGAGCAACCTTGAACTTGAACACCTCTAGGTTCATGTACCTTGATCAGGAAATGAGTCTACTACAAGGGGCATAAGAAAATGAGCTTGTCTTTGTTTAAAACCTGCAAATGATTCCTTGTCATTGTTTTTACGGGTGTTTGTATGATGTATATGTGATTGACACTAGCATATGCAATTGGTTATGGGTCAAGTGACTCATTAAGTATGGATGGTTGATTTCTGTAGAAATTCAGAGAAATCTGAAACTTAGGCTAAAGTGAATTAAAGCACTTGCCTCCTAGATTTCTTCCAATCTTGTATAGTTACTCTCAGCCTGTTTTTCCGTCTCAGCCTGTTTTTCCGACCAATCAGCCTTGATAGTGTGACAAGCAGTCCACAGTCCTTTTGAGTATAATGTTTCTGTTGTTGTTTTCTTAGCTCAGTTTTCTACCTTCTCTCCAATAACTATTATGACAATGTTCCTGGTTGTATGCATGATCATATAGAGTCGCTGTTTTTCTGTTATCAAAATCCTTTGTTGATACTGCATAATGTTTGAGTGGTACTTTTAGCAAATTGTATCTGCTCACTCACTGCATAGCATAGGTTATGGGTGTGATTCTGTGAGGTTTACTTGTATATGTGGGGACTATACTATCCCTTGGAAAATGAACTGATTTCCCTGCCAATGCGAAGATTCGAGTCTAGTACTCCCTCCTTGTCTATGAAAGCGTGTTCTAAGAGTTCTTGAATTATGCTTTGGGCATAAATGTATTATTTTGTAAGATCATTTGACTTGGCTGAAGTTTTGGTATTATCAAATAGATAGTTATAACTGAATCCAGTACTAGTGCGTGTTCGAGAAAAAAAAAATCCAGTACTAGTAATCAGTAACACTGTTAGAGGTAAAATCATGCTATTGGAAGTTTCCTAGCCTGTTTTGGATAGGATATTCTGTGAAATTTATTACTTTTGTATGTACAAACTTAGCTTGAAGCTTGAACTAATGTCATGCTTGTTGAGCATACAAGTTCATCTTATATATGCATGTGCTTGTACTTGCAGTCCTAGGAACTAAACCTACCTAGTTGGTTGAGGGCGTAACCCGTACACCTAGACCATCTAAGTTAAAGTACTTATCGAGGCACATTTGGGCGTCTATTCTTAACTAAAATGCCACTTAGTTCTTCCTAGGTTGAGGGTTTTTTTTACAGTTCTCACCTGGGTCAGTTTTTTTTTTGGGCAAACAAAATTTCAATCAAGTTTAATAACTTTACAAAAGGGAGGTGCATATTGATAGTTAAGGCCTAGATGCTGTGTTCTGTGCAAAGAGATGAAGATTTACATGTATAGTACTTCTTTTGGAAAAAAAATGTGGCATGTCTTGTTGACTGTGTGGCCCAAACGTACAGTTATTTATCCCAAGTATTCTCGGTTGTGTTCGTTGTCCTTATGTTATCCTCGTGAGCAATGTTTAGATTATTAATTAGGGCACCTTCATCACAAGTTTTCTGTGGCAACACGCACATGCTGCCTTGGGCAAACGCTAGGTGCTTAGTTGGCTAGAAAGAAAAAAACTGCCTACTTATGCAGACAGGCCATATGGTAGAGTAATGATGCTTGCCTGTCATGTTTGGTCTCTAATTTCCAATTCTGCTACTTGAAGCATCGTCACAGGCTTTGGTTTTCAAATCAATCTGGCAGTGAAATTCTCCGCAACTTCATGTTCAGCTACTATCATCCTAAACGCATGCTCTGAGAAGCATGACCTTTTGTGGAGCGTGGATTGTGTTTGTAGATAGGCATCATTACTGCTGGAGCTTGTTCATTACTAGCCGCATTTTTGTTTTGCTTTTCTTTTTCCTAATCAGATGCATCTAAGTACGACCTTTTTTGGGGGTAGGATGTACTATTCTATAACCTCCATGCTACTACAGATGCATCAACTTTTTAAATGGGAATTTTACCTCCATTTTTGTAATCATCGTGTTTGAACTACCATGCCCTGCAACAGAAAGCATATTTCAGTTCTAGATTTATAAACGACCTCATTCTCATTATTGAAGGGCATTAGTTCACTTTGGTTTCTACTATCCCGTCATATGCATTCATGTCGCCGGTTGTAAGCTGGCCTTTGTAGACTGCAATCTTGAATTGTAGTGTAGTAGTCTGTAGATAGGATAGCACAGCTTGTTCATTACACATCCATGTACGGTCTTTCCGGTGGGATGTATGCATAGTGTAACCTGCAGATGAGTACATATGCTCGCTTTTGAGTACTACATCCCAAGCTACTCTATATATCTTTCCGGTACTTTTGACCATGGCTTCTATTCTGTACACTGTTCTGCTTGCCATGCCTCATGCTTGTCACTGGCTTCACTGATGCAAAGTTGGGCCTGTCAGTAATCTATCACCCAACTGCACGGCCTATCTTTGAGCAAAAGTGCTGTCCACGCTTTCTTCACCGGCATCTGCATCTCATCTGATGATTGTTCCTAAACGAAAGATGTTTCCGTTGCCGTAGCCGTAGCCCGTAGATCTATTTTATGCTTTTGCTATATGATTGCTGTGGCTGATGCCCTCCGCATGCACAACACCACACAGTTGCAGGGCATGGGGCCGTAGCCATGGGACATGCCTTGGCTCTTCGCCTGTGGTTGTATTTTATCCTGTTATGCCGCGCGCTGGATGTGAGGATGCGGAAACACTTGTCTAGGATGATTGGTTCTTCGCCAGCAAAGCTGTTAATGCATGCTAATGCTAGCCAACCACCTGCTGTTATCTGGCATGGACTAGACCCTTTCCATGGCTTGTCAGTTGTTGTCACCCTACCGAAACCTGGAGCTAGTACGGTAGTTCCCTCCCTTTTCCCTAACTTTCCATCACATCAAAATACCGACACATATATGAAATACTAAATATAAATGAAATAAAAAATTAATTACACAGTTTTGTTGTACTTTGCGAGACGAACATTTTAAGCCTAATTAATCAATGTTTGAATAATTATTACTAAATAAAAATAAAATTGCTACAGTATGACATAATAACATAATAAGTGCTACAAGATTTTTTTTCCATCCCCTCCTTCACCGTCTAAACACCCCATAGCGGCATACAGGGTCACGAGGACAGAGCACTTGCGCCCGCTGCTGCGCGCACAGAGGCAGACAGAGCATGGGTGGGAGAGAGGATAGTTTGAGTCCCATAAGTTCAAGCAACTAAAGAAATACAATAAGTCAAAAATTAAAAAACTAAATTAAATTTCGATTATACCATTAAATTTGATATAATAAATCCTTCCAAACAAGATCTCACATGGATATATTTAAATAAAGTAATAAATAAGCTTCACTGTTAATATAGAATATGAGATATAGAGAATGATTAGTGTAGAAGAAATGTGTATAAAGTAAAGAATTTTGATAAATAGAACGGATAGAGGACAAATTTAAAGGAATAACGGTGTCTAAGCTCGTGCAACACAGCTCACCCTTTCTTTGCACAGCAGCGCGATCACTCGCAAATCTCCCTCTCTCTCTCTCTCTCCAGCAACATTCCATTTCCACTGTCCGTTTGCCTGGTCGCGGGCACCTTTGCAGTCCAGTTCTCTCATTCTGTCTCACTGGTATGTGGGCCCACTAGGCAGAGATCCGGGCTAGTAGGGCCTTGGTGGATTCTGCTCGTGGTTAACATACATGTTTGTTACGTACATGCTTACAGGTCAGTTAAACGTCCTTTTTTCTAGAAAAGCCAGTTTACAAGAGGTTAAGGGGTCAATGTAGTAGTACATGTGCAACTATAACCCGTCCTTGCGATGCGTCCATGTACTAGAAGCCGAAGGTGGCGCTCCGTACGCGTCCAACCGGTTGGTCTCGCTAACGATGGCATGTACGGATCTCAATTATACCGTGCTAATTTCCAAAAACAACATGAAGGTAGGGCTGAAAAGTCTGAAGGGAAGGCACATGATTACACTGTGGCATTTAGCGCATGAGCGCGTTTAAGAATGTTCTCTCAAAATGATATCTGGTTTATTGAGAGGTTGGATCTAGATAACCTTGGAGGATTGTCATATCAGTAGATGGAAACCTTTGAATTTGAGAGAGTGTTTATTTATTATTATCATTTGTTTTTTTCTTCTTTTTTGCGAACATTATCATTTGTTTTTCAACGTACATCCTTCTCTCAGTGAAATCATAGTCCGTTTGAACGGAGAGAGTCAGCATAAATTACAAGCCTGTTGTAAAAACACATAAATTACAAGCCAGTGAGTGCAGGAAATTAAAAAAAAATACTTGTAATTAGCTTTTTTTTTTACGCTTGCTTCTGCATAGTATGGAAACATGTGTATACATGCGTCTAATAACTTAACAGAACCCCATCGGATTCCAGTGCAACAGACAATAAATTATATGTTAGCACAATAATTTGAGAAGTCTCACTTATTATGAATTGTTAGTCAATGTACATTTTGGTGGTTGGTGCATAACCATGATCATGCCAATATAGAATGATACACAATAAAAGGTGCCACATGATAATATCACACACACTGACACACACACAGACATAGAAAAGGTATCCACACACTCTACAGCGTAATATAAGATAGCACTTAGGATACCTATGCAATAGTATACAATAAGTATTAGCTCTAAGCCAACTTCTTTAGTATTAACTTTTAACATATAGCTTATAACATAGATAACCCGATATATGACACTCACATGTTTTGGAATGTGCGTATGAGCTCAACTCTTAATCAAGAGCTAGATTTTTTTCTCTTTTATTAAAATATAAAAATAATTAAAACTAGCATATGAGTCAGCCATTGTGGATGACCTCATGCTCATGCAAGCAATATTCTGAGCAAAATTATAGGCATTGGGAGATCCAAATAAAAGTGTATGTGCAGAGAAATATGAAAAAGAAAGACATGACGATACTATATATTAATAATGAAAAACTCTTTTGATAAATGGAAGACAAATATTATATAGTTAGCTCTTATAACTCGATTTATAGACAACTCGGCTCTATTATTGACATTGCTCTAAAAGTTAGTCGAATCTTTTTTATTCGCTGAATAATCTAAAAAATAAATGCTAGAGTAAGAGATAGGACGTGCTTGGCTTGCCGCCACAACATGCATGCCTCAAGTACTGCTGCCACACCAATAGAGGTTGTTGTTTGGTTCTCATCTAAACTCTTTTTTCCTTTCGTTTGCTCATACTGCTCGTCGTCTAATGTGTGGTAATTATGGTGAGTGTGGCGTACTTTCTGGTTGGCCAATCGCCCAATCATAGCTAGAAACCAAGCAGATCTATAGTCTTATATGTCTGAAGATGTTCTTCACTCTTATAACATGGTATACTGTTATCATCTCTATATTTTTACGTTTATTAGCTCAGAATTAGTACTATCTTCTATCGGCTGGTATAAAAACCGATTGATTATAGTTGATTTTTTTTGGGAACGATTAATTATGATTGATTAAATAGTGTTATATGAGAAAGAATAAACTGAAATAAGGTAAAACAAACTTCAATCAAACGCCATAATCAGCAAAAAATGAAAGGGACCGTGTAATATGAGACTACAGTAGAATCGACGCGACATTTTTTGTGTCTTATATAAAAAGGTCCAGCCAAAATCGCCTAGAATGTTTCAGACAGCGCTACGGTGTACATACATGTCCACAAGCAAACACATGGTTTACACTACACCTAACAACAAGTAGCCAAAAAATCCTTGTAAAAAAAAAAAAAAAAAGTAGCCAAAAAATGTACGTATTCTGCGCTGCCCTGTACTCTTGTTGCTCATACGCTCGGCCGTATACGGTATACCTGTACGGCATGGGGGGCACCACCGCCCGGGGAAGCAGTAGGCGTCAGCGATGTGACGTGACGGCGAGCTGAAAGGGTCAGGGCACCGGGCGCCCAGCTGCCGCCTGTCAGGAATCGCGGCGGGCCACCGGCAGCTCCGGCGCGCGGTTCGTTTATACTAGAAAGCCAGGCGCGGCAAGATTGGACCTGTTTTGATCCGATGATATAAGTTTTGTGATGATATGTATTTGCATTATTTACTGTGGTAAATGCTAGTTAGTGGGTCTTGATTAATTAAGCGCAGTCTCTGATTGTATATAAGTACAGTATACAAGTAAAAAGTTCTATAGCATATTGGATCCAGCTGCTAGAATACGTTTGAAGCAGATAATATGCAGAAATAATCACAAAGGTACAATTCCTCATATAGTTAATATATGTGCAAAAGATTAAGCCTAAGCGTTTAGTTACGCTTTCCTTCTCAAAATGATCGAACTGAGCCAAGTAGCACAGTAGTCGTCATTTCTGAATGTGCAGCAGAGCATGTTCACCTAAGTTCTGAATTCTTCTATGGGATGAAGTAAATAGCGATTCAGTTATCACTCATCATTCTAGCGACAATGTTGGCTTGTGATTATGCAATGTGAATTTGTGTGTTTATCTCAGATACAATGGCATAGTGGACGGGTGAATAGCTGCATATATATATAAATAAATTGGACAATAACCATGTAAAACAAAGAACAAAAATGGTTAATAAGTAGAAGTTTCTGAACAGAGGAGCTCAAAGTTGTCACTGAAGCAGGATATCAGACCGGATTCGTACTGCACAGTAGAAGGTGGTGACGGCGGACAGAGCAGCAACGGCGTTACCGCCGCCGCCTCGAGCAGCATTGATGTACACGACTGCCTCATCGGAGGGTCGCGCCCCAATGTGCCGCGTCCCGATACTCCTCTCGTCATTTCAAGAGGATTTGCTAGGTGAGCGCGACGTGAAGTGCGGAGGATGGGGCGACGGGCCTTGCAAACTGGTTTGCATCTCCCACGGCCATGGCGGCCTCTCGCGCGGTGGCTGCGGCCGTTTACCGCGGGCTGCAGACGTGCGTGTACAGAGCGGTGGCGTACTAGCGGCGGCTCGTGATGGATGACGGCGACGACGACGGTTTGCGGTCATTACCCAGGCGCTCGTCACCAGGCTATCCGATCCGTTATGAGTAAGTGAAAGCAGATTAGAAGATAAAAATACCTGTTGCTCACGTCGCTCTCTACTATGGGATTCACTACTCGGTGCTCGCTGTTGCCCGTGCTTAGTAAGAAGATGAAAGGTGCTTTTTTTTTTCTTGCATGTTTGGCTGCTTTACTTAGGCCTGCTTTTATACGACCGGAAGATGAAGGGCCCGATCGCGGGAGACGAAGAGTCACGAGTCATGAATCTTCTAGAGCTGACGATAGACAACCAGAACACGATAACACGTTAGCACCGTAAGATTAGCCGTATGTTTGATCGGACGGTAGATAATTTACATATGACGTGGCACAATACGTTGGCCGAGCTTGGACTTGAGTTTCGAAAGGTAAAAGATGATAAAATGAACTGGCTAGTGAGGGCAGAACCGCAGAAGAGTATACTACTCTTATATGGGCATCCGCAATAGTAATAGCTAATACTAGCTATTTAGTGAGTTGATGTAGAGATTAGAGACAATAAAAGAGATTAATATATGCTAGTGGACCCATATGCTCCTCCACATGGTCTTGGGCTACGTGAAATAGATAGATCGTTTGCTTGTAGCTAGTGACTACTCTCTCTCCTACTTTTTGCTTGTCATGTCACATCTAGCTAGCTAAATAGCTAACCATTACGAACGCTCTATGCGTTCGTGATTAAGGCGTCTAAGAACAAGTATAATAATTGGCTTAGGCCAATCTTAATGGGGTGTCATTTGAGTTTCATTCGCATTAAATATGTTGTCATATAGACACTTTTGATGACATGACAGTATATTTAAGAAGAGAGAAGAAATGAGTGTCATGATGATGACACTCTCTTGACATGAATACCAACTCTCTATAAGTCATGGAATTAAATGCATATAAAACTATAGAATGAAACTCTCCACTGAGAGTGAGTGTTTTATCCGAGTTTTATTTCATTTTGTATGACATGGTAATCTTGAAAACAACATCATAAAACTCTCCATTGAGACTGGTCTTATAGTCAAGTAAATGCTGATGTGGAGGAAAGAGAAGAGGAGAGAGAGGAGAGCTTGACTTCCATGCAAACATCAAGCTGGGCACGAAAACCTAGGTAGTAGTAGATTCAAATAATAATGTTATAAGGAGGAATAGGAAAGAGAAAAATTTTACACCCAAGTAAGAGACAATTTATTGTATAACTTAACTCTAATAGCTTAACTTATAATTAAATATTTGACTCTATTATTAAACTTGCTCTAATCCGATCCTGTGACGGCGACGGTCACCATAACCGGCCACCACCGACAGCCTCTGCCGGTCACCCCCGCCAGGATAGGTGCCTGCGGATCCCGAGTGCGCGCGCCACTCTTTTGGGAGCCCTGAACATTCGCTTCCGACCTCTGTTAACGCCTCCTTTTAGAAAGAACAAAGAGGATATATTCCTCTCTCTTTCAATCGGAATGAAGCTTTTGTACAAAAGAACTCTCTCACTAATAAATAGATTTCTAAAATTATATTAAGTAAAAAAAATTTGAACTTTAACCGCATTTCTCAAAAAATAAATTTTTATGATATCAAATTAATATAAAGTTAATATTAATAGATTTATTATAGAATATATTTTTATAAGATACTCATCTTATAGCATATATATTATTATTCTTTTTTATAAAAAATAAATTAATTATATTCAGAGACGGAAGAAGTACTCTTTGTCCATCCGTGAATAACTGTTGCGTGCCTCATCTGACCTGATGAAAATCGTGAGACACGTTGAGGATAAATCATGACTTTGCCGTGGTTTATGCTCCGCCTTCCACCTACCTTGATTCTTTCATGGTCACCGCTCACCGGTATTACTAGGAGCGCGATTGATGGGTCCATTGAGAGGAACAATGACCTAGCAATGAGGAAGAAAATGGATGGTGGCAGATCTGACAGTTTGCTGAAACATGACCATTGAACCGACCAAAAAAAATATTCTACGCTTGTTCGGTGATGATCAAAATTTCAATTAGCACTAACCTCCTCAGTCCTCACTCCTATCACAATACATTTTCCATCCAAGTGCTGGCAAACTTGGAGTTCCATAAAAAAGCGCCGGCAACCCCAAAATCTGCTGCTACCAATTTGGCTAATCCTAATCTAATTGTAGGGGAGTTCGATAGGCCACGTCCCAACGAGCCATCACTCCGGTTGTTAGGGTCACCGTACGGTGAGCAGATTCGGCGGCCTGCAAACACACGTTCCTATTCCTATAAGAGCATGGCTAATAAGGTCGGCTGGTAGTTGGCTGTATACTTGCCATGTCATATTTAGTCATCATCAGCAAAACAACCGTATACTAGATCAGTTTTCTTGATGTATTAAACTATTGTCTATGCATATAACTTCCTGTGATCCTCAGTACTATCTATCTTTGTGGCCATACGTCTCGTCAAACAATTTGTAGTGATGTGCTACCTTGAGCAGTGTGGGAGCGGCACACGGGATCCATGGCTAAGAGCATCTTCGAGAGACTCTATATATCCTTCCTATATGCTAGGAATAGAGATTTTGGTGAAAAATTACTCTCCAACAGCTTATCTAAATGATCTTCTAAATATAGTCATTCTCTATTTCGGATTTTTCGCTAGCTAAATATAAAAGACGAGAATGACTCTTTAGAGTATGCATGGAATTTAGAAAAGCTGTTGGAAAATGAAAAGATATACAAAATGATTTTTATGTAAATGACTCTCCAAATAATGATTTAGAGTGTGAGATTTAGAAAGACTCTTAGAGATGCTCTCATAAAGATTCTCATATAAACGCCGGCTTTACACAGCCCACACTGAGCGGCAAGCGGGCGGTATATTCTCGATGTTCGCATACCGCCGGACGAAGTTCTCTCTCCTCTAAAGCATAGTATTAACTATTTGGTGAGTTAATGTGGATGTGAAAGATAATAAAAGAGATTAATATATACTAGTGGACTCATATGCTCCTCTCACATGATGTTGAGCTACGTGAAATAGACAGACTATTTACCTGTAGCTAGTGACTACTCTCTCCTACTTTTTACTTATTATGTTACATCTAGCTAGCTAAATAGCTATCGCAGCAACGGCCAGCGCGCCCGCGCCCACGCCCAAGCGGTGGCACTCCTTGCCATGACAGTGACGCCTGCCTGCCTGCCGTAGCCCGCCGCTGTACCGCACCGCCCCGCCGGTGGCTGCCTGCCTCGTCCCCTCCCGCACCGCTCCGCACCAGCATTCCCTCGGGAACCACGGCGGCGCCCGCTCCCACACCGCGTAGAACCCAGCGCAGGCGCGCCATTATATAGTTATTAGAAAAAGAAGGAACAGAAACAGATAGAGCAACCGCCTCCGCTCATCGTCCCGCTCCCGCTCGCGTCGCGCGCGAGGAACTGAACCGCCGCGGCAACCGCGAGAACCCCCCTGGTGAGCACCAGCGACTTCTGCTCTGCTCGCCGTTTCGCCTTCCTCCTAATCCCTTTGACCCCCGCCCCCCGGAATCTCGTTCTTGTGCATTGGGAGCAGGACAGATTGGAGTGCCGTCGTGTTCGATTCGAGATTTGGAGGTTACATTTCCTTTTCAGGTCCTGGGCTCATCTTTTTATTGAAACTGGTGGGATCTTGGTCTGACGAGCTCTGCGTTTTGTGCGTGCGCTAAATTAGCGAATTGGTGGTTTCTGGGCGTGCGAGGTGTCCATATTATATTCCATTTCCTGTTCTTGTTCTTGCTCCTGTGCCGTCGGAGCATTTTTTTCCCCTCTATATCTTATACTAATTTACAGACGGATTAGCATCGCATTTTTTCAAATGAAGTTTTGGTCCATTGGTGGGTGATAGCCTGTGATTCTCACTTCTTTGCTCTTTTGTTAGCGGCCTGATATTTATTGTTTTCTCAATTTTCTTGGACTTCTCCGTGCTGATAATTGCTGCTGTTATTTGTTGCAACGGTGTAAATCGAATTGGTGGACCTGCCTGTTTTGTCGGGTGATTGGTAATTTCGAGGAATGGTTCTTGTGGAATCAAGTACTGCCTCATCCTCAGTATCAACCGCGTCTACACCCATCATGGATCATAATTACCTTGTGCCATTTCAATGGCTTGTCAGATCTCTCTGTAGTTAAGTTATGGCGCAGCTTTATGTCTGGGGCTCTCTCATCGCCCGGGGACCTCCTTCTCGAATGCAATCCAGGGGCACCGTGGTCCATGATCGGGCGGAGCCCCACGACCATGTGCCTCCCAACTACCGTCTGTCCAAGCGAATTACTACTTGCTTGTCCTGTTGACAATATTATTTGTACCAGATTCTCTTATTAAGTTGTTAGAGAAATTTCAGTTTTGCTTGCAAGACAGAAATCTTGCTCAGCTGTCTAGTTCATTATTTGAGTTGCTGTCCTGTCACTTTGTTTATGATGTGAACATTTGCTTGTCAGGACCAAAGATTTAGGACTTACTGTCATGCTCCATGGTGAACGCTTCATTGCAAGCTGCAATCTTTATTAACTTATTAGGACGCGATTGATCTGTGTGCAACTATGTTTTATAGTGGATATCTCCGTGGTCAACATTTGCGCTTCTTAGAATGCCTGACAGTATTAAGCAACATGCTTTTTAGTGGATGCCTTACTGGAACCTGCATTTCTAAACTGTGGGGGAGAGGGGGCAGACGGCTCTGTGTGTTATTTTCCTTAAAGGCAGTTGCTACTTATGTGCCATTGCCTTTTTTTCCCCTTTTATTTCTGTTTGCCATTTCATAATCATTTGTGTTTGTTAAACTGTCTTGGAAATTTCCTATTGTCTTACATAAGCTGATAGGACTTTGCTGGTGTTTCTAATTCTGTTGATGGTCTGTCCAGGTATCAAACTTCTAGTACATCACAAAGGATACTGAAATGGGTGCCAAAGAGAATGGGGAAGAGAGAGATGATCATCATTCAAGTGATGTGGAAAGAGATGGTAAACTAGGGAAGGAAACTGAATCAGACTATGAACCAGCTAGAAATTACCTTTCATCACCTGGTGAGGCTACCAGTAACGAAGACACTAAAGTGAAAAGAATCTCAAGGGTTCCAAAGAAGCTAGCAAGGAAAGAGTCTAAGGAAAACAGCCCACGCTCAGCAAGAAGCATTTCCAATCGTCAAATCCACACTAAGCTGCAGTATATATCATCAAACAGTAACCAGAACAAATCACCAAAAACAAACAAAGCAGCCAATGGTGCTAAAACTGTTGAAATGAAGAAGCCAGAGACTCCAAAAGTTCCTTCTTGTTCTTCATCTGAGATGTCTGAGGAAACAGATGACAAAACTATTGAGGATAGACCCATAGATGATAAAGCAGTTGAAGGCAGAATCAAGGATCATAGTGCTGTTGAAGCTAGAGCCACTGATGATAAAGTTGTTGAAGACATAGCGAAGAATGATAAGAACATTGAGGACGGAATGAAGGACGATAAGGCCATGGAATGTGAAGTCACTGATGATAAACCTGTTGGGAGCAAAGTCACTGATGATAGTGCCATTGAGGGAAGAGATATCGAAGGTAAAGCCATTGAAGAGGCAAAGGAGATCGATATATTGGATGAAGCTCCGAAATGTGATCAGAGTACTGGCACTGACGATGAAATTGCTGATACTGAAGAAAACATAGTTGATAATGGCAACTCGGTTTCGTATGAGAATAACGAGGAATTATATTCAAAAATTGAGAAGTTGGAGCAGGAGCTACGTGAAGTTGCTGCCCTCGAGGTTTCTCTCTACTCTGTGGTGCCAGAGCACGGTTGTTCATCACATAAGTTGCATACGCCAGCTCGCCGTCTATCTAGGATTTACATCTATGCATCAAAATTTTGGTCCTCAGATAAGAAAGCTTCAGTTGCAAGGAATTCAATTTCTGGGCTTGTGCTTGTTGCAAAGTCTTGTGGCAATGATGTTTCAAGGTAAATCATGACTACCCTCTACTGCTTGTTTCCCCTTATTGTCGTTAGCATGTCCTTCAGATCAAAATTTAAGAAGTGAGAATCTAATTTTTGATGTAGGTTGACATTTTGGCTATCGAACACAGTTGCCCTGAGAGAAATCATTGCACAAACATTTGTACTTCACGACACTCAAGTCCAGTTAAGGTTTTCAGCACAAATGGTAATGCAAAGAAGCCTGACAGGAGTTTTGCTCCAACGCGATGGAAAAGTAACGACAATGGAAAGTATGTGAAACCCAATATCATGCAGCAGCCAGATGATTGGCGGGAAACTAGTACACTGCTGGATGCATTGGAGAAGATCGAATCTTGGATCTTTTCTCGGATTGTCGAGTCTGTGTGGTGGCAGGTAAAAAATCACCCTATTACTGTTTGTCACTTTCCAGAAAAGTGAGTATGGCTTCTGTAAAACAGTGATGGTTAAAACCTATTGCAGATTAATTCATGTTTTCAGTTTTCTGAAGGATTTTCATTTCCCAGGCAATGACACCCCATATGCAAACCCCTGTAGAAGATTTGACAACTCCAAAGATTGGGAGGTTGTTAGGGCATTCTTTGGGTGATCAGCAGCATGGGAATTTTTCTATTGATCTCTGGAAAACTGCATTTCATGATGCATTCAGCAGAATCTGTCCTCTTCGTGCTGGTGGGCATGAGTGTGGATGTTTACCAGTGTTGGCAAAATTGGTACGCTTTCAGATGCCTATTTTTGTTTCTTTGGTAATGATATCTTTTATGTGAAGTTTACTCATGAAATTTTATGTTTCTATCAGGTGATGGAGCACTGTGTAGCCCGTTTAGACATTGCTATGTTCAATGCCATCCTTCGTGAATCAGAGAATGAGATACCCACTGATCCTATATCTGACCCAATTGTGGACTCAAGAGTTCTGCCGATTCCAGCTGGTGACTTAAGCTTTGGATCAGGCGCGCAGCTGAAGAACTCTGTATGTACTTAAATTACGAAATGCTTGCAATGGCATGACGAATGCATGACCTGTCCTTTGCAATTACTACTGCTTGTTAAACACATGGTATACTTCTGTAGGTTGGGAATTGGTCCAGATGGTTGACTGATATGTTTGGCATGGATGCTTCCGAATCTGAAAAGGATGGTCAAGATGTGGATATTAATGGTGATGACAGAAGAGATGCAGCTGAATCAACTTGTTTTATGCTACTTAATGAGTTGAGTGATCTTTTGATGCTCCCGAAGGACTTGCTTCTTGAAAAAACCATTAGGAAAGAGGTAAGTTTCCATTAGTTCCTGTCTCATTCCCAGGTCCTAATATGTGTTTCAGTAAGCTTTGATCATCCTGTTTTGCATCAGGTCTGCCCTTCCATTGGCCTTCCACTAGTAACAAGAATACTCTGCAACTTCACTCCTGACGAGTTCTGCACTGATCCTGTTCCTGGCATGGTTCTAGAGGAGCTGAATTCTGAGGTATACTCTCCGTTTGCTAAAATGGTTTGTTTTGCCTTCGATTTGGAAGAATCTTGTGTTACTTACATGTCAGATTGGCTCAACTGGTATTGCGACTAATGCCTTGCAGAGCTTGCTGGAGCGATTCACAGAGAAAGACATGATCAGCACATTCCCAGTCACCGCTGCTCCAGTGTTGTACTGCCCACCTACACTGGAGGACGTCGCGGAGAAAGTGGCGGACACGGCTTGTGGCAAACTGGAGCTGGACCGGAGGGGATCAATGGTGCAGAGAAGAGGGTACACCAGCGATGACGATCTGGATGACCTGGAGTTCCCCCTGGCATCCCTGTACGACAAGAGCACTCCCCCCTCCCCGTGCAACAATGGCGTCGCGCATTTCAGCACTAGGCATGGAGCCTCCATAGAGAATGTCAGACACGAGCTCCTGCGAGAAGTATGGTCCAAGCGGCGATGATCAATATCGCCTGTGGAGCCTCTTTGATCTCTGCATTGTAGAAATGGTGGGACAGCCGTGAAGAAACTGCAATCCAAAAGCGATGACAAAATGCTAGTATTCATTTGTTCTTGTATATCCGTTCCTCTGTGAGCCCGTGCATTGGTTATTTTTGTCTAGCATACAAGAAATTTGAGAATAGTTCTTAGTTCTTACGTTATTTTTCCTTTGCACTGTATATGGTAATATAATATTATGCAATTGTATTCTACAGTGGCTATGAATGTGATGTGATGATGAAAGATTTGGAGACGTAGCATCATACTGGCACACGTTGCCGTTCAACCTTCATTATTGTGACCGTCCTTCCATTTCCTTTTTTTCAAAAGAATATTCTGTCAGGTCTTGTGCCCTGAGCGTGATGGATCCATTTCTTTCTGTTCACCGACACTTGGGTCAGCAGGCCACTTGTGCGTGAGCTGTTTCTACTTTCCTCGTGGTCTATCCATCATTGTTCATGGTGGGGGTGATGTGGAGTGGGGTGGGGTGTGGGGGTGCCAGCGAGAACCAACCTTTCAACGAAGCCGACGAGGTGACGCCGTGACGGTGAGAGCGAACGTTACTGACGTTCTACCGGCCACGGCCATGGCCCATGGATCAACATCAGCCAGCCTCCGTTCCAATCGAAGCGCTTACAGCCCTTGCCCCTGGTCCCTCGGGGTTGGGACTTGGGAGGAAACGAAATTGTGGGCCGTCGCGCGGTCCAAAAGCCCACACGGCACAAAAACGAGAGAAACACACAAACCAGCTGCCGCGGCGGAAATGGCCCTTGCCACAAAAAAAAAGGCCCTCGCCACAAAAAAAAAACGTGGTTGATGTGAAGATTACATAGTGTACAATTATGGTGCGTGCAAACACCAGGCTAAACCTAGAGCAAGCGCATAAGTGGTAGTCTAACTGGCCCTTCATGTGAGCACTGGTGGGACGGGAGAATTTGCATTTGCATTGGAGTTTTACATTGCTCAATTTTTAGCTAGATACACTTCCGTATTTTGGGCATAACATTTTGTTTCGAACTCCAATTTTGATGCTCTTTTTCAAAAGTTAATGAAAAGATCTACGCTTTTGAACTTATATCCTATTAATTTGAACAAATCCAAAATCACGAGGCAAGACCAATTCAAATCCAAAATCACGAGGCAAGACCAATTCATCCATCTCTTTGCCCTTGCTTTAAAGGCTTCAATTCCTTTTATGTCTTCACATCCGAGCTTCTACTTCTTGGTGTCGTGGACTTCTAACATGTCTTGTATAGATCTTCAACTTAGCGAGCATCTCCAACAGTTTGCAAATTCATTTATTATCCTTTATTTTTTTTGACAAAACTAGAAAAATCACCCTTCCAACAGTTTGGCATTCAACTTGGCAAATTTTAACAACTTGAGAAATCTCCCCCCTCCACGCGCATATATGCACGCACGTACGTAGAGGTGGAAGGACACATAATAGTTTTGTTTCACTCTCAGGGTTCCTGATGCAAGTTTGTCAGAGGTGGAAGGGCATAAAACTAATTTTATTTCAGTTTTGGGATTCCGGATGCAAGTTTGCCAAAGATTGTCCAAATAATTATACCAAACTGTTGGAGAGAGTCCATTTTTTCACTTGCTATATATTTTAGTAAGTTGTCAAATCACGATATTTAATAAGTGAATTTTGACAAACTATTGAATATGTCTTACTTGAGGTGTTGACCATCTAGATCTCCATGCGTGTTGCCATTCGTCCATCCATTTGAACAATAGTAGCAAACTTTACTATTCCCAATGATACCAAAATCACGCAATAATGGGGATTAATATAATGGCCTATACAAGGTGCCATTTTCCTTACAGGTGCTGCTGATGCAAGCGTGTTCATTTAGGCTGAATAACGAGCACAACAACAGCTGCATCAACAGCGTGTTTTTGAGTTTTTTTTTCTCCATAGTAACAGCAGATATCAAACTAACATTTTAGGGATTTATTCTTTTTGTCACGCTAAGCCATGGCGTGACAAATTAATACGGTCACCCTCATGCACACGCATCTGCATGACTAGATATATAATAATGATTTTTTTAGGCTAAAAAATGGAAACCGTGTTCTGCCGGCATGACGTGCATTCGTAGCAAATTGATCAAAGCCAAATGTTTTCTAATAGCCCGGCTGCAACTGCATCCTATTTGTTTGGTTGGGCCTCATGCTTCCACCACCGCTCGGGCCGAGTGTCCCAACCCGGCCCGGCAGGCCGGCAGTGTCAGTGAGTTACACATCACAGGACAGGATCAGGATGGTTTGTATCGTGTTCCATTTTTATGACAAAAAGTCAAAAACCATGGTTTTTCAGACAAACAAGGCCCGGCCGGCAGCTGTATCAGTCCAGCAGATAGGTAGATTAAGGTATTTCTCGACGTAATGCTTTTGCTAGCAGTCCAAGGTTCATGTAATATCAGATAAAAAGATAGATGTCAAGGGTTCACAGTGTGATGGCAAAGGTCATTGGTTGTGGGCTCCCATCCAGGGTTTAAATTCTAGGTGCGACACTTTATTCTGAATTTATTCTAGGATTTTCTGGCGCTACGCATTAAGTGGTAGACGACGTTCTCGTCGACAGCGAGGCGCCTGTGGTGACTTCGTGAACTTCAAGATTTGCCGGCGGGTAGGGTTTGCGTGCGTGTATTCATAGGGACGAGTGTACGTGCGTGTTGTGTGTCTACGTTGTACTGTGTACTCTCAAAAAAAAAAGATAAAAAGAATAGATACTCAGCAGTTGTCGTGGTTGCATGTAGAAACTTTATATACGTAGGGTCGATGTTAAAAAAAATATTAGTACATAAGCCTTTGGTTGATGTTCAAAATATACAATATTATTGGTAAATTTTATATCCGGGACTGATAAAAGAATTAGTCCCGATTCTATATATTGATCGGGACTCAATTCCTCTATCCAAAGACGGGCTATTTTTAGTCTCTAAAAAGTCTCCTTTAGTCCCGATTGATGTTACAAACCAGGACTAAAGGTATCAGGACCTTTAATCCCGGTTGGTGTTATGAACTGGGACTAAAGGTGCTTTGATGGATTGGTTCAAAAAGAAAACGTCTCATTCATTGTTAGATGTGTTGTGTAGGTGGTGAAGTAAGCTACACGTGAGGCTATGCATAAGGTCTTGGTTTCAATTTCTCACGGGGCGCAGTGGTGGGAGGTATCATTTTTTTAGGCTGAGGGACTAAATGACAAATCCTTTAGTCCCGGTTTCTTAGTCCCGATTTCCAACCGGGAGTATAGGGCAGTCTTGTACTAGTGAAAGGAGAGGAACGAAAAATAAGTGACGCGTGTTTCATGAGTTTTGGTGAGTTGTTTTTTTTTGCTAAACACCTATATTCAGCTCTCTCTCCTATTTCTCTTTTATATTTATGTATGAAGTTGTTGGTGAAGCTTTTTTATCAGAGACTTTTTTTTTTCAAAACAGCTCAGCTTCGTCTAGAGAGTTGCTCATAAAACTATTTTCTAAAAAAATAATTTTACTAGTGAAGATGAGTTGTAGCAAATAGACCCTAAGACTATCTTCAACCGTCTAGGCAAACGGTGATCCAAATGCAATTTAGATCGCGTATAGTACTATGGTTACCGATATCACATTTCCAACAACCGACGCAAAAGGGGCAGCCATTTTGAGACCACAAAAGTGTGTCGCTCTCTCTCGCTCCACAATGCATTTTGCAACAACCGCAGCAGTGGACCTAGGACGCGTCGAGGTCCGAGCGGCTTCAATCTGGGTCTCCGTCTGTGTCTCGACTGTTGGAGAAAGCAACGTTTGGGTCTTTGGCCTATTTACTGTTTAAAGATCTAAACCATACATGGATTTTCAATTTGCATATTGGCGGTTGGAGTCTGTCTAAGTCGTGATAGTTTGGATTGCATGGATAGTAGTCTTGACATTTACCGTGTGCTAGCCTCCGTTGTGCTCGTGTGCTAATACAAGTGCGGATGCTTCTGCTTATTGACGCGCGCGCGCGCAGGCTTCTCCTATATGGATCTGTGACTGTGAGCGCAACGCGGCGCAACAATGCATGTCGCCGTCGGCTGCCCGTAGCTCTGTCTCCGTCCCCACTTCGGCAAACTCCCAGTACAAGCTAGCAAGGCCAGTACAGCTAGACAAGCGATCGACGACGACGACAGGCGCCCATTTACTCCATATCCATGCACTACCCTCTCCAGCTGTTACGCATGCATGCAATTGCAAAGCGCGGCGCCGGTCAAAACGCACAGTGCTCCCGTCATCTCAGACACCCTCTTGTGCTGCTCATTCGTGCTGGCCTGGCCGCGCGCACGCACTGACCGTTCCGTCTGTACGTACGCGTCTCTGTCCCCGGTTAGTGCACTGTTTAACGTGCATGACAATGTCATGGAAAAAAAAACAGAGTACCTTAGCTAGCAGCGTGTTTGATATGATCCCAGTAGTCCCATGCACTGTCCCAGCAGTGTACTGCAACCAGATCCAGCGCAGTACACATGACCCGACGACTGTCACGACACACCAGCAACGAGTTTACTACTCTGCGGCAAGTCCCTTTCTCATTTCCCAACAAGCACGTGCTCGCGCCGCCGTGTTCATCTTCATCATATCTATCGATCTGCTGGGGTAGATATATGACAGTTGGGCGACGTGATCCATCGGCGTTGACCACTCAGCGCAGCGCACCCACAAAATGCATGCCAAGCCTTGGCATATGCATGGTTGCATGGTGCAATTCAGGGCGGCATGGGCGCGGGGCCACGCCTTTCATTCCACCGAATCCGGGCCGGTGCTCTTATCGTGCCGGACAAATTAAATCAAGCGGCTGCCGCGCGCCCGGCATCGTCTCGTGCGCGACGTGCGTGCATGCATGCATGTGTGGGGATTGCATGCGTACATGCAAGGCAGCCAGTACGGCTGTCGATCTGCCGGAGTGCCGGTTCGCCCCCAGCGGCAGCTGCAGGCCGGCCTGGCCATATATTCATGCATGCATGCCTAGCTAGGGTCAGTGGCGACCCTGCGCAGCCTCAACTCGATAAGCGATATCGGTGCGAGAGTCCTGTTGTGTAATTAAAAAAAAAAGGAAAACCTCGGATCCGATGAATGTTTCATGGAGTGTATTTTTAGATTAATTCTTTTTTGCGAACAATAATAATAATATTCTCTCAAGTGCTTCTTCTTCTTCTTCTTTTTCTTCTTCTTCTTCTTCTTTAGCTTTGGTCAAGACAACTGATGCTTGATATTGGATCAGAAGTAGACCAAAATCTATGTGATGATGAGATGATGAAAAAATATTATCGGTTGAATTGTCCGGCACAGCACTATCTACCCTACTAATTCATCATCTTTTTCTTTTCTATGTCCACACACAAAAACGTCCCCAACTGAGATCACATCTCTTCACGCACCCAAGAAAATATACATAAAAATACAACTCCATTAAAATTAACCATCCAAATTGTTTCTGACCCTTACTCACTCAAATCTAACGGTTAGCATCGCGTGTGTCATCCCCTCCCATCTCCCACGCCCGTGCCCGCGCCTCACCACAACCAGAGTTCGATTCCTCATTGTGTCATTATTTTTTCAACGAAAAAAATACCGCCCCTCCCTCTCTCTCTCTCTCTCGGCGGCGGCGGCGTGCACAGGGCGACAACACCCCCGCAGGCGACGCGCCGACGAGAGCGGTCCCCGACGGCCCTCCTCCCTCACCCCGCGTGGCGCCCACCCCACCCCCCCTCCAGCTCCTGCGCGGCGAGTGAAGAATCATGGCCCTAGTTGGTTTCGGTGATTAACGACAATTAGAGATTATTATGGCTAACGTGTGTTTTGCAGAGGCTATGCGTAGCCTAGCCATGGTGATCAAGGAAAATGGGCTTTAAAGGTCATTACTTAGCCCCCAAGATGGAAATCGTTTCGGTTGTTAAGGAGACATGATGAAGACCCTAGAATGATAGGCTAGGTGCCATAAGGAGATGAAGGGCACTTAGAATTAGATAGGGTTTCTCTTTTTACCTTTGACCGTACTATTAAGAGGGGTTGAGACTAGTAGCTTGACTTAGGAAAGCTTCTTATTTAGGTGTGGTGCACACTTGACTTCCTTAGCTCTAAGCAAGCCTATGGTGACCGTAAGATAGCCTAGAACAACTTTCATATTCATCGCGACGAAAAACGGAGTTGTCAAAATCATTTTCTGGGCGACGGACGCTCCTGGCAGGGGCGCCGGACGCTGTCCGACGCGTCGAACAAAGGCGCCGGACGCTGGGTGGTTGAGTCCACAGCGTCCGTCGGCCTTCCAGAGAGGTTGTTTTCTGGCTAAGTTTTTTAGGGTGCGTCGGACGCTGTCCGTCGACCTTCCAGAGAGGGTGTTTTCAAACCCTAGCCAGAATTCAGCGTCGGACGCTCTGGCTAAGCGTCCGTCGCCCAGTGACGTAGCGTCCGTCGCTGGGAACAGTGTGTCAGAACTAGCCATTAGACAGAGGCGTCGGACCGTCCGTCGCCTAGGCGTCGGAGCGTCCGTCGCCTCAATTATGAACAGAAACTAGCCGTTGGGCATGCGACGGAGCGTCCGTCGCCTAGTCGACGGAGCGTCCGTCGCCAACTTAAAATGCCAGCCCGAGGCAGTTTTCAGAGGGTCTATTTATAGCCCCTCCCACTTCTCTCCCACCTTGCCTTTACTCATTCGAGTTGCTGAGTTCGTTGAGAAGGTTGGGAAGAGAGCAAGAGCCCTAGAGAGAGAGAGAGTGATTCGCGAATCCATCCATCCTCTCTCTAGTTCATCCAAGAGTTCAAGTGTGCATCCTCTAGTTGTGAAGCTTGAGTGAGTCAAGCGAAGATCGAGGCTTGTTACTCTTGGTGATCGACATCACCTAGACGATCCGGTGGTGTTCGGAGGAAGGTGATCGCCGGAAGATTGTCGGCGGCCCTTCTCCATCGACGTTGTGATCGGTTGTGGGCGATTCACCGAGCCGGAGTGGCGAAGAATCAGCCCGTAGAGAGCACTCATCCCTTGCGCGGGATTGAGGGGGAGCTATACCTTGCGAGGTGCTCCAACGAGGACTAGGGGGGAGTGTCGACTCCTCGATACCTCGGCAAAACATCGCCGTGTCAAGCATCCCTTTCCCTAGCTCTTTATTACCGCATTACTTTCCGCACTTGTCTTTCATTTCATACTAGAATTGTGTAGGAAGTTTTCGCTTTCCATTGCCTTGTTACCGCTTTCTAGCTAGGACACACAAGCGGTAGGCACTAGGGGGTTAATTGACTCTTTATAGGTTTAATTCTTGTTTAGAAATTAAAAATAGCCCAATTCACCTCCCTCTTGGGCATCTTGATCCTTTCAGCGAGCTGGTGCCCGCTCCAGGAGGTCAAGGCGGACCATCCGCAAGTTTAGCTAGATCGATCTCAGGGAAGAAGAAGGAGGCAATGGCTTCGACGAGCTCGACCTTGATCTACTCTAGGAAGGCCCAGATGCAACGTTGAGGCTGCGGATCAGGCCTTGGTGGCGGCGCGGGGACGATGCGACAACGAGGCGCCGGTGCTCCGAGGACCTGGGCCAAACGCCGCCGTCGAAGAACCGGCCGGCCAACACCATCTGCGGAGCCGCATCGGCACCACCGCCGATACTCCCAAGCTTGTGCTCGCTTGCATGGTCGGCGTGGGCATCCAGTTCGGATGGGCATTTTTATAGTCAAAATTGTTTTTATAGTCAAAATATAGTATAATGTTTTTCCTACTATATATATCTTCTAATGAGATTTTTATTTATATAACTTATGTACATAAGTTATTTATACAACTTATGTACAAATAAGTTGTATAAATAACTTATTACATAAGTTATATAAATAACTTATATACAGGGGTTATATACACGACAGGAACGTTCATGAATAGCTCGCGAATGAAAAAACAAACGAATCAGACGGAATGGAACAAAAAAGAAAAGAAATAAAGAGTCGGAGAGAGTGTTAATTGGATTGAAGCCAAAAAAAATAAGGAGTCGGAGAGAGTGTTCACTGGATTGAAGCCGAGCGAACGACCGCCAATCTGGAATTGCGTCTCTCGTACAGCGGCCTCGACCTCTTCATGGCCGTTGTCGAGGTCATTTTAGGTAACCCCTCCTAGCTAAACATCAATAATAATTTTATCGTTAGGTTTATTTTGACTAAACCTAAGTAAATTAAACGAAAAAAACTACTTAGCTGTAAACGAGGGATAATGGCGTCTGCCACGTTTGGGCGCATGAATACTGAATAATGTTAATCATTCATGAAGTATGTACTTTGAAGAGGTCATGATACATGCATACACTAAAAAAGCAGTAGCAAGGCACGCATAGGAATTACCTGAGCATACAGAAACACCGCAATAGTACATGACTAATCATAGAACTGTATTGTTAAGGCCACCCACAATACGCTCCACGCTAGATGCTGGCTTTGTCAAGCCATGTAGAATCCGACAAGAAAAGGTAAGAAGATGGTGTCATCCTCACAGAGTCTACTAGTACCTTACTGAAGACATATTAGAGCAGCCCCAACGCTTCATATTGTCTAGAGGTCTCAGGAAGTCAGATAGGCTCAGACGCCATTTGGACATAAAAAATGACCAGATGGTGGTCTCGTAGTTCTGTCGGGGCACGCCCAACACAGGGTAATAGTATCGTTTGCCTTGAGTAAAAAGCTATCACCAACAAAGAGAAGAAAAGATTGAAGCAACATTTCTCCCATCAGGACATGGTTAATGGTAGAACCAAGTACTTAGCTATAAGTCAAATATAAAAAGCCAAGTTATACAATAATTAGACTCTTACTTAACTATAAACTTTCTTTATTATAAGTCAAGTACAAAGAGTCAAGTTATATAATAATTAGACTCTTACTTAACTATAAGCTCTCTTCTCTCTTTTTTCTTCTCTCCTCCATATCATCAAAAATGTTGACTAGCTTAGGTATAAGTCCATTACTGTACCTGCTCTCACAAGCTACCTGCTCTCACAAGCTAACACCATCCTCCTATACATGTAGCTAAAAAGTAGCTTTTGCTTTGTACTTCCCTCTGTCACTCTTTGTATGTCGTTTCAGATAAACATGCAAGTGTCTATATTCACTCAGTATTCAATGCACATATATCCTCTCCATGTTCAGATTTAGGCAGCTTTTGTTGTCCAGCTGCAGAGCTAAAACGACCAACAAACCGGGAGGGAGGGAGTATGTATCACTAGTTCTTTGTTTGCCATGAGTCCACAGCGCGTACAGCCTTGAGTGCTTCTGCACTTTGTCAGCAGAGGCCTCCACTGCTGACACCCTGCGAAGGTATCAATGTTGTTGATTTGACACACTGCATGCTGAGATGGACTAATAGACAACATATAGTATTGGGCACACCCTCATAGGAGCCTGCAGACGGAGCCAGCGCCTCATCTGACAAATTGTTGAAGCTGTAACTGGGGCTTAGGGCGTCCGCGGTAAGGACATGCAAATCGCTAGCGCTGTGAGCTCCTAAAACATTAAACAAAGAATGTTAGCGTGCGGAGGTATACAAGTTGTGAGAGAGATTTTTTCAGGAAACGTGCGAGACTATCTACTAGTTCATCGCTAGCGCGATACCCTGGTAAACTTTTAGCCAATAGAAATCGATGTAGGTTGACTATTTGGATGCCGTTGGGGACGCCCTTAGAACGTCCGCAATGGTTAGCTATTTGGTTAACTAGATCTGACGTGATAAGATAAAAATAGGAGAGAGAATAATCACTAACGACGAGCAAATAACTAGTCTATTTCATGTTTTCTAAGAACATGTGAGAAGAACATGTGAGTCCAATAATATAAAATAGTCTTTGTTCTTGTCTCTCACCTCCACATCAACTCATCAAATAGCTAGTACTAGCTATTACTATTGCGGATGCCTTTAAAGTTGGGTGAAAAAGAGACAACATTAGAACGTGTTTTCTAATGTCTACCCATCCCTCTATGGTCACCCTTGTTAGGAATCTCTGTCCACATGCTAGATGTATCCTGGCATCCTGCGTTGGCTACTTTGGTTTCAATCTTTGGGGTCCTGCGTGGTTCACCAATTTCTACTCAAGCTAACAAGGATGTACGTATTCCATGGTTGGGCGTGTCCTTATCTCTCACGTGATAAATTAATACAGAAGCAACCATTACAGAACGTTAATAAAGCTAAAAAGACTCTTAAGAGAAAGAGAGCTATGTCAATATAGCCTGCTATGGGGTGTGACTTGGAGGTCTCCTACATGTAGGTTAATTTTTTATGGGGTGTTTGGACTCAACAAAAGTTTAGAGGGTGTCACATCGAGTGCTCGTTACAAATTAGAAGTAAACATGAGCTAATTATAAAACTAATTACAGAAGCTGTGACTAATTTGTTAGACAAATCTATTGATCTTAATTAATTCATCATTAACATATGTTCACTGTAGCACCACATATTAACTATCAAATCAAAAACTACTTAAGCTGAATTATTTCATCTCACAAATTAGTCTCTATCTATGCAGTTAGTTTCGTAATTAGTCTTTGTCTAATACTCTAAATTAATGTTTAAATATTCGATATGACTGACACTAAAATTATTTTAGAAGGGTGTATCAAACACCTCGGGATTACCCCTGTGCTGGACTTGCTTGCTGTAATAGCGATTACAAGCTAGAGGTCTGCATCAGTCTGCTTACACTAGCTGCATGCTCAGTACTCCTAAAAAGAAGATAATTCTATCTCTGTCGATACTTAAACTATTTAAAGCTTACTAAATTTGTAGAAAAAATCATCAATATTTATGATGCAAAAAAGACACGCTACTAAAATATATTCCACAATAAATCTAACGGTACTTGATCTATTTGTTATCCTAATGATTAATATTGATACTTTTTATATAAACTTGGTTTAATCAAAATGATTTAACTTCGTACTATGCTAATGGCTTGTTCGTTTGCCCAGGAAATAGAGCTAGGAACCATTCCAGTAATTCAGTCTTATACAAATTATATTAAGAATTCCGGCTGGATTACTTCCAGGCCACTGTTCCGTAAGAAACGAACAGGCCTAAGGAGTATATAATCTACCTGTCACTGTCCTGTGAGCACCGGTAGAGCTACGTGGGGGCCATAGTGGGCCATGGCCCCCCCTCCACTCTGTAAATTTTCTATAGTTTGCATATAGTTTACAGTTGCTACCACAACACAGTCAAATCCTAGACGCAAGCTAGCTCCGGCCCAAGGTAACTCCTCGCAAGTCACCGGTCATCTCTGCCCTGTGTGGCTGTGTCCTCTTCATCTCCGTCGTCAACTCCGATGGTCTAAGTCGTGATGTGTTGGTGTTCGTGACCAGAGCCACTTGGGCGGCTGCTGGCGCCGGCTGCCGGGGAGAGTCGGCCCAAGCACCAGCGCAGAAACACGACACCCGCGCACACAACAAACGCACATGTATGGTGTTTCTTAAAAAAACATACATGTATGTTGGTTCTTATTGATCTTTTTTTTTCCAAATTCTTCCATCTGTAATATGATCGATGGATTGCTTCGACTGCTTCTTAGTTTCTGTGTTTCAACAGCTAATTATAAGTACTATGACTAATTTCTCTATGATCTATGTATATATGATTTTAATTGGCAAATTGGCCCCTCCTATGTTTTGGTTCAGGCTCCGCCACTGCCCGTGAGTGCATATTTATATGCGGAACAAGTTCGGCACACATGAAAGCAAACTCTGCTCCAATGTCTCCCGATCCATGAACACTCTCCATCAAACCCTCCCAAGTCCCAATCGTGTGGTTTGTAGCTTACGTGGCTAACAGTGACGTTCTCATAGGGTTTATCTGTCTTGTCGACTGTGATGGCGAACCGGTTGATATAAACTAGGCGGCTTGGGCTGTGAGTTGTGAGTGCCTGCTCATTACTGTATAACATAAAAACATTATAGTATAACATAAAAAATCTTCTCTCAAGTGCTGGTCGGTCGCTAAACGCCAACGCGTGAAGCAATTTAGTAGATCTTCGTCAATGGATCGAGCAAACACTTGGTCAAGCTCAAAGTAGATCACCTAATTTATCCCCACCGTCTGATGCTAGCAATCTATATCACCAGCGTTTCCAGATCAGATAAGCTCTGCACGCGCGCTTGATGTTCTTAATCTTCAGAAAACAGTATATAATAATTCAGCTATAAATTTCCCGATCGAGTCATACATCTGCTTTCACCGTTTCAACTCAACAAATGAGTCATACACTTGAACTGAAGCGCAATAAGACTTTACGATATACAACACTAATCAAATATTATATGAGTCACATACTTGAATAGCTGAATTGAAGTACAATAAGACTTCCTTATGATATATAGCACTAATCAAATACTATACATATATACAGAGTCTCGAATTTGGGACAGAAATGAAGAATTGTTCAAGCAGACTTACTGAAGTTCTGATGAAACAGCTAGCCATCAGTTATGTTAGCCTGTTAGCCATCGGCCATCACTGAAGAAAACACAAGCATTGACCTACATTGTGCGCGCGTACTGCGTACACACTCACTAAAAGCATGGAACCAGCCGGCAGTACAACATTTACAGATCAATTGAGCACGTACAGTACAAATGTCGAGGAGTCAGGAGTGGTACGAAGCCATGGACAGAATCGACATACGTACGTACGTTCGTACATGGTCCAACATTCAGAGATGGGAATGAGTGAATTCATGGTCCAACAGAGTTTACTACTGGTATAGTAGTACCGAGTACCATGCAAGTAATTTGAAATGGAGGGAGTGTACTAGTACCAAGCAACTCCGTCAATGATCTCTTTTCTTTCTTTCTGAAGGATGTAACCGTACTAAGGAGTCTAGGACCAACTGTAATTCAGCAATTGATCTGTGGCATAATTCGTCAAGACGAAATCATATGCAGACATATTGCATGGTATATACGCACAAGGAATTTACAACCGTGCATCAGTGGCTGCCTGACACCTTCAGAAGTTCAGTTACGGTTACAGTAGTAAATAAACTGACGAAAGACTTGAAACCACTAGTCTCTGTCGAGCGTCGACTCATCATCGACTGTATCCTTCTCAATTTCACCAGGCCTCTCCAACTCTCTTGGTTAAATACAACAAAAGCCCCTCTCTATTTACACATATCACTGCGATTCATTATTTAATGATATAGTGATCTTTGAGGGTGCAAAACGAAAAACAACATGGAGCACAAATCTCGAGCGGGAACAACCGGTGTCAGAACTCCGGCAAAAGGTCTTCCTCGGGCGAGTGCTCCGCCGGCGACAGTGGAGCCTGGTGAAGCTTATCGAAGTACTCCACCACGCTGAACCCGTCGCAGGAGACAATGTCATCGGCCGGCGCGGGGATGTAGGGCGGCCGGGACACCTCCCCGAGCAGGTCCCACGCCACCCCGGCGAAGAACGGGTGCGCTCGGACCTCGTCAGCGCCGCCGGCGAAACCCAGCCTCCGCACAGGATCCTTCTCCAGCAGCCGCGAGATGAGGTCCGTTAGCTCCGGCCACCGCCGCCGCGCGTCCGCCGTGAACTCCGGCTCCCGGAGCAGCACGTTCCGGAACGTCTCCTTCCGGCTCCGGCCCCGGAACGGCGTCCGCCCGTGGGACATCTCGTAGACGAGCACCCCGAGCGCCCACCAGTCGACTGCGAACTCGTGGCCGTCGCCACGCACCACCTCCGGCGCCACGTACTCCTCCGTGCCCACGAACGAGAACGACCGCTCTCCCGCTGCGGCGGAGCGGAAGCTCGAGAGCTTCTTGCCGCGGTCCATCGGCGATACCCTTGCCGATTTCGCCTTCTTGACCTGGTCGACGCCGCCGCCGTCGACGCTTCTGTTCAGGTACCAGGCGAGGTTGCGCGGTTGCTCCTGTCCGGAAGTTGACGCGGTCACCGCGGACTCGCTCCTCTTGAAGATGTTCTTCATGTGGTGGTGGTGGTGGTACTGGCTCCGTCCGTGGCTCTGGGCCTGAGGCGGCGGCGGCGACGACGTCGCCGAGCACGAAGACGACGTGGACGTGGAGGGGGACCTCGGCGGGAGCTGCCGTGAGAGGTCAAAGTCGGTGAGCATGACGTGGCCGTCGGCGCGGAGGAGCACGTTCTCGGGCTTGAGGTCGCGGTACGCGATCCCGGCGCCGTGGAGCTCGGCGAGCGCGGAGACCACCTCGGCGACGTAGAACCGGATGGCCGCGGGCGAGAACACGCGGTCGGGCTGCGCGTGGCGGAGCTCGTTGAGGTCCCCGCCGGGGCAGTAGGGCAGCGCCCACGCCAGCAGGTCGGGCGTCTCGGCGCAACCGAGCAGGGACGGCAGGTGCGGGTGCGCGAGCGTGGACAGCACGGACATCTCCCACCGCGCGCGTCGCTCTGCGTCGGCGCCAGCGCCGGCGGCCGGCTTCGTCGCCACCGCCGCAGGGGAGCGCTTGTCGAAGACCTTGAGCGCGTAGGCCTCCCCGCCGGCGCCGTCCACCGCGAGGAAGACCGTGCCCATGGCGCCGCGGCCCAGCACGCGCGCCGCGCGCACGTCGTGCAGGTCCATCTCCATGGTTGGCGTCACTGGCATGAGCGTTAGCGCGTGGTGCTGTGTGGCCGTGTCGCGCCGCGCTTGTTGCCAAGGGCGAGCGGAGGACTTGGAGCGCCGTGGCGATATAAGGGAGGGGGAGGCCGGTAGGGGGCCGGCTCGTCATAAGGTGGTAGCTTAACTGGTTCGCTTGTCTTGTCTCGTCCTCGCTGCAAAGAAAACAAATCAAGTGGCGTCGCCACAATGCCACTTTTATAGGAGTATATATATTTATATATATGGATGCTTCCGGCACGGATTTGGCGTTTCTTCCTTTCAATCAGCTAACAGTTTTATCCAAAGCATATAGTTATATAAACGTTTATTATTAACATAAATTACATATAATAATATAAATTAATGATTAAAGTATGATCTTAAGACCACACCAAATCAAATCACGTTTTTATCTATTAAAAAATAAATTAACATCTATACATGCAAGCTTGAATAAATATGTTATCAAAACAAATTGTATGAAAAAATCAAACTAATTTGGTGTCAAAGAATACTTTAATAATCACATCAAGTAATTACTAGCAGAACTTATCTATTCGTTGTGTAGATGAAAACTATGACTAGGATAATGATAGATCATTTATTTTAAGCTTGGAAGACAAAACCTCGTAGCAAAAGAGAATCTAAGGGCCCGTTTGGTCGCCGTTTGGTGGCGCTCGCGCCGGCTTCGGCTTCGGCTCTGCCACTGTGTGGATACTATGGCGGAGCCGGACGGAGCACCTCAAACACAACTCCTCAAGCTCATGTCGGGAGGCAAACAGAGTCATAGCTGTTTTTCGCTGCTACAGTGATCTACAGGGTTGTACAATAACTGCATAGAGGAGCTGGAGCTGTAAAGAGCCAAACCAAACCAAACATGCCCTCTAAAACAAGAAGAGCCCTACCAAGTTGGTAGAGTTGTTTGAAGTCGGCGAATCTCAAATCGATTTAGTTTTGACATCACCAGAAGAATTTCATCCGCTGCATAACTATACTATGTACTATATATGTTTCAAATAATAAATTGCTTTAGTTTTATCTTAAACTTATCTAATTTTAACTAACTTTTAATTTCTTAGAGATGATTGGACAACATTTATAAGGTTAAATAAATGCACTATCAAACAAAATTCAAGAATAAGTTAAAGAAACTAATATGATGTCATAGACGTTGGTATATTCTCTATAATTTTAATTAAGATCGCATATGTTTAACAAATACTGATCTATATTTTTTTTACAACCACTTATCTATAATTTTAAACTGAGTGACAGGATCTATAGGTGCCTGCTGGTACGAATAACAAAACGGAAATCGCTGAAATGATCATTTCACGGCTGGTTAGACAAGCAAATATCAATGATTCTGGAGCGGTTATTCGGTTGCTTTAATAGTAGTAGTAGTACTGTAGTTTCATTTGGTTATTCGGTTATTCTGGAGCGGAGTATTTTTTAAAATCGACCACGATAGAGATCATTTGGCGTGGAGCTCGAAGTCACCAATCAGTGATGCAACGGGACGGCCATAAGCATTAGTATATTAGTATATGTACTCCCTTTATATTGTATAAAATGAGTCATTTTGATAAGATTTTAGTAAAACATTGAAAATATAAATCACGAATAATTTTTAAGTTGTTGAGTTTAAGAAATGAAAACTATACGAATAGATTTATCTTAAAATTTTCATAAAAATATACATATATTATTTTTAAATAAATATTTTTATATAAATATGAAGTTAAATTCATGCTTTTGGAGTCTTTTACAATATGGAGGGAATATACTACCCGAGAAAGTACTTTCTTTAGTCTTTTCCTTCCAAAAAACTACTACCTTCGGAAAAAAAGGTAACTGTAGATTTAAGTTAAATAAAAAATTGTAATGTAACCAGCATTGTAGAAAAATAGTTTAATATTTATGAGTCTAAATAGATGCACTATACAAATATATTATAACTAATTTGATAAAAAATTTATATCATAAATGTTACAGTCTCCGCGTCTCACATTTTAAGAAGTCAAATGTTCTTAAGCTTGATTAATTCTTTAGAAAATAATATTAACATTTATGTCTGTAAATAAGATATATAATTTAGTTTGTCTAATGGTATTTGTTTGAGATCTTAAACGTTAATTTTTTTTGTATATACTTTTAGTCAAACCTAACATTTGTTGACTTCTGAAAATATGAGATGCGTATTTAATTATTTTGAACAGAGAGTACTACGTTTAATAGATTTAGTTAAATAATGTAATTATTAGACTTCTCGTAGAATGAGAACTACTTTGTTTTAACGAGGGTTTACAATTTTAGTTAAGTCCTTAGTAAAAATTTCTAAAATAAATAATATCAATATTTGCAATACAAAATACATCTGCTATAAACATATGTTTCATAAATCTAATTACATTTAATATGATATTAACATTAATACTCTTATATAAATTTAGTTAAATTTAAAACCATTTGTTTCTATTAAATCCTGGAGCGAGGAAGTATATATAATAAATTAACAACAATAATACACTCCATATCCCATCTTGGATATTGATTGGATGGGCTGGTGGTTTTTTTTTTCTGATAAGAGCATTCTCAAGAGATTAGTCAAATCGTTTCCTAAATCTAAATTTGGTTATTATAATAATAAAAAAAAATCTCTAACAGACTCTATAAATGACTATTCAAATTTAATAGCTCTTTATTCCACCTCATTTGCTCTCTATTTTTGGATAGCGTACCTCACTAGCCATTTAAACTCTTTATTTTACAGATTTTACAGAGTCTGTTAAAGTAATATAGTATTATCTATTTTAGAGAGTAACTAAATCATTAAATTTGGCTAGTATTTTTACATAGTATCTTGGAGATGCTCTAAAACTGTCAGCAACGCGATACTGGAAACGATATTGCAGGACCCATTTACCGCAACAACACCTGCACCGGGTACGGTCGAGCTGTAGCGAAGTACTGGCGCTCTACAAGCGTTTGCTGGATGAGCTCGTGGGCCCGTGGTCCTCATACTATGCGCTACTATTAGTTTAAATAACAAAAAATGCTATAACTCATAAACTAAAAAACTAAATTAAATTTCGATTACATCATTAAATTCGTTTCAATAAATTCTTCAAAATAAAATCTCACATTGATATATTTAAATAAATTTTATTTATAAACATGTAACACCCTACTGTTGTCAGTTAATATAGAGTATGAGATATAGATGATGATGGATGCGGAAGAAATTTGTATAGAGGAAGAAATCTCGTTGACTAGGACAGAATATTACTTTTAGAGGATGAATATAGAGGATAAAGAGTACAGATAGCCTAAGTCGCTATTGTTGTTTTATTATGAGAGAAAATATTATACTATATTGGATTCGACCGTGTCATACTGAGAGTTTTGCTCGGATGCCTTGGTCTGTAGATATGTAATTTTTTCACGCACTTAATACATAATAAAAAAATGTCTTAACAACCAAATTGACTTATAATTTGGAATATGAGAAGTACATGTATCGTTATTCGTGGGCTTCACAAATCTCTGAATCCTGAAATGGAATGAGCAAGCCAACAACCATGAAACTACAGAAGAACATGATCATCTTTTAAGCATTGTTTTGGATGTTATTGGATTCACCTTAATTCATCATATATATTATGTTGGATTGGGGTAAAATTTAGTTCAAATTTCACTATAATCCATCCAACACATATGAATTAATAGGAACCCAATAATAACATTCAAACAAGACCTCAATAGTGGAGCACCCAATAGATTATATATATATATATATATATATATATATATATATATATATATATATATATATATATATATAGCCTGGGTGTGGGTTGGGAACTGGTTGGCTTAATTCATCGAGAACACGCAAAATATTTTCCGTGCATGTCAAAATTTACGAGGCGTCGCACCACCATGTTGTAAGATATCTGGTGTGGGTGACCATTGTTGGTTGCATAGCATTTAATAATCATATTGGTTGATACAGAAAACTCGTCGACTTACTCGTGCGATTTTGTTTGCTTTGTCTGAATATTTATGTTTTTTTAAGAAAAAGAAAGAAGAAGGCGAGACTTGATCATACACTGAGGGCGAGAGCCACGCATGGCGAAGTTGACACAATGCATGCTTAGGTGCCACCTAATTACAGTGTTGATGGGCCTTTTATTATATTGCTGCCTCTGGCCCTCTCTTGTGTAATTTAATTAATTAACAACTTTTTTTTCGGTGCACATTTGTTGCGTTCCCTGTCGTTTCAGTGGGACTGTAAAGTTTGCAACCACGCAACAGAACCACAGTTGGATCGATCGAGGAACCTTGCTGCATTAACATACAGCAGTAGCACGTAGTTTTGCCGGTTGCTGATCCAGTAGCATTAACATACTGCCTACAGTAATTTTACTGCCGGTTCTTTTATCCGGCAGCATTGGCTGGTTACTTAACCGGCAGTGCTGGTAGGATCTGTAGTAGTACCAGGTAGTGTTCGGTTCAATCTACTTCATTCAAATATGCTGCGGAAAATCCAAATTAAACTCGAAGTTGCGAATAATGAATCTTTCCCCTACTTTCTTTTATACGCCATGAGCATAGTTTTTTCTCGATCACGTAAAAGATTTGCGTGTTTTTATATTAAGCGAAGGAGAAAGTTTGATTACAGGTATAGGGGTTGGTCCTCTTAGATTTTCAACTAGCTAGCTCTCCCCCTCACCCCCTGCTTACACCTAGTGATGAATTACTCGTTGCATCAAACAACCAAGACTCTTTGCGCCCGCACTCACCCACTGCTCGACTTCATATCTGATGAGGTTTAGCAACTCGATCGGCTGGGTGGCTGCTCCCCGGAAGCACCTGGCGTTTCTTTCGTTCCAGAGCTCCTAGTTGTGGCAATACGACACTCCTGCTTGCAGATTGATAATTGATGGGTCTATGTGTGTGACTACTGACTAACTAATTTTGGCTGCCATGCCAAAGTGCCTGCTTTTACTAGGTCCACCACAGTCCACCAGACCACGAGCAACAGTATACTATACATACATGTATGAAGCTGCGAATCTATCATGCATGTGATAATAAATAAACAAGCTACCCTCTTAATTAATTATTCAGGAGAAAACTCCAGCTTGAAAAGATGGCCTATATATATACAATCTACTCATCATGACTAGGACACATCCAAACATGCATGTCCTGAAATCCAGAGTAGTATTACATACAGGGCACAACTCCTAGCCACTACGAATGAAATTCGTACTCTTATCTTTAAAAAACTTAACGTACAGTTATCTTGAAGTTAATATACTGTAAGTGCCATCTAATCGATCGACTAACGACTTTTGTTCTCTTCTGAGAGGGGACGTTTGGTTTCTAATACTGTAAGTGCTACTCTAATAAGTTTGATGGAGAGAATATTATCCCGTTTCTGTCTTTTGTGTGCAGAAGACTTGTATACAATTGGTTGTGGTGCCCGCTCAGCCTGAATTTAAGGGCGCCGGGGCACCCTTATATCATTGTTCATTAGGAGCCAAGAAACTGTACTAAGTTCTCTAGCTACATCCTGACATTTCAACCTACAACCAGGGCTTCGTCTCTATTAGGGTATTCTATTAATTAAGGCACGTACGACAGCGGCACTGTTATGATGACGGAATCACACTTGGGGGTTTTTAAACTTCTTGTTAGTCAATGGCTCCGTGCATTTCTCTGGTAATAATGGAGTTTTGAAGTGGATTAGAATTTGCACGAGTCGTCTTCTTTTTTCATACACACACAGGTGTCTAGAAAGCCTTGCTACTCGTGTGCTGCAACAATGGGTATATACATACATCCACGCTCAAATTGAATCGATGGAGTGAGCTGAGAGCACTTGTGCTTGGCTAAGAGGGTGGCAATATATATCCTGATAGCCATGAACACGCTTAGGAATCAGGTCCCGTTAGGTGGTCAAGGCTAAGACCTCGTTAGGTGGTCGCCGTTATTATCCCCCTGATGATGAACCGGCCGAACCCTTGTTTGTTCTGTTGTTGAAACAATTATTGCAAGAACAAAACAGGGTGTCGACTCGATCGTGGAATAATGTGGTTATAAGCGTGGCGTGTTTGTGCAGCTTGACGACTAGACTACAGGAACAGGATCCCCTTGTGGTACTGAGTTCTCGCTCACTGTACTGTACCTACGTGTGGAGTACGAGTAGCAATAGCTAGCCCTGGTCATAAAGCCGGATAGCAAGTGGAAGATTACACTGATGTCGTAAAGCCGGATAGCGAGTTGCCAACAATGCTAGCCCACCACCACCACCAGTGTGCAAACGGCAAAGGAGCTGCATGCTGGAGAAGGAATCGAAGAGGGGACTCCTCAGCTCGTCCTTTTTATATTGCCGCCCTGGTCGGCCATTGCGCGCTGCAACTGCATGCCGGCCTTCTAGAGCTGAGGATGAGGAGCTAGCGCCATTAACACGCTTGCTTTGGAGCACAGTTTGAGTAACTGTCTAACTGCGAAGTAGTTCCTGGCCGTGCAAAGCGGGGACATGCAGCAGCCACAGGCCGCCTGTTGGGTAGTGGTACGTGAGACAAGAAGGCATTGGGGGCACTTCAGTGTGTGCCCTTGTCTTCTCCTGGCCTAATCAGAATCATGAGCACAAGCTGATGATTGATTGGATGATTAGGAGACATAATCAGTGACCAGAAGTATCTATATATCTAGCTCCTTTGACCTTTTTGGCACCGCATGCAGGAGCGGTTAGGGGAGGACCGAATTGGGTTATTTCAATCTCCTCCTTTTGTGAGTTTACTCCACTGATGACTGATCAATCGTCTTCTTGAGGCTCAGTCGTAAAGTGTAGCCAGGAGAAGTCATGTCATGTAGGAAAAGTAGATTGCTGACTTGCTGTTGGGCTGTTGGCTAAAGCAGCTCGAAAGCAGTCCAAACCGATGCTATTCAGGCTTCAGAATGCCGCGAACTCATCAACATCACCAACCATTGGCCTGTTCGTTTGGAAGGATTATGCACTGTTCCGGTAGAATTATTCACTGCTGGTTGATTTCTTATGAGAGAAAAACACTGTTCCGGCTGGATTTAAGCTGACTGAAAAGTCAAGCGAACAGACTGCATGACTGTTCCATTTGACACCGATGTGCTACACTGTTCCTCGTGTCGGCTACCAGCCCGTCGGGCCGCACACAGCCCATGCATGGAGGTCCACGCCTACGTTTTTGTGGAACAGTGGTCTGTGGAATCCAGTTTGTTGGGCCACAGTGCCAGACGCCAAACAAAAAGACTGATAGGCGATAGCCCATAACCGCAACTCCGGCGTCGAGAGGAGTGGGCTAAAATCTAAGGTGAGACCGTCGGAGCCATGGGCTGCGGCCTCCGTTCCCGAGAGAAATGGGCTAAAGCTCCATGGCTCCAGTCCGAGTGTCCGACAAAGTTTCTGGGCTCACGCATGCGAACTTTGAAGGACTCGTTCTTGCATGTTAATATACGAGCTATTTTGGCTTGTTATCTTGTCCGGATCTAAAAAACCAGCTCTGCTTGACACTCGTTTACGAGTTTAAGCTAGCTCGATAACCTTGTAAACCAGTATAAAAAATATATAAATATAATATCTGTATTTATCTAAAGTTTAAGAATAGTAATAATATAAAAGTAACACATCCAACATCCTTAAAATCAAACAAAAAATTAATATAACTAACATATACATATAAGTATAATAGTATGCTATAGTATTACGCATGTATTCATGCTCTATACTCCATACCATACATAATACGTCCATAAGAATACTACATCCATTAAGAATAAAATGAAAGTCATAATAATTTCAAGTTTATAGGGCTCTACATCAGTCATCAACTAATTATAAAGTATAAGACATGAAGTAATACAAAAACTAATATAGAGTATCTCCAAATCTACTTGACAAATCATGTGATTTACCAACTCCTAAAACAATAAATAATATGTTAAGTAAAAAAAGAGGCTTTCTCCAAGAGCTTACTATTTTGGACTTAGCAAATTAAAAAAGCCCACAAGTTTATCCTTAAATATCATAGATAAATACAATAGTTACGAAAAACTACCATATTATTATTTCACTCTATAGATCTACTCATAAGGATTCCAAAAAGTCTTCATTTGCTATTTTGCGATTTTTCTATGAATTACTCTAAATTTTCAGCCATTTAAATGTATATAAACAAAAAAGATAAAAGAAAAATGGTTTTGCATCGGGGAACCCTGAACTTCTTAGAAATCAAATAAGTACATAACTGTAAACTTTTCTCTCTGGCACTTTTATAAAGTGAACACGATAAAGAGTTTCTGTTTACTAGATGGTCCTTCCACTTCAACTCCCAACGGATGCAAAGTCGTATACGCGCGCCGAGAGGAAAGATTTGCTAAGTTTCTATTTTTCCAAGCTAGGATATCAAACTGTTGAAGGATATTTTTCATGTTTTGTCAAAATTTTATGGATGTCAAGCTAATTTGACATACTCTTGGAGATACTCTAAATTCTACTACTTTTTCTCCTGAAAACATGGCTCGTTTAACTCGCGAGCTAGCTAAAATTGACTTGTTATAGCTAAGGTCAGTTTCAATGAGAAATTTTATGGCGTTATTTCTAAGATTGCCATATCATATGAAATTAAATAAAACTTGAATGAGACACACATTCTCAACAGAGAGCTTCATTCTAAAATTTCATAGGTATTTAATTTCATAACTTATAGGGAGTTGGTATTCATGTCAAAAACATCTAATTTGAACCTATTTTTCCTTTCTCTTTTTAAATACACTGTCATACCATAAAAATATCTATATAACAATACTTTAATATAAATAAAAGTTTGATAAAACTTACGTAAACTGTGCCAATGAGCTGAAATTTTGACTCGACTGGCGTAGCTGGTGACTCGTGGGTTCGGCTGGGTCGGCACTTGTCGCCAGCTGGAAAAGGTCAACACAGTTGACTCGTGAGGATGGGGTTTCGAAACTTCTAGAAAAGGACTGCGCGCGTGTTCCTTTTTTTTAATAATAAACCTAAAAAAAAAATACTACGACGTGTTCATCCGTGCTCGGGTCTGCTTTGGAAAGGTGGACACTTCACCATATGGAGATGCTTCCAGCGTTCCACGTCAAAACCGGAAGTAGAAATGATCATCTTGGCACTACCTGAAAGATTGGCGATCATTATGATGCACCCGCCCGCCTCATCAGCGAGAACCCTCGGAAACATTGCACCAAATTAATAGCCAAAAAATTTACACATACATAAAACAACTCAGGTAGTAAAAGTTTAGTCGCTGCTACCACGCGCCAGTTCAATAAAAAAAAACTGCAAGGACCCCAGCGAAAACAAGAAACGATAGGCTACCGGTTCAACGAATGCGCTGCGCTGACCGCTGCTGTGCATCGCATCGAGCAGCCGAATTAGCCAGCCTCTCGACGCATCGACGAGGACCAACACAACTCGCCAACCATCAGCAATAATCTATCATCAACATAATTAATTAACGAAGGGGCGATCACGGGTGAGGGGAGACCAAGTCAGCGGCCAGCAGCCGGCGCCGGTCAGGGCTGCGAATGCGATGGCAACCGCGGCCCGAGCAGAAAAAAAAAAGACGAGCGGTTGGCCGGCCGGCCAATGGCGCGCCTCGAGCGGAGGAGAGGAGGAAGGCGGGTGGCATGCGTCTCCACTGCGGCCGGTCCATGTGGCGTCCGCGAAAGCGACCCGGGGGACGGCGACGGGCACGGGCACGGGCACGGGACCCAGCCCAGCCCAAGCCGGCCCGAGAGATGACTATGTGCCGACCGCGGCGCCATAATGCGGTTCCATTATGGAGCAGGTGGGCCAGACGGGAGGGCATAATTCCTCTGTGGAAAGAGGAGTTGATTGCTTCTCATTCTCGGTCTGGAAAAGTTTAAGCGTAGGAAATATGGGATCGGCAGCGGAGATGATTATACGAGCCTGGATGATTGAGCAATCATCGCTCGCGCTGGTGTTTTCTGTACGAAAACCGGAGAGACGAGAAATGCATGTAGGTACTGTAGTATAATAGTGTTCAGATTTGCACAAAGTTGCGTGTGACAGATACATACACCCAACCAATCCATCTTGTTCATCACTTTGGGCCCTCAACCACCGCCGCTGCACCACCACCACCACTATTATTACACTATTCTTCGTCCACCTCTTTTCCTCCCATTCCCGTAGGAAAATTATATTATATAAAAAAAAGGAGATTAAAATCAAACACGTCCAAGAACAGCATAATAATAACAACACCGAACGAAGACCTTTCTTCCATCTGCATGCATGGATGCCTTTCCCCTCCCGCCTCTTTTGAATCTTGTTGCGATTTCTTCCTCCGCCGGCCGCGCGTCGATCAGAACCTAATTATCTTGGCCGCGCGCACCACCGGGTTCTCCCGGGCGATGGCGTCCCTGCCGATGCCCTTGTAGTCGTAGCTGCAGCCGTGCCGGTCCGAGTACCGGTGCGCGCCGCAGAAGAGTTCCCCGCACCGGCACCGGAACCCCGTCAGCCCCACCCGCTTCCGGCAGCCGGAGCACCGGTTGACAGACGTCCTCGCCGTGGCCGCCACGACGTCCATAGACTGGCCCACGGCTGCAGCGGCCGGAGAGGCCAGCTCCACCGCCGCCGCGTCTACGAGCGCCGGCCTCGGCTGCGACGACACCGCGGCCGGCGAAGAAGCTGAGGAAGAGGACGAGGTAGGGGACGACGGCGACGGCGACGACGACGACGACATCGACGCCGAGAAGCAGCTCTGGCACAGGTTCTGCGTGGCCGGGTTCCCCGGGAAGCCGCAGTTGTTGGCGCAGAGCGTGATCTCCGGCGCCCGGAGCTCCGTGGGCTCCTCCTTCTTGTCGCGCTGCGCCATGCTCGTGTGTCTGTGTCTGGGTGGGTGGGTGTGCGCGCGCGGTGGGGCTGGAGGCCCGGCCGGAGCTTGCTTTCCGGAGGGTGGGAGAGACGGAGGAGGGGAGAGGAGAGGAGCTTGCGAATTGGGAGGCCGGCCGTGAGCCTGTGATCCGCAGGGAGCGAGCGAGGAATGGACGAGAGGCGCCCGGGGTTTTTATCGGTGGGGGAGGTGGGAAGACGGGGACGCGTCCCTTCCACGGACGCGCAAGCGCAGCGGCGAAGGCAACAGCGACGCGCCCGCCCCGCGTGTTATTTCCGGCCTCGGCCTCGTTGTCGCGTCCAGTTGACGACGCTGCCCCGGGGAGCTCGCGTGCCTGCCTCCCGGTTTCGGCTGGCCACCTGTCGCGCCCTGGCGGAAACGGCGAAGGAACGTGAACAACATGGCAACATGGCGCGCTGCGGGCCACGGGCTGGGTGCGTCCGGTCCGGAGCGGTAAGGCTGGATCCAGAGAGCCGGCGCACGGCTTGACGGACGCCGAGGGGTAGGATGGTCCCGTTTGCTTAGTGCGCTAGCGCTAGGATACGTGTGCTGGTTGTTCCGTCCCGGCCGTGCGCGGGCGGGTTGGGTTTGGATTGGGACCGGGGCAAGTAGCCGCCCGGGCTGACCGAGCCGAGCGAGTCGAGGGATTACGATACCAGCAGGAAACGAAGCGAAACCGCCGCCGACTACACCAGCCGGGGTTGGCGTACGATGGACGGCCGCAGGGGGCTTGGAACTTGGAAACCGTCGTCGCCCGTCTCCCCTCTCCCGCACGAACGTTCAGGGTTCAGCTTCATGATCCTCCCCGTTCCCGTTCGGTCAATCAGTAAAACTAAAGCCAAGCTCGCCGCGAATGGCGTCGCTTTCGGACGCTGAGCTGTCTGGATTAGCATGGCCATTCCTTTTTTCCCCCTACATATACATCCCTCGCCCTCGCCTGTCCATGACAGCTGTCTACATACCTCCCCCTCTGACAGACTGATGCGAGCACTGAAAGACGAGAAGGAGAATACTAAATCGAGTGAGCGACCTCTTCTCTAGTCAGATTTGCATGTCGACATGGGGAACTCGTGGCCCTGGCCGGCTGGCCCCGGCCCGCGCTATTTTTCTTTTGGCCGCCGTGCATGATGCCAGGACGGACACCTCCCTGCCGCGATCTGTACCAATTTTCTCGACCAGAAAATTGCGGGTGCATCAGCGCGAACGAACAGGGCATTTTCTTTCTCTCTTTTTTGGTTTCTTGAGCTATTTCTTTGCTCTTCTTGTCCTGTAGGGGCTGGATATTTGTATTGTACGTTCCAGCATATCGACGCTAACGAGGTGGGCAGCCGGGGACGAACAGAACAGGCGCGAACGAACGCGATCCTTTCATCAGGATAAGCAGATGCTCTCTCTCTCTCTCTCTCGCCGCCGGGGAATTGGACGCCACGCCACGACAAAAGCAGCTTTGCTTTCCCCAGCTGGCTGGCGTCGCTGCAGCGGCACCCGGAACTGGCAACTCGCCAACCATTGCATTAGCTTGTGAAATGTGAGGCGAACACACACACACACGAACGGTTCCCCGATTATTGCGCGAGGGAAGCGTGGCTGTAATCGGAGCACGCACGCGCGAGGGACAGGCACGGCACCCCCAGCTAGAGCTAGCCACACGAAGATTGGAGGACGGCCGGTCGTGGTCGCGGTCGCACGGTGAACAGCGGCGCGCGCTGCCGACATCGGGGCTCTCGGATCCGTCGCCCGGCCTGCGTTGCAGCCTGCAGGGGCCAGCTGCGGAGCGCACCAGAAAACGCACGCGCGCCAGCGCCGGTCCGTCGCTCGAAACTCGAAAGGTTGGAGATCGAGCAGCACTGCAGCTTCAGTGATCTGACAGCTCAAGAGCAGTAGCTGGATAGAGTGTTTTTCTCTCTGTGGGCCGTCTCTATCGGCGAAACGATCCTCGGCCTCGGCCTGGGAGGATGAGGACCAAGAAGGCCATATCCGGCGAGATATTATCTCGATTGGTAGCACTATGTGACACATCGCCAAGTTGTGCAAACCACCAGCAGATGACGGAGATGGCTTTGCCACACAGGATGGCAGATATCTATTCTGGATACCTGGAATCACGAACTGAACATCTCGCCGCGACAGCTGCTTTCTGGCGCACTGGATGCTCGATGTGTACATGCTGTTTTTAGATAATAACAGAGTGTAGGATACAGTGTTCAGGCTGAGAGAGCTGATACAAGAAATGACTTCGAGGTCTGGGCATCAGTTCAGATTTCTCGGGACCTTTTGAACTCGGGAATTTCCTGAGTTCCGTGTGTTTTATTCATGTGAATTCTTTTACTGTTCCTGTAAAACTACTGCATTTCAAAGGATGCCCTCCGGTTTCTTCGATGCTGCTGCCTTTGCTTTCGTTTTGGCTTCAATCTCGTCTGAGTCACCCGAATTGTTCCTGTAAAAAAAAAGTTCAGTACTTCATTTTCAGCGTTTCTGCTTTGACTGTCCAGTGCAGGGCATGCGGCAATACGTAGATACATCTCTCTCTCTCTCTTTTTTTCTGTCCACAAAATCAGCCCACACAATCTCGTGCTAGAAACCTGCAAAAGGGCACCTTGCTTGCACTATCGTCATACACGGCAGTACGGCACGAGCCAACGGTTTGAACAGGGAAATTCGGACATTTCTTACTTTTTCCTTAACGTCGAGTATTCACAAATCACCAAAGCCTCTGCACACAGCAAACACTGTCAAGTGTGAAGCATCAGCATTGGCAGAAACACCACGCTGGATCGCCGCTCCAGCTTGTACCTCAGCTGGTGAGCGAGTCCTGCTCCGCCGCAAGATCCTCGCAGATCCTCTCCACGACCTCCTTCCCTCTGTCCGCGTTCTGCGTGAACCTCTCCGCGCAGCGCCGCTCCACGAGCTCAGCGACCTTGGCCGCCACGGCCGCCAGCGGCGCGCACACGATGGTGGTCTCCTGCCGGCACAGCGTCCACTCGTCGGGGCGCGCCGGGTGGGGCTCGTAGCTGCACCGCTCCTGCACGTCCACGAGGCCCCGGAGCGTGGCGTTGCGGGAGGCCACACGCATGTCGCGCGCGGCCGCGTCCACGTCCGTGCGCTCCACGCAGAGCACCACCACGTCGCCGCCGCCCGCCGCTCCCGCCACTACGCCGCGGAGCAGGAACGGGAGCGGCGGCGTCCGGCCCGCGATGGCCCGCACGGCGCGGAGCCGGCCCGACCCCGCGTCGACGGCGCGGGACAGCGTGTGGACGTCGAGGATGTGGGACAGCGCCCCGGAGCCGGCGCGCGCGGCCGGGTCCGTGAACTTGCGCCACGCCGCGGCGGTGACCCGGTGCCAGGGGTGGCGGTACACGTGCTCCTGCGTGTAGGAGACCACCATGGTAGGTAGCGCGCGGCGAGGTCCGGAGGAGGAGCGCACGGTTCTCGGTCAGCCAGCTAGAGCGGTGGAGCGGGATGGATGCGAGGACCTTGGAGCCACGTAGCGTCAGCGTGGGGTGTGGAGAGGCGGAGAAGAGGAGAGGAATATTCGCGTGGCGGGGAATTAAACCTCACTCGCCAAGCTCGTTTTTATATATTTTTTTTCAACCGTGCTTTGCTGTCGAACCTGGGCCTTGGGCCTTGGGCCTTGGACATGCTTTCGTTCGGTGATTCGGTCATGGCGAGGTAAGCAGAAATCGCAGCCCAGGCTCTCGACACCCCCAATGTCATCAGTTCTACTAGATGTGCTAAAAAAAATCAGTTCAACTAGATGCATGTCCTCTTTACTAGTACGTACTTCCAAGTACTGTAATAAACATAAGGATGTTTGTCATCTTATATAGGTGTACAAGTTTTTATTGGCAGTTTGGAACAGCAGTATGCCTGTATGGTGCTCTGCTCCCCACGGGTCGAGACCTAGAAGAGGGTGTAGCCGTCGTCGTAGGAGACGTGCCACCCGCGCTGGCACGGCGGCGCGTCCTCCTCGCGCTCCTGGCAGCAGCTCCAGCGCTTCTTCCAGTTGGCGCGGCCGGTGTTGGGACGGCTCCCCTCGTCGTTCCAGCGGTACACGATGATCCCGCTCTTGTCGCTCCACTCGCCGTCGATGCCCTGGTGCGGCGGCGACATGGAGAACAGCCCCTTCTCGCCTGCGATGCACACGACAAGCTTTGGTTTACACACAAAGCTCCCATAGCATAACCACTGGGTGGCATATATGTGTCTGTATGGGCCTCCATGGGCCGACATGTGAACCTATAAGTATACAAAAATAAAGCCCAAATAAATAGCTATGACTATGAGGGGAAGATATTTTCTGCCTAGTGTAGTGCTCCAAACAAAAGAAGAAGATTATTTCATTTTCTGCCTTTGTAAAGTAAAGCTGGAGCACAGACAGAGGATGAGAGGATAACACTCCACTCCACCTGTGATGTGGCCATGGAAGGCGCAGGCGGCCGGGTGGTTCTCCTCGTCACGGTAAACGCCGCCGCATCTGAGGCACGTCTTCCGCTCCTTCTGCTCCTCCGTCGCCGACGAGGTCGAGCTGCTGCCCGGAGTAGTTGCTCTGGCTCGCGCCAATCGCGGCCACCGTGCACTGAGACGAGGAGAGCTACATGGGAATGGGGTCGAGGGACGGGGCAGCTTGGGCACTAGGGGCGAGTAGGTTCGGTTAGGTGCGAGAGCAGAGGACGCCATTGCGTTGCGTGGGATGTCCGGGTGTGTGACACAGACGGAAACGGAATGGCGCCGGCCGGCCGCGGCATGTCGATGATATGGAAAAATTCATCTGAGTTTCTGGGCCTGTGAGCCTCGATTGGGCTGAAAACAAAGCCTGAGAGAGTTGAGACTTGAGAGCCCAACAAGGACCAAAAATGGTGAAGCTGAACGTGGTACTAGTTACCAGACGCTGACTGCCGCCGATTTTTTTTTTCAACGGGAGTCAGAAAATAGTTTAAGAGTTGCTTGGTATTATCTGAGTAGTATCTCCTAGATAAAATTAAGGTAAAACATAATAATAAAATTATTATTAAGATAAAGCGTGTTGATATCCATGTGTTTCTGGTCTTCATAAGATCCTTCTAAACAAACAAAGTTACTGGTCATTAACTTCTCACTCCATATTTTTTAGCTTCTTCAAAGCAAACAAGATTAAAAAAGTTTTTTAATTACACAGTATACCATAGATGTTCATAAAGACACACGGTACGCCACCTATACCCCTCAAAGTATATACCAACTTTAAATTCTAAAGTAAGTATAGAAAAATATGAGCATCCATATCAAGTCTATAACTTGAATCTAGGTGAACAGACTTCACCATAACGAAGCTAATTAGTTGATCTATGCTCAATTCGCAATTACAAGATTTAAAACCTTTCTTAGAGCTTTACTTTTATATGATTTACCATAGTCTATCTACTGCTATGGGCAATAAAAATACGAGTTAAATACATGAGCAGTCTGTGAACTTGTCAATGGATGCCACTTATGTTGATAAACTTTGAAAACACATTTCTATGTCCCTAAAGTTAAGTGGTGCACGGTGATGCACCATCTCACAATTAGGTATCCAGAAAAGGTGCACGGTGGTGCACCATCTCACAATTTGTGTTTTGAAAAATGCTACATCAACTTTACAAGTGAACGGAATAATCTATCTCAATATACAGTTTCATAGGGGGGGGGGGGGGGGGGGCATATCGCTTAATTGTTATATGGTACGGTGCTATGATTAAATGTGTCATATGGAATATATATAGCCTGCAATTGCATACCTTTATTTACTTATCTCGGTAGAGGTTTCATTGTATTATGTTGGTAAATGTGATGGATGGGTTTTATCTTAATGAAACTATATCTTTTTTTCTAATAAGTACCATGCCTGCTGATGCGTCATAAGATAACTATCAAGCGTAAATAAATTGGAGGCCTGCGGACGTCTGGGCTCCTGTTGGCCTACCCCAACGCGACGCGTGCCGTATCAGCAACCGTACACCGCAGACCCACTTCATCCCACCGAATATGAACCCGCAGGCCCGCATCCTCTTCTGTTAAAAAAAAAGAAGAATTGGTTCTATAGCACTGAAAGAACTCCGCCGTCACGTAAAATATCATTGAAAGACAGCACAGTTACCTCTATCTAGCATTCCATCACGGTGACAACCAACGTCGTCAAATCCAACTCCAACACCTGTAAGGGGAAAAAACGCTGGGTCCTTGTCCTCCCCTCGTTTCCTGTTCTTGACGATGCGCACGCGAGCTTCACGCAGGGCGGCGCGGCGGCGCCAAGGCAACGCAAGCGAGCGGTTGCTGCGGCACGCTGGCGACCTTGGCCGGAGCGTGGAAGATGGCCGCTGCGGTGCGCAGGCCATGAGGCGAGCTTAGGGCCTTAGGGGGCACGTGAGGCGGCGGCCGCCGCTGCGCGAAGAAGAGCTAGGCCGAGGCACGCCAAGCTGCGCCCGCTGCGCACGCGCAGACGAGGGGGAGCTGTTTGCCGTGATGGGCGCGAGGACAGTTGATGGCCGCCCATTGCAGGATAGCTGACGCTGAGGCACCGAGCAACCAGCAAGGCAGCAACAAATGAGCAAGCAACACGGCAAGCACGATGCACGAAGTACCTGAAACTTTAAATTGAATTCTCGATTCTTTTAACTACTAACTAGCCTTCTTTACTTGAACATGCCATATTTTAGTGTTTGCCCGACGCTCACGCTCGAGGAGCAGTTTGCGGCGGTGGCCCTCGAACCATTTCATTTTTCAATTCATTCTTTCTACCTCGCGCCATGGCGGAGCTCGCCTGCGCGGTGTGGCCGTGGCCGTGCTCCGGCCGTCCTCGCCTGCGCACTGGACGCTGCTTCGCGCGGTTCGACGGAGCTTGCCTATGTAGCCTGGGCGTTGCCTTGCGTACCCTGAGCCCCTGACGCAGGTCGTCCGCGTCGTCACGAACAGGCAGCGAACAGGGAGAATCAGGAGTCCAGGACCCAGCGTTTTTTTTTCTTTCAGGCGTTTGAGTTGGATTTGACGACGTTAGTTGCCAGCGTGACGGAATGCTAGTAGAGGTAACTGTGCTGTCTACGTGATAAGTGATAAACATTTTTCAATGGTATTTTACGGAACTAGAGTTCTTTCAATACTATAGAACCAATTTTCCAAAAAAAAAAAAATTGCCGCAGCGTCTGTCTCGCCGCCTCCGCCTCCGCCAAGGGACGCCGCACCTTGCCGTCTCCGCTTCTGCGTTTTTTTTTTCCGACGAACTCCGCTTCTGCGGTTCTGCGGTTCCGTCTTCTTCCCTGCCTTTTCCTCTTCCCCGCTTGCTGCGTGGGCAGATGCAGCCCGGCCTGCCAGCAGCTGCGCGCGGATCGGATCGCTTCGTCGCCTGTTTCTCTCTCCAGCCGTTTCAGTGTAGGCCAACCCCGGTGGCCGCGGACGCGATTGCCTCGCCCAGCACCGCCTGCGTCCTTCCCCTGCCGAGGTCGCGGCGCTGCAGCTGCACGCGACGACGACCGCAGTTCCTTTCTCTGTCTAGCGCTCACTCCGCCTCTCCCTCGCCTTACCTTTCGTCTCTTCCTCGGGCGTCCGGTCACCAGGTCACCAGATCGATATGGACACCGGTCACCAGGTGTTCGCTCAAATGCTCTTGAGGTAATATATGACACAATTTTGTTTTCCCCTTGATTATTGACTTTATTTGACAAAGATTTGATTGCTTCGTATTTATTTTTTATGCTACCTACATTATAAACTAGGGTCTCTGCTCGAGTGACACTGCAAGAAAAAAAAATACAGTGTGTTGCTTCCGTGCAGGAAATAGTTCATGTTTGTTTATCATAGTAGCTATGAACATGTGACTTGATTTCAATATTTTGGCAATAACAATACAAATGATAGTTTTCTAAAAAAAGGACAAAAGGCATAGGCTTCTATGTCTGTGTACTACCCATTATTTCTTTCCTAGCCTTTTCTGTCATCACTTAACAGTCTAATTTTACCTTCACCATTAATGAGACGCGCCTGCAGTTCACCTTAACGTCCTTGATTTTTATTCGGTTGATATAATTGTGTTAACAATTTGTGATGCAGGGATGGGCCCTTTTATGAATGACAATTTCTCAAGGTTTAACGGTGACCATTTTTGGCAGACTATCTTTGGCTTTCTTGCAGCCCGTGATAAAATTGAATCTTTTTCCAACTGTGATTAACAAGCCTAAAGCTGCAAGTCACATCGTCATTGTACAACAAACACTTGATTGTACCTGTACTCACACTCAAAGTAAGTTGAACTGATCAACCTTTTGCAATATTAGTTCATTCCCTGCTAAAAGCATGCTGCATTAAGTGCAAGAATATCGGAAAATCATAACAAACAACAATAACTTACTGTTTTTTTTTGTTGTGGGAAAAAAACAGCAACTCAGTTTCCCTCCAAATAGTTATTTTATGCTAACAAGCTATGAACATGGGTACCCCCAATTACTAGTGGTCTGGTAGCTTTGTCCAATCCAGAATTTGTGCATTTGTTATATACTTCATCCACTCTTGGTAACAAAACTATCATGATCTAAACTATTACTTTGGTTCTTCCTCTGATGTACGCCTGTACAGATTTTGGGCACGGTTTCGTCATCTCTTTATTTGGGAAGGCCCGGTCATATGTCATTGCATTGTACTGCTCTTTTCTGGAATGAAGAACATATCCGTGGCCATAGTAATTAGCATATCCTCATCTAAGAGTTGTAAAGGCTGTTTGCAATGTCTAAATCCTCACAGCAACTCAACAACAGAAGGGGACACTCCTTGGAGAGGCCAAATAAAAGATGAGGTTGTATATTCAGGTACTATTTCTTACCCAAAGTGATCCTATGTGTGTTACATCTCCAACAGCTCGGCGCGTCCTCATTGAAAATAATCCCCCTTCCTGTCAACAACTGATATGCTCATAATATACGACTGATATGCTCAGTCTTTCAATGTCTTCTCACTACCCTCAACTTTCTTCAGCTCTAATTTTTAAAATTCTCTGATGCATGTCTTACTGTTTCAGGTTTACTGTATATCATCTACTACCCTCATGTAAGAAATGCATAGCTTTTGTGTCATCTCTGCACTACACCTTCTGCTGTGATCAATGATAATAAACAACTCCCTGCTTAGAAGGTTACAATTTTTCCTCTAATTACGGGTCTTAGTTTGCCCAAAGATTTTCACAGTACCCCTTTACCCTATGCCAGTAGCTGCCTCCAATTACCTACTCTGTAATGTAACTCTTTTGTACTTCAGGTTTCATGCATGTTATACAAAGCCCTTATGTTCCATACTCTACAATACACACCTGACATTTTTCAAGCCAAAAAAAATATCCCTAAACATAGCCTGACACCGTCTATAACTATTTACGAATATATGGCTTATTTCAGAGAATTACTGCTACATCTATAAATTTAAATGGTACTCATATCAAGTTTTTTTAGATGAATTTATATCAGGCTTTTGATACATGTGAACTGCAATTCACCTCTGTCAGGCTGCACAGTTCTAGGTCCTCAATGTTTTCTTCTTCCTCTAACTAATCATCTTTCATGATCACACTCAGTATGGCGGACCACATTGCCATGACAAGCCTTGCTCCCTAGGTGCACAACTTCGCTGAACATCTAAATATCTTTACATCATGGGAAAATGAATAGTACTTTGCAAAACTTATTCTTCCCTTCTACCAAAAGGTCAAATACGGACCCATCTGTAACTAATTTTGGTATCTTTTGCTTTTATGTATAATCATATGATGTGCTGTATCAGATACGGACCCATCTGTAACTAATTTTAATAATCTTTTGCTTTTACGTATAATCATATCATGTGCTGTATCACAGATTGATTTATCTTTGGGTTTCCACTATTTTCTTTTTCTTTTTTCTTAACTAGGGGCAACCATGAATGCATGGTGTTATTGTTTGATAACTAAGTTAGTGCTTTAGCACCTCATAAGTATCATTTTTCTCATTCAGGTATGTAGGTTGTTCAAGTGGGTCGTGCTGGATTTGTGCCGATAGTACACTAATATGAATATTAGGATTTATCTTTAGCACAACAAGCTCCCAAACTGGAGGTCAACTACTTCCGTAAGCCTTTTCTTTCCGTGTTTTTATAATTTACCTTTAATATAGTTACTGAACTAATTCAAGTTATCTCTTTGGCCAACTTCCAATATTGCCTCATTCATTATTGGGTATTCTAAACTTTGTCTCTTTAGGTGCATATTATATTTTAAAATACAATATTCACTATTTTGATTGAGCCCTAAATATCTATGCAGTATTGATTTAGTTTTGAAACCAATAGTGCCTTATAGGGTAACATTTAGCTGTAGGTTGTGTTCTGACACCAGAAGATAGATGCATATGCCCTTCTTAGATAAATATGTACTCAATTTGAGAGATAAATATAAATGGTTCCTTATGTCACTACAACACTGTAAAGCGAAGCTGCATAGGAAACTAACTTTTGAGTTCTTAGGTATATGCAGAGGTGTCCTACCACCAGATAAGTCAAAATAGTGAAGATTTACTCCAACCTGAATTGTTTACCATCATGCATAGATGTTGAGCCGTTTTCATCTCATCCTATCTCCTTTACTAATCTATTGTTTTTATATGGCATATATAGGTGCTACCTAATTAGGTGATTCACAGTAAACAAGGTAATTAGAAGACAACAAAACATTTTAGTGCCTACACCTAAAAGGATTCCCTTTACTTTTCATGCATCAGCTAATGGCTATCTCTAAGTTGTTAGAGAAGGAAATGTTGTTAAAACTATTCCTATTTTAAATTTAAGAAGAATTCTCTGTGTGTAATGATCGTTTTCGTCTCTCCTATGTCCAGGATACAAATTCATGTTGCCCTATTACACAACTTGGTCTCTTCTCATAAGATCTATGATGTATCGTTCCATTTGAAGAAATTTCAATGTAATTGGTCACTGCAATGAGTACTATTCCCGTTGCTCTGAAGTTTGAAATTTGAATCAATGCCGCCATTATCGATTTTAGTAACAAGAAGTCTAAGATCTGAAACTGAAACAGACTGCACACAAGCTGCTCAATGACGGGCCATCCATTCCACTAAAGTTTTAATACTGTTTGTAATTGTCACTTACCCAAAAAGAGCATTTGTAATCCTAACTCTTCATTGCAGACAACAAGAACAGGCGCAGCGGAGCGCGCCCACCGTGCTAGTAGCTTTAAATGAGACTAAAATCTCTGTGAAGGCCTACGCCAGTGTCACCCTTTGTCAAGTTCTGGGTTACTTATGTATTTAACTCAAAAGATATTAGAAACTAGTATTTGTTTCACAAGAATTGTATAACTTCTCAAAAAAGTGAACACATTAAAACTCATAACTTCAAAACGAATTGGTGACTGCATATCTCAAACGATATAAGTATTTAAAATTAAGGCATTACTTATTAGAAGGGATTTAGATCTAGAAGGTATTTAGATCTAGGTAGCTAATAGAATAGCTCATCAAATTAGCTACAATATATCTAAACAATTAGCTAATAGCTCAAGTAAAAGTTTGCAATGCTATTAGCTATCTTATAATGACTAAATAATGCAGCTACATATTAGTAGGAGAATCGACACAAGGTTTAGATACTACCATAGCTGACTTTCTGTATCTAGCCGCTAACTTAGTCGTCTGGATCTTACTCAATTTTTTTTTTGTCAAAAAATTCTTTGTTGAGGAGTCTATCAACATGCCATCATTTTAATTTGGTTTGTAGAAAACATATCAACATTTTATAGATACATTTATTATGAAAATATATTTCATGATTTAAATAATAATATAAATGATTAGTCTTAAGATGGATCGACTTGTTGAAACGTGTGTTACTATTTTTGTTTTGAGCAAATGCGGTGTGTTGCAGAGTTTTTATCGAGGGGAGAGAAAAAAGGAGATGCACTGACCTGACCTGCAGTTCGAATGTACTTTAGCGCACCAGCGTATCAAACTTTTCACGACAAAGGCTGAAGTTGGCAGGGCAGCGAGTGACGAGACGTTACATGGCAAAGCAACTTGCATTCAGGTGGATATCCAACCTGACAAACTGAAAAGATGGAAGGCTGCTAAAGAAAAGAAGAGTGCAGTCTCCGGCACGCTGCTTCCCTCGGCCCTCCACTTGTTTCGCACGCCGCGTCAATGCAAGTATGCAACCCCGGCGGGCCGGGGCCGGGAGACCCCGGGACCGGCCAGTGTTGGCAGGCAGATGAACTCCTCGCTTCGGGTCGATGGCCGATGGGTCCGAGGCCATCTGATCCGCGGATGCACACGCAGGCAGCTCCTAGAGTGCACGCAACAGCAACACGCCCGGTGCCCACCGACGATCCGTCGCCGGCGTGCGTGTGTGCGAGACCACGCGTCCTCGTCGTCCTCGCAGGAAAACAGCACAGCACAGTCCTGCAACAACGCCAATGTCCAATGGGTCTTGCACCGGCACGATCAGAGGTCGGGCCCCCCCGTTTGATTCCATCCAGTGCAGTGCAGGTACAGCTTTCCCTTTCGGCTCACCAGGAGACGCGACGAAAGCTCATCATTTGATACCAACATCACAGTTCACATGGTATGGTATGATAGGGTACGGTTTGTGCGCGCATCCGAATCTGATGCTCCATCCATCAGGAGTGCCTACACATATTTTTGTCGGCCATTCCGCGAGGCGCGAGCCACTCTCAGGTGAGCCAAAAAGTTGATCCTCCGTCGATCCATCTCGATCTCGATCTCGTGAAAAGATGATCCATCTGATTCTGATCCGGCGTCTCCAAACTCGACAGCCAGTTGTGCGTTAAGCGTGTGTCTCCGCCGGTTACAGGGTCTGGTGCGGTTGCGCCCTTTTCCTTTTTCTGGGGGGTATGCAAAACAATGGGGAACACGGCTCGCAGGGCAGCCTTTCCGCGAGCAGGCTGGGATGGTTGCAGCACTCACAAGTCAGAACGGTGTTGCTACAATGGCTTAAAGAAAACAAGGAGCCAGTTTTCCAAGTTTGTCGTGTGCTAACAGCCGCTATTTAGTTTTTTTTGTTTCTTTTGGTTGGCCAAACAATGCCAGAATTGAGTTTTCAGTTGGATAAATTTTGTTTTGATCTAAATTTTGTAATAATTTGTCTAATCCAATGGGTCACAAGAGATGAATCAGATATTTATTCCTTTATCTAAAAAATGTATTCACCACAATCCATGTAACACCAACCCACTCCAACACACATAGACTAAGACCTTGTTTAGATGTGCATGTATCACTCTCAATGTAATGAATTGCTTCTCTTCTCTCTTAATATAAAAACGTGCAAGTCTTTTGCGTGATCGAGAAAAAACACTCTCAAACCACATGTGTTGGAGTGTATTTAAATTAATTCCACTCCAATCCATGTGGTTTGAGGTAGATACATACGCATCCAAACAAGACCTAAGGTGGATACATGTGCATCCAAATAAGCCCTAAAATGAGCCAGTTTGCCCCTCATAAAATGAGGTTTTATTTCTTTTGGGTTTAACTTCGCATTATGAGAGGGATATATAACATACTAATGTATTTATAAAAGAATATAAAGAAGTTTTTATAATTATCTTGATACATTTCACACCTTCATTGCTAAACCTATAATTATTGGATACATTTTCAATGTCATATCTTGATTTTGCTCTTCATATGTGCGATGTCACTCATCGCCTTGGACTTGCTCGGTGCATTAGTTCCCAAGCTATCTCCCCTATTCATTTGAGACGGCAACTAGGGTAGAGTAGGAGGTGGAGATCACACCATACTTTCAATTGCTTTCATATGTAAAATGCCACCTTGAAAGAACCTTAATGTTGCCTAGGAGGTCTAGGGGGGGTTTGAATAAGCCTTCTAAAATTTAGCTCAAACAAAACTCAGCAATGAGGGCGGCATTGCCTCCCTCTCAGGGCGTCTGTGCCGCTCTATGACCGTAGGTCCAATTCAGCACAAATTTTGAGATTAAGTACTTGAGATGCTCAATAATTACCCTGTAAAATTTTACCTTGAGATTCAATCAAAATGTAGGGCGGCACTACCGCTCTTCAAATATAATTCAGATCGAGTTCAGATTTCGCAGAGATAAACCTAATAACCAGAGCTACTCAATGTTGCAACAGAATTATAAAGTCCAGCTCGAAAACTGGATATCACAGAAAGCACTATATGAAAAGATCGAGTTCACAAAACCTAGATAGCAGCAAACAAATGATAAGAATTGAAAGCACACAGTTATGTATCCCATGGTTCAGCTCCCCACCAAGGCTTGCCTAACTCCACATTGTTGAGGTATCCATACACGGATCGGCTCGCCACCAAGCCTTGTCCTTCCCTCGTTCTCAAATCAAGAGAATGAACTCTTGAAGTGAGGGGTAATTTCTTAGCTGTAAGACATATTACAAACTGATTCTACTCCTCACCACAAGCACGCGAGCTCGTCGGGTGACGCCTAGCCATCTAAGAGGCTTCACCTCCAAGAGTAACAAATGCGCAAGGAAGATTGACGAAGCCCGACAAGTGCTCAAGGTTTGGTTAGCTCCAATCTGCTCTCTAGCTCTCAATCACACAACCCCAACACTTAATCACTCACTAAGCACTTCACTCTTCACAAAGAGAGGGTTGAGAAGAGATCTTAAATGGCTTTGGAAAGATTTGGAGTGTTCTGAACATCAGTAGCCTCACCAGGAGTCTTGGGATGGGTATTTATAGCTACAACACTCAATCTGGACGTTAGGATTCGAAAACTAGCCGTTATGGTTGTACGAGGGCGGCACTGCCGTCCTCCTAGAGTTAGTAAGGGCCCGTTTGGTAGAGCTGTGCTCCCAGATTCTCCAGCTATGCTCCCTGATTCACTGGCGAAGTGATTCTGTGGCTGAAAATGATTCTCTTAGATTGTTTAGCCTAAACTTTTAAAATCATCATGAAGAATCACTTCACAGAATCAGGTGAAACTACTTTTTTCAGCTCTTAGCCTCTTAGTTCATTTCAGAGAATCACTTCACAGAATCAGCAGAGAATCAGTTGTGACTGGAAAATGCGTTTGGCAGTTAGGGAGTGATTCTCCTTGAGAATAAGCTCCGTGGAGCTCTACCAAACGACCCCCTAAAAGTCACCTCACGGAAACAATCATAACTTTTAACTCTGAACTCCATTTTTGGTGATCTTGGACATTTCAGAAAGCTTGTTTCGAGGGTTATCCAACCCAACAGAGAACAAGTCCAAGATCAACAAGTGCAAGTGTAGTTCTAAGTGTTTTCTCTCTTAGCACTTGGGTTTGGTTAGTTTGAGCACTTGAGACTTGTATATCATTCGTATGCACCCCCCCTTGATAGTATGACATACCTATACTCAAGATCAATAGAAAAATAACTATTTTAACCACTTAAGTTCTCAATGTCTTCATATGTCATTTCTTCTCAATATTGCTTCATAGGGAGATGCAACCATCTTTGTCTCTTCTCTTTGAGCAAACATACCTTGAGCATGTGACTTGAACCATTTCCATACTTGTTAGTTAAACTCATGGCTTCAAGTCACTTCTACTAATGATTTGATCCTCAACACAATATGACTTCTCATAACTTGATTAGTACCTCGACTCAATGCAAGTATTCTCTTCTTTACCTTAGCCATGGTACCTCAGTTTGAGCCTTTACTTACCCTTCACCTCTACTTAATACCTCGAAGCTCTTTCCTTGATATCTTCACCTTATCAAGCCATACAAGTCACATTATATCAAGCATCTATTGAATAGCTATTTCTTCAATATTATGATCCTTGCTTGAATATCTTCTAGATGTAAATGTTGAGACCAATCAAATTTCAGTTTGACTCACATAGAGACATATATGGATCAATATCAATATGGCCAAGCCAATTCATGATTCCTTAAATCCTCTTCATTTTAGCTTGACACTCCTATCACTCACTTCAATCTCTATCTTCATACTTCTAGCTTGATCATACTAATGCGAAGTGATTTTCCAACTCTTTGTCCATACAAGCAAACCAATGTAGAGACCATCTTGGATTCATTATATATTGCCTCCTTTGTCATTTGACCTTTGCTTGGTGTTTTCTCGCTAATGCAATCTTGATTCATTATTCAATCCTTGATCAACGCTAGTCCATTATCCAACTCTTGTTGTTCATGCAAAACAAGTAAATATAGAGACCACTCCAAAACTATCAATTCATGTCTTATTTGCCATTTGTCAAGTATACTTGTTTTCACATGATACTATGATATCCCACAACATAGAAGCCATTTCATCAACTCTATTTACTATCATTGTCTTTTTACTTGATGAACTTTGGATATACTTGTTAATACACAATCTAAAAGTATATGCAATAGACTCAATTTTATGTTCAACACTTAGCAAACTCATTAGACCTTTAATTATGTTGTCACTCAATTCACCAAAACCACTAAAGGGCTACATGCACTTTCAATCTCCCCTTTTTTGGTGATCCATGACAACACAATTAAAGCTTACAAGATATTGATAAACTTAAAGATTTTGAATCCTAAGATATAGTGAGCTCCTCCTAAATGTGTGCAGAGAATGTAATTCAAATTTTGGCTTCAAATGCCAAATGCACATATTTAATATAAAGTGTGAGAACTCTTCTATATCTTAGCACCTGTGGGGTGCAAGGTGTAACATGATAATCGTGATGCTCATGACAGATCATGCACTCAAAGATTGTTGACCAACAGAGGATGACATTGTCGTATCCAAAGGGCGGCACTGACGTACTTCCCAACTCAGCACAGATTAAACAATCATCACTCAAGGAATGAAAGTTACACACTAGCATAAATATTCCTTATTAAAAGCACCAAATTAAACTATCCTTGCACACACCACACAAAAAGTTGAAAAATCTTATATGCCTACTCTTTTACCCCCTTAAAACCACATATCTATCTCTTTCCTTACACTCTCCCCCAATATTTCTCTCCCTTTGGTATTAATCTCTAAAAAGGGATCTCTTCACCAAAAGGAAGAAACAATGGCAGACAAGTGGAGGCAAGAGGTAGGTAAAAGTATAGCATATAGGATTTCTCTCCTAAGTTTTCTATCAAACAAAGTATGCAACAAATCAAGTCAAGATTCTTAAGAAGTTAGCATATTTGGCTCATATCTCACTTAGATGATATTTTTAACATGAGACCAACTCATGACATTACCACAAGAGGCATCAACCAAATCTAAAGAATTCTTTAATCGTCACCACAAGAACAAACTTATGGTGTGACTCAATAAAGTGCATACACATGCACACACTAGCATGCAAGGGCGTAGATGCACAAATGTATTATAAGAGTTCATAGAGTGATATACCTCACAATCTCTACCATGATAATGATTTCATTAGTTGAATTTAGTGCTTTGATGGGCTTGACACTTATTTAAGCAAAAAGATCACATTTGTGCCCATCTCTCTTTATCATCATCTTGAAGGAAATATCACAAACTTGTACTTGATTTTAGTTGAGAGTCCTTTGCTAGCTCTTGTTGTCATTTGGAGATACCCATTGAAGATATATTTCATGATGTACCAAATTTAGAGATTATCCACTAATATTAATTGAAATATGATCTTCATAATTTTGACACCAAATGAAAGAGAATTCACAAGTTGATGCCAATTGGAGAGGGGTCAAGGGATAAGAAAACCTACATTACATCAACATAGTTTGAAGACCACAAGACACAAGGTGAGGAGTCAATGACACACCTCAAGACACGATAAGTGTCCAACTTGCTTAAGGCCAACAACCACCAAGGGAGAAGGGCCAAGGGGGTCTAGTCGAGAGCATCAAAGATCTAGTGTGGCACTTCTAGATCACCCAAAGGATGAGGAGGATGTTGTTGTTGTAGGAAATAGGAGGGAAGGGGTGGACGAGAGCTAACAGTGTGAAGGTCCTACCTCACTCTATATAGGAAAACTTTGCAATAGAACACAACAACATGATAGAAGCAGCTTGCCCTCATACCAAGAGTGACAACGGTGAAGGAATTACCACATCCTGTTGTTCCCTCTTAGGACCCAGAAGAGAAGACAATCCTTGATAGTGAAATAGTTGTCCATGTTGATCTCAGAATAAGGTATGCCAGAGTTGGTCACCATGACCATGAGCATAGTGACGTCCCAACCTCTAAAGACCATCTTGGGGACAAAACATGTGATAGGAGTTGGGGTAGTCACCGAACTACAAAGAGTTGAGGTGCTCATAGAGGTTGCTTGACAAGCTCCACATAGGTGGAGTGATTGAGGCAAGTTTGTAGAGGCAGGGATAGAATGCCTTTGTTGAACTCAATGTCCACTAAGATGCTTGGACTAGTGCTTTGGGAATAGAGGGTTTGTAAGGCCTGCACAAGTGACCGAGGTTTGGTCCAATCATGATAGAAGTGGAAACATTCACCACAATTGACCACCATGTTGGTGAGACATTGGTATAAGGGTATAGGAGGGACTAGAATATCTTTGTGGTGGGAGTTGGTATGGTGTGTGTCATTCATCTATGTACTAAAAGACACCAAGTCCACCCAAGGCATGCTAACATAGGAGAGGCTTTAGACTTAAGGAGGAAACCGGTGTTCTGGACTCCATTATATTGTTGATGATGCTGAGGACATCTTTATACTTGAAGTGGCTAGCAACCGAATATGTAACCCACTAGTCACCATTGGAGCAATGGGGGCAAGGATGAAAACAAATGGAATAAATCTGTCTCATATCGTGTCCCATTTTCTCCTTTTGTCCCGCTTGTTTTCGTATTTATAAAAAAATATGGATACAAAAGAGGAAACCAAAAACAGGGTAACCTGGTCGTTTTTACAACACCCAGTTTTCATTCAGGATGAATCCGTATTTATCTTGTTTCAATCTATGTGGGGTATGCTTGTTCAACATTAATACACCTACTAATCACCAATTACATGTAATATTTCTCCAACACTTTCTAGTTAGCAAAAACATAATCTTGCATACATGCGCGCAACATGCTATGCACTATTAGAAGATCTAAATCTCTCAACACATGTATCAATCATTCATTCATCCCACATAGAATAGAACAAGGCATTTGCCTTGACTCTATTTCTTAAAGCATCGTTGGTCAATCGTCACACATAGAGTAGACTAAGGCCTATCTCAATTTGATTATACTCACTCTATCTCAAATTATAAGTTATTTCAAGAATTATAGATGATTAAAGCATCTCAAGTTTGACCAAACTTATATGATAATATAATAATATTTATAATGACAAACATCCATTATATTTTTGTAGTGTATCTATTTGATATCATAAATTTTTATAATTTTCTAATTAATTTTAGTCAAATTTGAGATGATTTGATTCTCCAAGATTTCTATAATAATTTATAATTTAAAATGGATAACTTATAGTTTAAAATAGAGGGAGTACATCCTAAGTCGTCGTTGGCCACCACATGTGCTTGCCAGATAGGTTGCGTGTGGACAATATAATACGACAATTCATGCATATTAATTAGTTGTCTCTTGCTCGTTTACATTTCAATATCTAGCTAACACAAAAATATGCAGCTCCTTGTACTGAATGAAAAATGCACGCAAGTTGGCAATATCAAGTGGTACGTACACATTCTACTGTCCCTAGCTAGCCGTGATTCCGTGAATCCATGACTCAAGTTTCTGAACAGTGCATCGATCGATCACATATTCATCACAAGCTAGCTGTTGACACATTCATGCCCGTGATTGATTTCTCGTGCCAGAGATGGCGACCCGTGTGCAGTATGTACTAGCTAGGACGGAGAGCAGATAAAGTGAACATAACAGCAGCACTGCAAGCTGCAGCAGCTACTATACGGAATGAAAGAAAATTAAGTAGATCGATAATCTCTTACTAGCTATATATAGTACAACAGATTTTCTTTTGCACTTGCAGCGGTCGGCCGGCCTATCGATCATACGGATCGATCTGCTTTGTAGTATTCATGTATATAAGATCGACCTGCCGGCTGGCTAGTACGTAGTAGTAGAGAGCTGGATCGATCCATATATAGGAGTAGAGTTGCCTGTGCTGCATGGATCGGTCACATGGACCTGCAGGCCGCCGTGGCCCCGTCGTGCTCGACGTCGGACACCGCTCCGTCCTCGTCGTCGTCGAGTGCCCCGGCGCCACACCCGACGCCGGCGCCGGCGACGAAGCCGTGGCCATGGCCGAACGCGCGGGCGTGGTCCTTGAGCGAGCGCTTGTGCTTGAACTCGGAGCCGCAGAGGCAGTACCAGAGTCTGCCGCAGTTTTTCTCGTGCGTGCGCCAGTCACCCTTGACGGCGAAGGCCTTGCCGCAGCGGCGGCAGAGGAAGGGCTTGAGCCCGTGCTTGCGCTTGTAGTGCGTCTGCAGGGTGCGGAAGTCCTTGAGCGGCTTGGCGCGCGGGTGGTCGATGTTGTTGCGGCACCCCGGCGAGCAGCAGTAGCACGGCAGCCGCAGCATGGCCGTCGGCTGGATGCCCCGCAGCGACTCCGGGCCCTTGCGGTACTGTGACCCGTGACCCCACATGTGCATCTGCATTTCCCAGGCAATGCATGCAACCGACGTTGTTACTTGTTAGTACATACATACACGTACGTACGTACGTACGATCAAAAGCACAGAGAAACACCGCGCATGAACACTTGTACAATATATGTGCAGTGTCCTAGCTACACATGCATGCATGAGTATACTTGCTGTACGCCCCCAGTAACATACATGATCATATGCTGCAATAATACCAGGTAGGGCAGTGTTCATGTGATCATGCAGTCACGCATGCATAAGAAGGTAACATTAGTTACTACTGTTACTACATTTGACTACTTAGGGCACTCACAATGCAGGCTCTATCATAGAGTCTAAACCTATTTATTACCTCGAATATTGTGGATTTGGAGTCTAAATAAGACTTAGAGTCTTCTATTTTCATCATCTCTCTTTAATAAATATACTGCCACATCAGCAAAATATCATAAATAAGTGATAATAAATAGTCTTGTACTCTATGATATAGTCTTGTATTGTGAGTGCCCTTACTTGAGTACTACAGTTCAATGATCTATTACTTTTCTCGAAAAGAATGCAAAGCGTGGTACCATATCAAACCGTATTGAGTTTAACCAAATTTATTTTTAAAATAAACGTCAGCATTTATAATATCAAATAAGTAGTATTCGTTATTTATTTGGAGAGGCATCATACACATACACCACCTACTATGCATTATGCATATGCATGCGCAACTCTTTGACATTGGTTGCTTATGATCAGAGAAGACTGGCTCCCGTAAACAGTGTTCTCCTACTATGCCACAGACTTTTCTTTTTACTTCTGCACCCCATGTCAGTCAGTGGTGAAACCGTATCAGAAGCCGCATGAGAGCAGAGGCCTCGCAGTCGCAGCATGCAAGCTTTTGAAAGCGAGGGCTGTCTAGCTAGCTTCCAGAGACTAGCTTGCTATAGAGTACTACGTACTGTGTACACCATCGCTCATGTGTTTGTGTTGTTTCTTTCAGAGAGAGAGAGAGAGAGAGAGAGAGCGTGTGTGTGTGTTTGTACCGTGTACGTGCGCGATTGCGTCCGCGCACAGTAAGCGTGGCAGGACCGCAGGACGGCATAGCTAAGCTACAGCAAGAACACTGCACATCTCTTGCAGTTCTCGGGAGGCGTGAAGGAGGCACAGCAACTAGCGAATCCCAGGTCAATGGTCAATCTGATGGTGGAGATAATATAGCTCCGGCCAGAGGCAAATGTCCTCAAGCGCTCGTGATGATGATGATGGACCATATTCATTCTATTCTATCTGGAGGAAGCTCATGTTCATGTTCATGTTCATGTTCATGTTCACATGGATTGATCAGTGGTGGTAATGTTCATTGGGCCAGTGGTGTGGCTCAGTGGCTGTGTAGATACAAAAAAGTAGTGGCCAGGCCATGACCTACACGCAGAGAGAGGATCAGGCTGCCGTAGCAATTTCCACAGATCGACCAGACAACGCACTACCTGATCGATAAACCAATGCATATGCAGTATGCATGCTCATATCTTTCCATGGCTAGACAAGCAGTCAGATCCATGCCATGCCCAAATGAAATTGGACCCAGAGACTGCAGAGAGAGAGAGAGAGATCTGCAAAGACGGAGAGAAAGAGAGAGATCTAGAGAGAGACAGACAGAGATCTTCACATGGATCTCCATCTCCTACCACACCTCCTCGATCCATCTCCATGCATGCATGCATTCCCAAAGCAAAGACGAACTCCCGGAAAAGCTCAAAAGTTGCATGCAGCAGCATGCATGGTTTCTCCTGGCCGGTCTTGTTCAATCACACGAAAAGGCGGCAACTGCGACCGGCCTGCTGCATGCTCGCCTTCTTTCTGAGCTTAATCGCCGGTCAGGGGGAGCCCGGCCGGCCACAACAGACAGGGGCACGTGTATCTAATGTATCCGGCGAGCTACTACTACCTGATTAGACCCAAAGGGCAATAACCATTGGAGAATGAAGAACTGTTTTTTGCTGCTTCAGAATTGTTTTTATTTCTCCAAACGTGACCAAAACACCATGTGCATATCTTGCTACTTCAATCATAAAGAAAGAGAGAGAGAGAGGAGATTTAATTTGTGTGGCCACGCCTCTCTCTCTCTCTCCCTATATATGTCTACTATAGCGTACAATTCTAATAAGACCCCAGATCATTGTTACACGAGCACGAATCTACACGGACAACATTGTAGTAGTATACTCTAGTATTTCAGCAGATATCACTTGAGATTTGACATGTTCTACTATGTCTATCATAATTCCAAGATAATCAAATCGTGTGTGTGTGTGTGTGTGTGTGTGTATATATATATATATATATATATATATATATATATATATATATATATATATATATATATATATATATATATATATATAATATATATATATATATATATATATATATATATATATATAGACACACACACGAAAAAATATATATGTTTGTACTATCTGCAATAGTTTCAGATAGTTCCATTGGTAGAGCTAGTGTGAATAATCTGTAGCCTTTATATATTCAAATATACTATAGCATACGTTAAAGGGAATCGACAGTTAGAACATAGATGACACACAGCAGAGAGATGTATTATATATATATATATACTGTTCCGCTCTGTCCCGACAAAAGAACCGTGGCTATTTACAGCAAGAGCAACAAGCTGTCTGTGTGGGTGGCTCGTCGTCCGTGTTCATTTCACATTCAACCCGGCCGGGCTTTGGCGACTGTAGAAACTTTATTTAACCTAGCAAGCTACTGCCACATCATTCAATGTTAGGTAACTAGTTCCAATTATTGGGAGGGGCACGGATCGGAGGGGATCGATCGACGACGTTCCCTTGTGGATTGCCCAAGAAACTAGCAACCCCAAAACTATCTCGTTCGATCGTCCTCAACGCAACAGACGAGAAATTTAAAAGAAAAGTCTCCGAGTAAATAAAGAAGGCAATCAACAAACACAGGTTGCTGATATGTTCACCAACGGAACGAGTTTAATGCATGCATGGTCCAATCCAAGAGAAAAATTCAGTTTGACAAAACCACTTCTTCGTTCATCATATTTGTTAGTTCAATTATTTTTCAATTATTAAAAAAGTTGAGGCCGGCCGGCCGGAGAAAGGAATGCATGCATGGTGCAAGCAGTAAGAAGAACGACAGCTATATATACTACTAGCAGTGAAATGGAATAACAACTAATGGCCGGACGTGAGCTGAGCGCGACTCGATCGATCGATCGATCGACTCACCTGCATGTTGTTGTATCGGTTGAAGGTCTTGAAGCAGACGGGGCAGGAGAACTGCGTCGGGCCGATGAGGATCTGCGACGGCGTCGGGATCCAGTACTGCCCCTTGTTCAGCCGCCCGATCGGCGTGGACGGGAACCCTAGCGGCGGCGCCGCGGTAGTCTCCTCTTCTTCCTCCTCCTCGCCGCCACCGTTGTTCTCCCTGTCATCCTCCGCTTCCTCAGCGCCGGCGGAGAGGTCCGAGACCAGGTCGGCCGCGCCGGCGCTATGTGCCGGCGGCAGCGGCAGCCCGATGCGCAGGGCCACAGTGACGTCGCCCACCGCGGAGCCGGAGCCGGAACCGGAGCCGTCGGCAGCCTCCACGTCCATCGGGTCAGCCGCCGCCTTGGCATTCAGATCGGCGAAGAGCCCTCCCCGTCCCAGGCGGCGCTGCTGCTGACCGTGGTTGCTGCTGGCAGTGGGGCCCTCCTCCTCCCCTTGTCCCTCGTCCCTGTTCTCTTCAGAATCCAACGCCGCCGGTGGTGCCCGGCCGCGGCGCTCCTCTTGTCGCATGATGCCGCGCGGGGCGGGGCCAGAGAGAGGAGCGGCAGGGCTTCCCGGAGCGGGGGCGAGAGCGGCGCGGGCGCCGTCGGAGCAGGTGGCTGCAGATGATGCGCAGCGAAGAACGGCATGGACGGGTAGGCGGCGGCCGCCGGCGCTGGCGCTGCCGCTGCCGGGTGGTAGTAGTAGCGGTGGTACTGGGGGTGGCTGTGGATGAAGCTCGTGTAGGGATTCTCCATGGCAGCTAGCACAGGATCGGAGTACCTTGCGGCGCGGCTTTGCTAGCTGCACTGGCCGGCTAGCTCCTGTGGCTGCTGGGTCACAACTACAACTACAACTAGCTCCGGCTTACACAGTGTGGTAGACACGCTTAGCAGCTTTGTGTGGTGAGTGTTGTGTTGTGTGCGGCGAGGTGGTTGGCGTTGGCGACGGGTTATTATAGGGGTGGGTGCGGGCACGTTTGGAGTATTCACAGTGGCGCTTCCGTCCACCATGTCTAGTGCCTGCCTGCTGCTTGGCTGCTTGTTTGGGTTGGAAGAGGAACTGTGAGGATCAAGGGTGTCACTGTGTGACCTTGTTCTTATGTCTCTTTGAAAGAGGAAAGTCATCTCCTCCGGTCCTCCCTAGCTAGTTCCAAATTATAGAATATTTTGTTTATAGGTTTATAGTTAAATATTATAGTAAAAACTACATACCTAAATATTATATTATATTCAAACTATATAGTAAAAACTATGAATCTAAAAGTGTCGAAACATCATGTATTTCGAAACAAAGTAATACTTTGATCAGCAACATTCAGATGTGCAGTATATATGTACATATCCATTCATTGTGCATTTGTGCTTGTGAGAATCTAACGTCGATGACGAAGAATGTTGCTGAGCTGTTTCTGGTCTAGTCAAAACGAAAAAACGGGGGGTTAAAATTCATTTTCAAATACAGAAGCTGACTTTACTGCATGGCTTCTCTTCTCGCTGGCTCCTACAGGAATTTAGTTAAATTCCTTCTCAGAGAATTGTCCTGCGATTATTCATGTTCTCTCTAACGATGCTCCTTATATACAATCATAAATTAAATAAGATTGTTTTGCACATCAAGACGGTTTCAGAAACATTATTTCAGTAACCACTATTTTTTGTTTCGGAGTATATAATATGTCGTAACATGGCAATTGTAAACATCTATTGTCTGGACATATATAAGAACCATCAAATTTCTTCTTTAACGAAAACAGACTCCAAATTGGTCATCTGTAATCAAGATATTCATCCAAAAATTCACCTTATCGTTGTATATATCCATAGAGCCAAAACTAGCTATTGACTTATTTCCCCTCTATTAAAGAGTATTGACCGGACTAGTTACCGATCATTATATTATTTCGGGTTAAGTCCACTTTAGGACCTTCAACTATTATAAAAGTCCAGATTTCAACATTGAGCTTCAAAACCGGATAACATTGACCCTCTAACTCTTGAAAATGTTCACTTTTCAACCTGGGGCGGTTTTGCAGGCTATTTCGGCGCGTAAACAGTAACTTTTGATATTTTTCCGATATTTATTTATTTCATAACTAATTATTGGTGCATGTTAAATTCATGAAATTTTTTGTGTAGCCTCTTCATGATGTTCTCTACCTAGGAAAAATATAAAACCTCGAAAATGAATACTTTTTACATGTTTTAAAATTACCTCTTTTAATTAATAAATGCAACTTTTATGATTTTTTGTAGGCCAAAAATAAATATCCAAAAATTATGAAAATTGATTTGTAACTGTTTTATGATGATATCAACCTGTACAAAAAGTTTAGGATGAATTTGAAATGTTTAAATAAATTCTTATTTCATGTTTAATTAATTATTTAATTAAGAAAAGGGGATTAATCCCTATGTTTAAATAAATTCTTATTTCATGTTTTATTTAATTAATAAAAGGGTATGTGATCGACGGCGGCGACAATGTGCATGATTTTGTGACGATTCGGCTCGTGTCTCTTCGGCGTGTTCAAGACTTTTGCCGGCCTTACTATCCTTTCCTGGAGACTGCCTTCGAGCAGCGCTTCCTCAATGTTGACCACCAAGAGGCCATGTTCTTTCGCGGTTTGGAGCGGTTGATGTTGCAGGGGCAGGATCCTGTTGGGCAGAAGCTTATTGGTAGGGCGGTGGCTGCTGGAGATGATGTTGCGATGTACTTCAGGGTCATGATGTTGTATTACGCTGATTCGGCGAATCCGGAGACGCTTGCTATCCTTCATTGCCTCGGCGGAGGTGTTCTTCCAGATGGTCGGTTTTGTGATCGAAGCTTGCGTCGTCTTCGGAAGCGTTCTCGTGACGATATGCACAGGATCTGGCGGCGGTGGTGGATTCGTGCCCCGGAGGATGTGCCCAATTTGGTCGTCGTCGTCGGTCCTCATCTATGCGTTTGGAACGAGTGTCGTCGCTTTGGTACCAACACGCCTGGGATCATTATGTACTGTAGCCTGCAATGTCAGCTTCGGCATGAGTTTGATCTCTGGACTAGGAACATTAGTGAGGTGGTCGCTTATCGCATTAGTAGGATGAGGTTGTAATCGTTGGAATGACTTGTCTTTAGGTGTGGTCACTTCTGCCTCGGAATCTCGACTTTATCTTTGTGTTCTATTTTGCTGCGGGACAGCGATAATTTGTATCTTGGATACAAGTATTCGGACGTATAAGTGAAAAACTACAAAGCTGTAATATATACGGGGCGGTGAGCTTTTGTTTCACTTGTATGTCCTGTCGTGCCTGCTAAGTCGTGAGCCGTAGCGATGAAATGTTTGGCCTTAGGTCTCAAATGGTCCAGATCGTAGGGCTAGCGCCACTTCACGCGTAGGATACATAAGGACTCCCAAGGAGGCACACTGCTGGCAATCCGCGGCGCAGAGGGCGAACAGCTCATGCACGCTTAGGATGATATCAGAGACATGGCCTTTTTCTGAGAGGCTCGATCGTGGCGTGACTAGGGTCTGTGGAGACCGTTCATGCAGACGTTGGGCGAAAAGCCATGCTGCTTGTAGAGTCGTCGACCGTACCGTGGTCGTGTACAGATTCTGGGGGCATAGCCTCATGGCTCCCGACCCAAATGATCCCGCCCGGTTGCTGGGGAAATATCATTTGGGAGGTCTGTCAACGTGGTCGTAGTGCTTAGGGTAGCTACTTCTATTCGCTATGACCCATTGATAGACCAGCTTCAGGAGCTTTCTGGTTATGGCCAGGCTGTTTGGAGAAACGCCCTGTTGCGTTTTGGCGAGGTCGTCGAACACTATGGGAGTGTTTTGGAGAGGTCATCGATCGTTGGTAGCTGCACTGTCGTGGTCGCCGAATGTTATTGGTGTTTTTATGATGATGGTGATACATGGTGGGTGTCTTTGGAGCGGCCGCTCTATGCCATGAGCGTGTTGCGAAGATCGTCGTACGCCGTGAGAGTTTTGCGGAGATCGTCATACGCCGTGAGCGTTTTGCGGGGATCGTCATACGCCGTGAGCGTTTTGCGTACATAGCAGGTTCGGTTAGATGAGACAAGAGAAACAAAGCACCTTTATTCATTGTTTGGGGAAGAAATAGTACAAACTTTGTTGAACTATGCTTATGTTAGGACATCTTCTTGCATTACTCGGAGCTGGTGGCCTCTATATTTGTTCGCTGGTGGGGTTGGAAGTGGTCGCTGGTTGTTCTGCTTCCTTCTATTTTTTCGCGGCCGGGCTGTCACCGTCTTCGGAGTTGTACGTGTCCGGGACATAGGGCTTCTCGATGGCGTTTATCGTCTGCTGTTCGTATTCGTATGCGATCTTGAGGTTGGTACGGAGGCTGAGGATGCCTTGCTACGTCGGGATCTTGAGCACCATGTAGGTGTAGTGCGGAACCGCCATAAGTTTGGCGAGTGCTGGTCGGCCCAGTATTGCGTGGTAAGCCGTTTCAAAGTCGGCGACGATGAAGGTGATGTGTTCCACCCTGAAGTGGTCTTGATTGCCGAACTGTACAGGGAGGGTGATCCGGCCTACCGGTGTTGACGCCTTATTCGGGATGATGCCCCAGAAGGAGAAGTTCGCGGGCATGAGGTCCTTCTTGGAGTATTCGAGTTGGCGGAAGGCATCGGCGAATATAATGTTGAGGGCACTGCTGACGTCGACCAATACCTTCCTGAAGCGGCACGTGGCGATGGTTGGATCAAGGATGAGCGGAAAATGGCCAGGGTATCTGTAATCTGTCCACTCGTCTTCTCCGAAGAAGCTGATGGGTTGTTCTGACCAGTCTAAGTGGCGGGTGTTGTTCGAACCTTCACCTGTTGCTGCTACCGAGTAGACATCCTTGCGTACCTGACGGCGTCTCCTTTCTCCTTCAACAACCACGACGCCTCCGAAGATGGAGTACGTCATTGATGGTGGGCGAAACTCCGGTGCTGGTGGTTCTTGGTCTCTTCCCTTGTCAGGGTCGTCCTTTCTTGCTCTCTTGTCGCTTCTTCCCTTTACCGCCGATTCAAGGAGATCGCAGTCAAGCATGGAGTGATTGGAGTTCTTGTTTATGGGGCAGGGGCCGTCGAGGATCTTCTCGTAGCTGGCGTCGTAGTTCTTCTTTGGTCTGGCGTTCGTATTGGCGACGTAGCGGTTGTCTCGCCAATGATCGTACCTCTGTGGGTAACGGTCGGAGTTGCCCGATCGGTAGTCCCAGTAGTCACCGGCCCTTCCATCGCTACGGTAGTCTGGTCGCCGGTCCCTGTCCCTTTCGCGCTCCGGGGAGCGGGAGTAGCGTCGCCTGTTCTCCCTGCTTCGTGCTGCGTCATCTTGGTTGGGTAAGGATTCGCAATCGTCATGAGTTCTTCTATGGTTGTTACGTTCTTCCGTGCCAACTTGTTTCTGAGCTCGTCGGCCCGCAGACCGTTGGAGAAGATGGCGATGGCCTTCGGATCAGAGATCTCTGTGATGCTTAAGCGTTTATCGGAGAAACGCCTGATGTACTCGCGGAGACTCTCGTTGCTCCTCTGGTGGACATTTTCCAAGTCCTAATGTGTCCCTGGCTGGATACACGTGGCTTTGTACGTCTTGATGAAGATTTCCTTGAGCTGTTCCCAGCTATCGATTGTGCCTTCGGGGATCTTCTGGAGTCAGCTGTTGGTTGAGGATGACAACATCACCAGTAGGTAGTTGGCCATGACGTCTTGGTTTCCTCCCGAAGCGTATACGGCGATCTCGTAGGTGGACGCCCATTGCTCTGGGTTTACCTTGCCATCGTACTTGTCCACGGACGTTACTCTGAAATTTAGGGGTCACTGGACAACACGCAGGTGAGGGGAGAGAGGGCGCAAGTTCCCAACAGGTGGCGGTGTTAGGTCGCGTCGACGATTATCATCATACCACGAAGATCTGCGTCGGTACTCCCTCGGAGGGCTTCGTCGCGCCGGCTCCGATGTTCATTCACGCTGCGGGTTGTCGCGTTCCCCGCCGTATCGTGGGGGGGGATCTTCGCCTGTACTCCCGCGGAGGACTTCGGCGTGCCTGCTCCGGTGTTCGCTCGCGCCAAGGGTTGTCGCGGGCTTCAACGTCGCGCGGTGGAGATCTTCGCCTGTACTCTCACAGAGGGCTTCTGGAGTGGTTTCTGCTGTGAGACTGGTCGGAGAATTCTGTCGGGCGAGCCGCTTTGTTTACCTAGACCACTGCTGCCATGAGATGAGCTCCTATCTTCTCGACCTCTGGCGTGGTTGGGAGTTTGGACAACTCGTAGGTTGCTGCGGCCAGGTTGGCGCTTGGGGTTGGGTATACCAGAACGTTGTCTATCTGGTCAAACTCATGCTGGAGATTGCGTCCTGTCATGCGACCTCCGTTTCTCTGGTCCCGCTCGCGTTGTTCACGTGCAAGTCGTTCGCGTTTGCAGCGCTCCTCGTCTTGCTTCTCTTGCTCGATGCGCTCCCATTCGCGCCGTTGTGCTCGCTCGATGTTGCGCTGCTCTCTTGCGATACGATCGGCCTCCGTCTCGTTGTCGCGGGGAGCGCTATCGGCGGAGACTTGAAAAATCATCCCCCGAAGCCTGGGGGGAACTCGGGAATTCGCTGGTCGATCCGGAAGAATCAGCTGTTTCAGGCCTCGTGATAGCGACCGAGCCTAAAGAGACCGTGCCACCAAGGGATACTGCCTGGTCGGAGTCACTGGAGATCGGGGAGATGATGATGGTGTTCACGATTGGTGCCGCAGGGATTTGATCGGAGATGGGTCGGAACACCAGGTTGCCATATCCGCGATGCCTGGTCGCGGTCGTCGCTTTTGCTAGGGCCCGATGACGGCGTGGTCGGCGACCGTGGTGACCGGGTAGTCGGCGTCACGCCGCCTGGACGAGGTCGATGCAGTTGATGATGCTGGCGTTGGAGCGATCGATGGCGTCGATCAGGTCGTCGATGCTGATGTCCTTATGCGGGTGGTACTTTGGCATGGCGAGACGACGTGGAGATGGCGGCGCGTTTGTCCCGCATGGTGCGGATCCAACGGTCCAGGACATAGATCCGATCTGGAGCACGGTGCCGGGCGCCGGAAGGACCATCGAATCCGGAAAGGTAACCGCTTGACGAGCCATGGAGTCGATGCACACACCCCCTACCTAGCGCGCCAACTGTCGACGAAATATGCGTCGCAGTCTACGTAGGGGGTACCCTACAGTAGTAGATTGTAGGCGGAGGTGTGGCGACAACGATCAAGCGTAACACAGAGAGCGTAGACACGGCGATTTAGACAGGTTCGGGCCGGCAAATCACCGTAATACCATACATCCTGTGTTTTGGTGGCTGGATTGATCTTGCGTATTAGGTTACAAGATCTGTAGATGATCTGAGAGAGGTTGTGAGGGAGTTTTCGAGAAGATCCCTGCTCGCCTTATATAGCCGAGGAGCAGGGTTACAATTTCCATATCCTAACAGATTACGATCGGTTTCCTATGGCAAGGGATCCAAGTCTATCTACTAGGATTTTCCTTGGCAAGCAAGACTTCTTCGGAGTCCTCGGCGAGCACGGCGGGCTGGTCGCGCTCCGCAAGGCCTCGCGGACTGGGCCATCTCCTGGTCGGCAGGCCCATAGGGTCCTTGGAGATATGCCAAGGTAATATCCCCAACAGACCTCTCTAGGATGCTCTTAGTTCTAGAATTAATGGCTTCCCAATAAAATACTAGTTGGAAAATAATAAAATAGGATAATAGGCCTTTAGTGAGTATACCGCAGGCATTGAATAATGTATGCTCGTCTTACCTTATAAGGTTTTGGGTTCTATCCTTCACAACTAGCTTAGCACCGTAATGTTAATGTGGTTGTAGGTTCCACTTGACACGTTGTTACTCATATAGATGACTGCTATGAACTATTGCGGTGTAATAAGCGAGTTGTGCAATTTTACCACTCTTAGTCCGGGTATTAACTTTAGAAGCCATAAGCCTACACAATCAAACGTGCTATAAACGTTAGCATAGTGGACGATGCAGACTAAAGTGTCTCAGTAACTCTTGACCAGGAGTTATTTTGACAACTTACTAATGAGCATGATATTCTTATCCTTATGTAAACAAAATTTGCAAGGTACATACTTAAACTTATATCTATTAATAATCTTGGTTACGAATGTTTAGTCAAGCGAATTGAACCTAGCTCAGTTGGTTAGGTTCCTTATGGTGGAACCTGTCCACCCGGATTCAAGTCCTCGACTTAAACACGGATGCTTGTATTTTTCTGGATTTATTCTAGGATTTAACGGTGTTGTGCTTTCTGTGGTAAACAACGTTCTCATCAACAGTGAGGTACCTGTGGTGATTTCGTCAATTTCAAAATGTGTCGGCACAGTCCTTCGGAGGTGCTCATAAGAGTATAATATGAGTGAGTATGCGTACGTGTTGAGTGTCTGCGTCTGTACTTATGAACTAAAAAACAAATGTCTAGTCAAGCCGTGCACATTTTCAAGCATTACTAAATTACACAGAACCTCTTTGTAGCTTATGAAGGACCGATAACGGCGACCAGAAGGGAGGGTGAATGGGAGCCTCAAATTTTTCTCGAAAATATTCGGGCCACTCTTCCCAAAAACAACCCCAACCTCAAATTTTTCTCGAAAATATTCGGGCCACTCTTCCCAAAAACAACCCCAACAAGCAAGCTTACCCACATAGCAAGATCACGACCCTAGAGAGAGTGGATACCTTTGGTGATGACCAAGAGGTACAACGGATCTTTCGGGAACCAAAACCTCAAACCGAGACACCGATAGTGAGACTCTCAAACCCTAGATAAGAGAGATAAGAGCTCACCCAAAAATACTCATAAGAACTGGTCTCAAAAGTACCTCACCATGTTCCCTGCGTGATTATGAAACCAACGCAACAAACGGAACTCAATTCGGAGTCCGGACGAGAGAGAAACAGAAGAAACAGTGAGCAACGGACGCTGTCTCAGAGAGCATCGGACGCGAGTCCAATGGCAACGGACGCTCCGTTGGTAGAGTCCGTTGCCTGTCCAGAGAGCTCCAGAAAGCGCCTAGAAGCAGCGGACGCGTCCGTTGCCTACCCAACGGACAACCCGAAATAGCCCTAGCAACGGACGCTAGGCCATGGGGACGACCGAGTCCGATGCCAGAGTCGGATGCAAGTCCAGAAAACACCCAAGAGCGCCTGAGAGCTTAGGACGAGTCTGGTTCTAACCCATCGGACGCACCGAGAGTTCGTTGGTAGAGTCCGATGCCCCCTGAAAACTGCGTGAATCACACGAAAATCGCCGGAACTCGTTCGTTTCAACTCCGATTGATTCCAAATTTTGTGGGGAGGTTTCTTAGGTAGATGTGACTCTACTTCATAAAGACCTCGATCTTCCTACCCTCACAGATTGTAGAATCAATTCAGGAAAAGCAAACCGGAGCAAAACACAACCCAAAACGCAAACGGATCGATCTCTTCGTTCACCCCATCCTAGCTCGATTCCTTTGGTGGATTTGATCACAAGGGTTAGCAACAACTTTCACTTCAAATGGAATTCCAAACAAGGCACCGAGGAGAGATATCCGAGGTCGGGATTGCAAGAACGAAAACACCAAAACGAAGAACGCAAACACAAGCGGTTTTGAAATTGAATCTCGGAGGAGACAAGGAGGTTACGACCTCCTTTCCTTGGCAAAATCTCAGTTTACACGGGAGACTCCGTGGATCTCAAGCAAGAACACCTAGAGGTAGGGAGGACCTAGGAGGTGGGAGGTGGAAGAGACAAATACAAGAGATAGGATGAGGATAACCCTTCATCCCCTAGATAAGGAGGTCTAAGTGCTCATTTACACTTAGCCCTTCGATACATAGAGAGAACCACCTAGTCTAAGCATTGTGATCCAACTCCAAGAAATATCTTCTTCTCTTTAATCGGACGACCTCGCTTCCTGCTTGGACTTGTCGTCGCCTCGACGCAACCTCCAAGATTCCGCCACGTGCCGCCCCGCTTCCTCGGAAGCTCCGCCCGGGTTTTGAGGCCCAAACCCGCGAAACCCGCCACCAGTAGCTTTCGGCTCAACTACCGAACCTCGAGTTTTGAGGTCCAAACTCGGAAACCGTCCAGCGGTGGTTTTGAGGCCCAACCCATAAAACCACTCGACTCGAGCCACTTCGTCCTCGCCCAGTCAGACTCCGAGTCCCATGAGCCTCCCGCTCAACTCGCTCGTCCACCGTCTTGACTCGGTCGACTCGGTCTACCTCCATGTCTTCTCACGCTCGCCGGTGCCAAGTACTAGCCACCACAGCTAGTCCACCGGCCCTCCGGTCTGTCGGTCCGAGCCCCGCTTCCTCCCTTCACCGCTCTCAGTCCATCAGCACGGCAAGCCTCTACTCGACCTTCACTATGCCATTGACCACTATCTCTGAGCCTAGCACCTGCACACCACAAGCCGATAGACAGACACATGTTTTCTGCTTTCGTAACAAGGTTAGTGAAACCATTCAAACTGAAACACTCAAGTGTTAGGCAATCATTCATCACAAAACTAAACAATATGGGCACATATCAACCATGTGTTCGCATCTTATTTAACTTTATCTTAGTTTTATCAATTCTTGAGTAAAATTTATTTTCTTGAGTTTTAAAAGAAGCAAGACATAGCTCTTAAATATTATTTTTCTTCTTTGCTTCGCATATGTATGGCTTGTATTCTAATCCCAATAATGTCTTATTTAGCCTTGTATCCCAATAATATGTCTTATGTACTGCGGAGTATGATATAAAGAGAGAATTTTGTGTGCTAATTAATTACTCCCATGATCCTTGAGCTTTTAAATTAGTCTTCCTTTAATTAGAGAAGTTGAGCAACGTAAAAGTGTCAACTCATAACAATCCACTATTAGGACTTTATTAGGACTTTCGTTAGTTACTTAATAAAACTAACAAACAATAAAATCATAATTAAACCATACAGTAAAACTTAAATAGTAAAATTTTTATGCAACGTGATGAATAAACGGTAGACTTACAACAGTTTATTTATTGGGTTGTCTATGTTTACTATGGCACTCCCTTCCATAGTCTAACTCTAATAATTAGACACTATTACTTAGTCATTTCATTCTTGTTCCTCCCCTTGAAATATGGTGTAAATATTATTGACATGATTTCGGCAAAGTCTAAGGTATCACTTTAATACTTAAACATGAAACAATTATAAGTGAGGAGAAAACAAAATGAAATAAAATAAAGTTTTTCTTGTTCAGTGCCAAAACTAGAATTATTACAACACTTAGACATGCGTTCATAAATCTAACAAAAATGACTATGGCTTAACAAAATATTGCTTAAATCAAATATGAAGCTACTAAATTATTCAAATGTAGTATGAATAGTAGCTTCGTCTTCTGATTCCTCTTCTTAGGCCTTTTCTTTTGATCTTCTACATATTTATACCCTGTAAGTATTTGCAATATTGCACTAAGCTAAATCCATCAAACTCGATGGCTAAAAATTGTATACATGGATTAATAGTAGAAAGTTAGACTATTTTTGTTGAGCCACTTAAGAAAATCAATTCATGCTCTACTTATGTTGATTATAGAATCAACTTGAGTATTAGATCCCCCTCGACTGTTGTTTCTTAATTTGTTTGTTTGTGGCCTTACGATCACATGATCCCTTCCTCTTATGAGTATAACTTTATGAATATAACTATTAACATAGTCATATCTATTTGTAGAGTTGTTTTTTTCAAATGGTTCGTTAAAACAACTTTAGAGGTTGTTTGGGAGAGCTCCAGCTTTAGCTTCTCTAAAGAGAATCAGTCCCAACTAGCTGGATGCTCAAAATGTCAACTGATTTAGGTGGAGATTTGAAGAGAATCACTTGTCCATTTATAATAGAAGGTGTGAGCTAAAAAATTGCTTCACCTTGCTCTCTACTACATTTTGTTGAGGATTGACAGAGAATCAATTCTCATTATCTTCCCACCCCGCTCCAATGAAGTTACTCTATCAGAGAATCAAGGAACAAAGCTAAAGAATCAGGGAGTGAACTCTCTTAAACAGGCCTTAGCTTCACCAGGAAAGCTGCTCGTGGAGCTAAAGAAAAAATGTTTCACTGGCGGAGCGGTACCAAACAGGATCCAGATTGCAGCTCAACTCTAATAGTGAATACATGTTCACTACTCTAGAATGGTTTATTTCAATACACATACAAGCTTTTTGGAGTCTCCTCACATTATCGCCTCTAAGGAAGGTCAGAAAGTCTTGTTATGGGTCATCTAGGTGTTGGCAAACAACATGGGTAACAAGCCTTTAAGTTTCTCTAGTTCTCTCCAAGAAAACCTAAGCAAGGATCACTAGAAAGCTCTCTGGTCTAACACTTGAACTCCTTAGCTAGCATCTCCATTAAGATCTATAGGCCGGTTAACAAAGGTTATCTATGGTCCTGCAATATGTAATGCTCCACCCAATGGTTTAAGCTGAAGGCCAATTTGTAGAGGCAGATTGTATTTACAGCTATCCGTAAAAATTGATATTTAGAGACAATTGTTGTTCTGACGTCTCTAAATTGAGGTAATTTTGCGGCGGTTGGTAAAACTAGACGCATTTAAAAATTGATGACTTTAGACAGTTTTTAGCTAGAGTCTCAAAGTATAGTTTTAGAGACGGACTTTGATTGAACTGTCTCTAAGAAATACAGACATCTCATTGGATAGTCATTTTTGTAGCAGTGCAACTGGGACGGTCACCTACTAACTAGCCAACGCCGATGGCCGGATTGGATGAAACTTGTCATCGCTACGGTCATCGCCAGGATCCTCCACAGTACTCCCTCCGTGCCTAGCAAGTTTCAGTTATATTTAAGCTCCAAAGAAGACATGGAGTGATAAGTGTTGGTCGCTGTGGTTGCATAATTAATCGAACCCGTACGTTCACTGGTTGTATATAATCCAATCGACTGGGGTGCGCGCGACGATCATTTGGCAATGGACGGGAACGACATGGCGAATGAGTCGAACCCGTCGTTCTGCATCAATGCCAGAATGGTGTAGCTCACGTACATCATCGTTCCACCTCAGATATCAGTATGTCGCCTTCCACGTACGACTGCAGAGTGTGCGCAACCTAGCGTATATGCCGGCCGGGCCTTGCGTTGGGCAAAGGGGTGTGTGTGCATCTCTGGAGTCGCCATCATATCCCCATCCGCAGCAGCTCCGGTGCGAGGTAGCCAAAAAAAAAAACACACACACACATTGTGCGACGTTTCATACAAGTAAATCGTGTGGTGTGGTTCGTAGTTAGAGAGAGCAAACAAAAAACCAATGTATCCTCAAGAATAAAATTAAAAAGTTAATAAATAATTTTCCTTAAAAATGAAAGTACCTAAAAGTACAAATGTTACTTTTTGTAGACGTGCTTGTAATATGGTTTGGAGGATGTTTATGTTCAAAAGTTCACCACTTAGGAGTAGCTAGGACGGGAGAGAGTGTATACTCCCTCCGTACTAAAAAAACTTATCGTTTAGTGTTGGGTTTGTGTCGAATATGTGTACTGTTTGGTTACGTTACGACTTGAGTTGTTTTAGAGGGCTAGGATATGTTTAGTACTGTATTGGAAATTAACGGTAGAGAGACAATCCTAAGGGATATAAATATAACCCAAATCCTATTGTAACCATAAGACGATTTAAGATAACTATTTTAGCTGTTAGGGAGGAGCGCCCATAATCATGCCCCGAGGATATAGGTATATGTCCGAACCTCGTTAAAAAATATTGTCTCATGTTCGATCTTGTTCGCATTATTTCCTAACATTTAGGACAATAATTTTAGTCAAATATTAAGAATATAAATCATGAAAAAACTTTTAAATTGTTGAGTTTAAAAATGTGAAAATTATATCAATAGATTTATCTTAAAAAATACTTTTATAAAAATATACATATATTATATTTTAATAAATATCTTTCAAAAAATAAGCGGTCAAAGTTACATTTTGAAGACCGTATCGTTTTCTAAAACGATAAGTTCTTTTTAGTATGAAGGGAGTATATGTTTGTCACTCTTTTTCTGTCATCCAAAAGTTATGCATGCCCTACGTTTTCCTAGTAGAGCAAAAAAGGAGCAACTTGATACTTGAGAGAGCGATGCGATGGGCCCAATAATTGTGTATTATTTCAAACCCAGCATTCAAAGCGCGCACAGTACCTATAGAGGCGGCCTTTACCAGCTCCAAGCCACTGTTCTGATTTATTTAGATGGTCCTTGCAATTCCTGTAGATTGATGGAGATTAAGCTGGGGAATCTTGGAATAAATAATCGATTTGATCTACAGGTAGTAGTACAGTTTTGCTCTTTAAACAATTCTACATTCATGACTCCCTATTAGAAGTGCCTTAATTATGCTTCTGGAAAATTGAAGCAGTAGGCTGTAGTATCCATGCATGCATGCATGCTGCTGCTGCTTGCTGGCTAGGAACTGAAGTGTTAAACATTCAGATTTAGAGGTACTCTTAACAGTAGGACACGTTTACACCTTAATTGCGCTTGTAAGGAAGCAGCAGCTGGCGTACTGTTTCAATCAAGTACTTCGTCTAAGCATCAATCAATATTATATATGAGAACTTCAATCATGTAATTTAATACTTAGTGTCCAAACATCTGATAGGGTAGAAGCTAAACTTTAGCAGGGGTAACCAAAAACAACACAATAGCGTCGAGCCACCGATGCAATCGACCTTATTACCTGTGCGTATTTTTCACAGCTGAGAGCTGACAATGCGAACAATTTTATTTGCCCTGCTTTAGGCTCAAAATACGCCAAGACTGATTATTGGTATTGCTCAAATACTACATCACACTACTAGCTACATTTTTCATAGCACAATATGAAGCCAAGTGAACCGCGAGTTCGTACGCATTCTTCCAAATAAGCTTTTCTCTTTTTGACTAATTCTTCCAAATAAGCTTTATTATCAGTTATCATGCGTAAAACAGCAAGCATGGACCCGCCCTTTTGCGTGACCAACAGAAGATGAAACCAGCATGCGGCTCCGAGGTACTGACTAGAGTTTCAGTATTTCACCAATAGCATCATCACTCATCCCCGTAAACCTATCATATTTAAGGAAGATCATACAATTTCAGTGCTCTAGCAGCTTCTTGATAGATCCTCTTTTTTGGTGTCCACCAAAAAAGGTCATCCTAGAGTAGCGGTCTCTTTTCATATGCTAGCAGCACACATCTATAGCCAGTACGAGAGACTTCAATGGTGTAAGCTAATACTACCTCTAAGCCAACATATATGACGAAAAAAGATTACCCTGAATATCATGCTATGAGAGAAGAGTGCATCATAAAATGTGTGAGACCATCTCTTTAAGCCCATGGTAGTCTCTTGTTATTTGTATATGTAAGGATTAAAAGTTTATGAGCTAGCTCTAAGCTAGATCATTAGAGAGACACTAATAGAACAATAGTTTTTTATCGTGGAAGGTAGGGATGCATGAAGTACTACTCCAGTACATACTACAACATCACGTGTACCTTGGTGGCCCAGGAGGGCCAACATGCGATTGTCCACCTTCTAAGGCCCCGTTTGATAAGGCTCTAAACGGCTCTAGCTTCTACGTATTTACTGTCCATGCATTATTTATAGAAGCCGGTTTTATCTCTCTTCTCTTCTCTTCTCACAGAGCTAGTGGAAGCAGATAAAGCTGAAAAAACCAGCTCATGTTCTAACCGACTCTGTAAGAGAAGAAGAGACGAGAGATAAAACAGCTCATGCGAACTGTATAAGCAGTGATTGCGTCAAAGAAGCTGAAGTTGTTTGGGACCTGCCAAACAGAGCCTAAGTTAAGGCATTGTTGGGTTGATAGGCAGGGAATCATACCGTGGAACAATTGTTACCATGAATATGCTTTGGCTAATTTAGGTTTTGTGTTGGGTTACCCTGAAGTATTTTAGTTTTTCAAAACTATACAAATTAGTGAATAAATTTTAACTTAACGAGCGGCCCTCGTATAAGTTTTTATCAGCGCTAGGGTGGAATCCTCCCAAACAGAAGAGAAGCCCTAATTAAGGCAGTTGGTGGGGCGATCGCTGTGCTTGGCCGGTGGGGATTTAAAGGGTAATTGATCCGGGTGGAGAGCAGAACGACATGGATCATCATCGATCCCGACGGTACGTACTAGTCCTAACCCAGCCTACGACGTACATACGTGTCCAGGGTGCCGGGGCCGGGGCGCCGGCGGCCCACCGCCACCGCCGCTAGCAAAAGGGTGTCGCGTGATCAATAATCGAGCATTCATGGCTCCGCTCACCGTGGAGCTTCACCGTACTACGACCTGCGTGCGCGATCGCGCCTGCTTCCGGCCGGTCGGCGTCTATTTTTTCTGCAGGAACGAAGGAAGTGGCGTAACTTGTTTGTTCAAAAGCTCACACCACCGTCGTCTGCCCATGTGGTTGACAGGCAGCGTACGTCTGGCCGGACGTCCAGCCTCGGAGCCGACAGAGAATCGTCTCGTCGCCAACAGTGGAGTGCCCGTGGTTTCTTCCTAGCTTCTTCTTCTACTACTGCTAGTACGTAGTATGATTGTTTGAGGTACGTATGGTACCCCGTTCTGTAGCTAGCTACAGAGTGCATCGGGATGGATCGGATGGGAGTGAATACGCATCGATTGCGTGCGTGTAGAGAAAGAGAGAGCTGGGGTGGGGGTAGAGGATCCCGAGGCAGACAGAGTGGGTTCAAGGTATAAGCAATAACTCCGCAGCAGTGCCGGCATTGAATGCAAAATAGTGGCCAGAGATGAACACGACGTTTCTGGTGCCGGTGGTGTGGATGCGTAGAACAGTGATGTGGTTGGCCAGCCGCCCCGGCTCGGTCGGTTCGCAGTCCGCAGTCGCACGCGCTGGGCTGGGCCGGGATGGCAGACTGGGTGCTCTTTAAGGCTGTCCGCGCTCTTCGTACTCTATATTTATTCTTTAAAAAAAATATATGTTCTAATTAGCGATATTTTTTTCTTTATACATATTTCTTCCGTACCCGTGATCCTTTATATCCTATATTCTATATCAACCACCAACAATAAGACCTATATATTTATAAATAAAATTTATCTAAATATATCCCTGTGAGATTTTGTTTTGAATGATTTATTCAAACGAATTTAATTGTGTAATCGAAATTTAATTTGAAGTTTTGGTTTATGAATTAAAATATTTTTTAGGTAAATGAAATAGTACTACGCGAAAACCGAGACATGTGCAGCATGCAGTTCGGCACTAGAATCCCGCTACTGCGCGCGTCCGAAGTCGGATAGGGTACTGCGATGCGAGTTTTTTTAGGCCATCGTCTCCTGCAGTCTCCTTTCCAATCCCGCGGTGCGAGCAGTAATTGCGGACACATGGAAAAGTGGCGCCTGTCCCTCCCCGTCCACGCTCCATCGGTCCCATCCCATCCAACCTCCCGACCTCTCCCTCTAGATCTCTCCCGGAGTCGCAATCCAGCCACGTTTCCTCCCGGCCAGGCGGGCCAGCGAGAGAGTACAGTACAAATCGGTTGCTCATGTGAATTGATGGAATCCATTTTAGAGCCCAATTGGTACGGCTTAGCTTCTATGACGCATAGAAACAGTTTTTATCTTTCATTTCTAGGAGTAACAAAAATTAATTTATTTTAGTTTTACCTATTCTCATTGGTGCTACGAGATTGAGAAGAGAGAAGAGGAAAAAAAACGTCTCATGTAAACAGTAAATACATTAGAGAAGTCTATGAAATAGGTTCTTAATTTGCAGTTGTGTGTTGTGTTGTTTGATCGAGTTAATATCAACTATCAAGTGGGTAGAGTGGGTAGGATATGCCCTTTCTCCGATTTCATGTGAGTAATAGCTAGCATGCTCCTGGACGAACACCAGGCGATTATAACAGTGCTAATGCTAATAATCCGTGTCCACATAAAATTATTATACAGGGACCAAACTATCACTCACTACCACGTATAGGCATTTCCAGTTGCGGTCAGGATAGGACCTGCCGTTACTCAATTATCTCCCAATCAATCAACTTCAGCTAGTACGGCAATTAAGTAAAGATGATCCATTTCTATAACCTTTTTTTTTACAAAAATCAATCATAAAAGTTAGCAAAAGCTTCTTTTTTTTTTGAATTCATAGGAGCCCGGACGGAAAACCTCCATTGCTTGACGTGATAGTAGGCAACGCCTTTTGAAAGGTGAATGAAATGTGCACACGGAATTCGAACTCGATCGGCAACCTTCTAGCCTTATGCTGTTAATCAATAAAACCAATAGTTCTTGTCAAAAAAAAGTACCCTCCGTAGCATCTTCAATGGTTTTTTAATTTTTTATTTGACAAAATTAAAAATTTGTCAAGTCCCAAATGAATATGGCAAAGGTAAAAAGAGTCAATCTCCAACGGTTTCCCATTATTCACTTGGCAAAACTAAAAATTGTACGTGAGAGTAGCGCGCGGGTGAAAGGATCAAGATGCCCAAGAGGGGGGGTGAATTGGGCTCTTTTTAATTTCTAAACAAGAATTAAACCTATAAAGAACCAATTAACCCCTAGTGCCTACCGCTTGTGTGTCCTAGCTAGAAAGCGGTAACAAAGCAAAGGAAAGCGAAAACTTCCTACACAATTCTAGTATGAATTGAAAGACAAGTGCGGAAAGTAATGCGGGAATAAAGAGCTAAGAAAAGAGATGCTTGACACGGCGATGTTTTGCCGAGGTATCGAGGAGTCGACACTCCCCCCTAGTCCTCGTTGGAGCACCTCGCAAGGTATAGCTCCCCCTCAATCCCACGCAAGGGATGAATGCTCTCTACGGGCTGATTCTTCGCCACTCCGGCTCGGTGAATCGCCCACAACCGATCACACACGTCGATGGAGAAGGGCCGCCGACAATCTTCCGGCGATCACCTTCCTCCGAACACCACCGGACCGTCTAGGTGATGTCGATCACCAAGAGTAACAAGCCTCGATCTTTGCTTGACTCACTCAAGCTTCACAACTAGAGGATGCACACTTGAACTCTTGGATGAACTAGAGAGAGGATGGATGGATTTGCGAATCACTCTCTCTCTCTAGGGCTCTTGCTCTCTTCCCAACCTTCTCAACGAACTCAGCAACTCAAATGAGCAAAGGCCCGGTGGGAGAGAAGTGGGAGGGGCTATAAATAGACCCTCTGAAAACTGCCTCGGGCTGGCATTTTAAGTTGGCGACGGACGCTCCGTCGACTAGGCGACGGACGCTCCGTCGCATGCCCAACGGCTAGTTTCTGTTCATAATTGAGGCGACGGACGCTCCGACGCCTCTGTCTAACGGCTAGTTCTGACACACTGTTTCCAGCGACGGACGCTCCGTCACTGGGCGACGGACGCTCAGCCACAGCGTCCGACGCTGAAAACTGGCTAGGGTTTGAAAACACCCTCTCTGGAAGGTCGACGGACGCTCTCCGCAGCGTCCGACGCCTGGCCGACGGACAGCGTCCGACGCCTGGCCGACGGACAGCGTCCGACGCACCCTGGAAAGCTTAGCCAGAAAACAACCTCTCTGGAAGGCCGACGGACGCTGTGGACTCAATCACCCAGCGTCCGGCGCCTTTGTCCGACGCGTCGGACAGCGTCCGGCGCCCCTGCCAGGAGCGTCCGTCGCCCTGAAAAAGATTTTGACAACTCCGTTTTTCGTCGCGATGAATATGGAAGTTGTTCTAGGCTATCTTACGGTCACCATAGGCTTGCTTAGAGCTAAGGAAATCAAGTGTGCACCACACCTAAACATGAAGCTTTCCTAAGTCAAGCTACTAGTCTCAACCCCTCTTAATAGTACGATCAAAGGTAAAAAGAGAAGCCCTATCTAATTCTAAGTACCCTTCATCTCCTTATGGCACTTAGCCTATCATTCTAGGGTCTTCATCATGTCTCCTTAACAACCGAAACGATATCCATCTTGGGGGGTAAGTGATGACCTTTAGAGCACATTTTCCTTGATCACCATGGCTAGGCTACGCATAGCCTCTGCAAAACACACGTTAGCTATAATAATCTCTAATTGTCGTTAATCACCGAAACCAACCAGGGCCATGATTCTTCAATCTCCCCCTTTTTGGTGATTGACGACAATAGAACCTCGAGTATGGATAAGAGTTTTGGTTAAGAATCGAGGGAGACTTGGAATGGTTGAGCAAAGGTTAGTAAGAAGGTAATGAAGTACACTTGCTCACCCAAGCCAAATCACAAAACATGGTACTTAGGGATATGAATGAAGAAGCGGTACCTGATGATATTCTCAAAGGATGTATCGGAGTAAAACGCGGAAGCTCAAATATCATTAGGCAAAGAGATATATCATGAACATGAAACAACTCACAAGATATATTAGAGAAACACAAGAGTTTGTCACATGCAACCATATATACACATATATACATCAACCATCATCACATCACACATAGAGACAAATGCATAGAAGAGATATGATGAAAGAGAATGGGGAAATAAAGCATACAAAGATCCAAATCCCTCCCCCTATCTCTATACTCGACCCTCTCTCTCCCCCTTTGGCGTCTAGCACCAAAAACTACGAGTCTGGGGCTGGAGAAGAAGGCGAAGTAGCGGCAGCTCAGCGATCCAGCATAATGAAGTCCTGAAGGTCGGACTCATCTGACTCATCTGACACGGTCTCTGCTGGTGTAGGTGCAACTGGGGTGGCCTCTGAAGCTGTCACTGGCACCTCTGGAGCTGCGGTCGCAACTGACTGTCGTGGAGACTCTGCTGGTGCCTCGGACGGTCCTGCCTCAGTGGTAGCGGGCCTGGGGGCCCGACGAGTGAAGACTCGAGGCGAGGGGGACGTGGTCACTGCTAGTGCCACTAGGGACACTGCCGCTGCAACCTCTGCAGGCTGAGTCTGACCAGGAGAGGACACTGCCACTGTAACCTCATCTGCTAATGATATGACATCCGTCTGAACGGCAGCTGGAGGTGTGGTGACTGTCTGAGCCGACTGCTCAGGTGCGATCTCCGACGACGCAACTGAGGACTGGTGAGTGCCTGTCGCCGGAAGATCCACTGCGGTCTCTGGAGCTGGTGTGACCTGCTGAGGTGCTCCTGGGGAGTCTTCTCCCGTGATCTCCAGGTACGAAGCAGACAGATCTCGCGAGGCCTCTGCTAGAGTAGTTCCCCGGGTAGGAGTGAATCCCGTCTGGAACTCTCCGGGTGAACCTATCCAAGAGGACACCTGGGTCCTCGGAGTCTGGTACTCTGGAGAAGGTGCTGGCTGGAAGGGAGGTGTAGCTGGTGCCTGACTCTGCTGTCCTCTGGACGGTAACGCTGGAGTGGGCACCACTACTACTGGAGTCTGCGGTGGCGGAGAGGTGAACTGCTGCTGCTGAGAGACTGCGGGCAACTGAAAGTGTGGCGTCGAGGTCTGCTCGGAGCTAGAGGCCAGAAGACGCTCAAGTAGAAGAGTCTGAGTCTTCTGGATCTCTGCCTGCTGGAGCTGGTAGGCTAGGAACTGGCGCTGGAACTCATCCTGCCTAGCCTGTGTCTGTGCCTGAGCGGCCAGCTGCTGCTCAGTGAGCCTCCGTAGGTCTGCAGCCTGTCGTCTCTGCTCCTCTGCCTGACGAGATTGCTCCTCCTGCATCCTTGAGAGTATAGAAAGCAAGGTAGCCTCTGAGGAGCTGGAGCCTGGAGCTGGAGCTGCTGCAGCTGTGCCTGACCCACCAGCCTCGTGGTCATGTGTCATAGGTGTATACTCGTGCACGGGCTGGTAGTCCTCGTCCGTGTTGTCAGAGTCGAGATCCTCTCTAAACACTGTCTCTGCAGCTGTATCGATCTCGGCGTCCAAACCAGCTAGCTCTGCCTGAGCTATCTGCTCAACTGTGGCATCGGCGACCTCGGCTGACTGTGGTGGCACTCCGGCCTGTCTCGTGCCTGGTCTGTAAGCTCTGCTGGGGCGAGGTAGCTGCCCATGAGCCACAAGCTGGCTCATCGAATAGACAGGAAACTCTGTAGCTGACCTCGTGAGGGTGACTCTCATAACCCCTGACCCAGTCTTGGCAACTACCAAGTAAGAGATCCAGTGTGCGAACTGTAGCTGCCAATGACCTCTAAATCCAGCAGCTATGATGTCCTCGAGCTCGCTCACTATCAGATCCCATAGATCAAACTGCTCTTTCCGGACAATGTGAGCTAGGAGCCAAAGCTGAAGTCGAGTGATAGTATCCCTAGCTCCAATCCTGGGTAGAATGGTCCGTCTGAGAACCTCGTGGAGGATCCGAGCCAAAGGAGTGAGGTCACGTGGCGTCCGGCTCGAACCCTCAGTGAACGGCTGCTGAAAGCACGGACTGACAAAGTCTGTGGATGGCACTATGCCATCGTGAGGTCTGCGAGGAGCCTCCTGATCCCCATAGCAAAGACTGTGGATCCTGGTAGGTGAAGATCCAAGGTGAAAGAGCTCTCGGAACCTGGCAGCTGTAACCCTGAAGTCACGTCCCTGATATGCGAAGTGAAGGAACTCGTGATCAGGTGAGATCCACAGAGAGGCGTAGAACTGATAGACCCACTCCTTCTGATATGCCCCTGAGCGACCCATCAGATCTGTCAATCCCTGGATGTACTGGAGATGCTGCAGGATCTCTGGACCGCCGATCCCCTCAATCTGAGTAGCTGGGCACACCCTGTGGGCCCTGAGGGGAGCATCGGTGTCAACATACGCTCGGTAGAAGTCCTCGTGCACTGTGGTATAGAAGTCTGGTCCAGCACGGGGGTCCCTCTGAGGTGGAAACCAGGACTGGAAGTCGACGAACTGAAGCATCTGAACTTGCTACGCTATAAGTGTCCTGACCTGGTGCCTCACGGGGTCTGGGAGCCGGGGTCCTGGAGGGCTGGGTGGTGCACCTGAGCCTCGGGAACGAGTAACACGACGGCTCATCAGCTCTCCAATGGTAGAGTGGCCCGCGGCCTCTGTCGGCTCAGTCGCTGGGACTGGCTCTGTAGCTGGTGCCTCTGTAGCCTCGACGGGTTCTGACACTGGAGGTGGAGGGGACTCACTACGCGCTCCACGGCGAGGTGAGAGCCTCAAGCCGGCGCGACGTCCTCCTCGCTCAGCTCTCTCGGCTGCCTCTGCTACTGCAAGAGCGGCTACTAAATCCGGATCCATGGCCGGCCTCTTGCGCTTCCTTGAGATAACCTTCTGTTTGCCCTTCCCGCGGTCAGTGGGTGGACGCGGTGGAGGTGGAGGGTCACCACCACTACCGGGGACGGGACTTGCATTCTTCGTCCTTGCCATTTTCCAAACTCAAGCAAACAAACCACTGATAGGAAAACTTAACAACCAAAGCACAGCTCTACTGCCAAACAGACATTGTCCCTGATCCTCTGGAACCAAGCAGATCAAAGAGTGGCACGCCGGCCCTGGACTGTCCTCGCGAGGCTTTGCCTCGATCCGTACTCGCGGGCTTTGCCCCGAGTTATCTGTCACTGCCCACTGTCTGAGTCTCTTGATTAACTGACAAACTGACCCTGCTCGTCGGAAAGGGTAGAGATATACATAAGAACCATAAGCATATAGCTAAAAGGAAAGTGGGTCTATAGAGGCATGAATTAAGGAAAGAAAAGAAACGCGATATCCACTGCCATACCTCGAGCCTCTATCCAAAAAGGAGAGAAAAAGGAAGAGAGTTTCCCCGATCAATCGCAATCCACAATCCACAGTCCGCAAACCAATCCACACTCTAAACAAGATAGAGAGATGAAAGGTTAGGGGTTGGCAGGGTGGAGAAGTGAACTGCAATTTTGAGTGAAAGTCACAGAATGAATCGGGAGTTTCACCTTTGCACCCAAAAAGGATCGAACAGTCTCCTTGGAGAGGGGCTCCTCGATAAGATGAGAAAGCACTGAGGGACGGCGATGGTGCTTGAAAAAGCAGCTGCGGCGCGGCCAAGAACACTGCAGGGCAGGCGGCGGCGCTGGGACAGGGTGAGGCAGCGGCGCAGGAAAGGCCACGGCGGCGCTGGGCAGAGCAGGGAGGAGCGCGGATCTGACCGGCGGCGAGGTGGAACAGTGCTCAGCGGCGCTAGGGAAGGCTCACGGCGGCGCTGGACGGATGTGCGACGGTTAGGGTTTGGTCAGAAACGCGGCGGCGAACTGAGCGGATTCGGGCGAAACAGAGGAGATCGGGGGTTTTCAAAAAAATTTCGCCGATAAGTTCGCGATGGACGGTCCGACGCATAGGCGACGGACGCTCCGTCGGCATGCGCCGGACGCTCGGGGAGCGTCCGACGGCATCGTCCGTCGGGCTTCCAGAGCCGATTTAGAACGCCCAGCCGCATTGACCGCGACGGACGCTCCGCGACGGAGGCTCCGTCGGCATGCGCCGGACGCTCGGGGAGCGTCCGACGGCATCGTCCGTCGGGCTTCTAGAGCCGATTTGGAACGCCCAGTCGCATTGACCGCGACGGACGCTCCGCGACGGATGCTTGGGAGAGCGTCCGTCGCCCTTTTTGCGGGCAAGGTTAATCTCCGGACAATCGCGACGGACGCTGAGGCAATTGACACCGAGCGTCCGTCGGAAGCGTCCGACGCATAAAAAGTGGAAATTTTTTTAAATTTTCTTTTTGCGTCTTTCTCCCAGCCAAGTTCCAATCCCAATAAGATCCAAATAACACTTGATTGGACTTGATATGAGAACCATCTCTCAAACACTCATTTTCACTTATTTTGCCATAGGCTTAAATTTAGTTTTTAGCTCAAAATATTCAAATGGAAGCGCCAAGAAGACATCATATGACCACAAGAGGGGGTAAATGAGGAACTTGAGCTTGGAATGCTCCCCCTAAGTGGACAATCATAGAGGATGCTCAAGAAACTTAACCGAAAAGGAAAAGGGCAAACAACACACATGCATATGCTTATGCAAAACGAAAAGTGAATCTAGGTTGCTTGCAAGTTTAAACCGCGGTTAAGCTTTGTCACACGCTTTGAGGGCGGTTATCTTAACCGCGTTAGCCAAACCTATGTGCATTACCAAATTGAACATGTTATATTACAAATGAATGCAAGGTTCACACACGATCAACTTTTAGTGAAATTAGAGTGATCAAGCACATTTAACTCGCTTCTCAACCTACAAAAGGTTGTTTCATCGAGTGGTTTAGTGAAGATATCCGCCAATTGCTCTTCGCTCTTAACTCCAACTAGTGTTATATCTTTTCTAGCCACATGATCTCTTAGAAAGTGATGGCGAATATCTATGTGCTTGGTGCGAGAGTGTTGAACCGGGTTGTTTGCAAGCTTTACGGCGCTTTCATTATCACACAAAAGTGGAACTTCTTTTAAAAACACGCCGTAATCAAAGAGTGTTTGGGTCATATATAAGATTTGTGCACAACTTGCTCCCATGGCAATGTATTCCGCTTCGGCGGTTGACAATGCCACACTATTTTGCTTCTTTGAGGACCAAGAAACAAGAGATCTTCCTAGCATGTGGCACCCGCCGGAGGTACTCTTCCTATCAACCTTACACCCGGCGTAATCCGAATCGGAATAGCCAACTAGTTGGAAGGGAGCTCCTTTGGGATACCAAAGACCCATGCTAGGGGTGTGCCTTAAGTACCTAAGGATTCTTTTAACCGCACAAAGGTGCGACTCCTTAGGGTTTGCTTGAAATCTAGCACACATACACACACTAAACATGATATCCGGCCTAGAAGCAGTGAGGTAAAGTAAGCTACCGATCATAGAACGATATAGCGTTTGGTCGACCGGTTTACCTCCCTCATCGAGATCGAGATGCCCATTTGTAGGCATTGGGGTCTTGATTGGCTTGCAATCCTCCATCTTGAATTTCTTGAGCACATCATAAGTGTACTTCTCTTGAGATATGAAGGTGCCCTCCCTCAATTGCTTCACTTGGAAGCCTAGGAAGAAGGTTAGCTCGCCAATCATCGACATCTCGAACTCCTTGGACATCAATGCACCAAATTCCTTGCTATGACCTTGGTTTGTTGACCCAAATATAATGTCATCGACATATACTTGGCAAACAAAGATCTCTCCATCTAGCACCTTGGTGAAGAGTGTGGTGTCCACTTTCCCGATCTTGAAGCCCTTCTTGAGTAGGAAGTCCCTTAGCCTCTCATACCAAGCTCTTGGAGCTTGCTTCAATCCATAGAGTGCCTTGGACAGCCTATACACATGATTAGGACAATTTGGGTCTTCAAACCCGGGAGGTTGTGAGACAAAAACAAGTTCATTAATGAAACCATTAAGAAAGGCAATCTTCACATCCATTTGAAAGAGTTTCATTTTATGGTGTGAAGCATATGCCAAAAGGATACGAATGGCTTCTAGTCTTGCAACCGGTGCAAAAGTCTCCCCAAAATCCAAGCCTTCAACTTGGGAGAACCCCTTTGCCACCAATCTTGCCTTGTTTCTCACAACCACGCCTTGATCATCTTGCTTGTTCCTAAACACCCACTTAGTGCCAATGATTCTTGCTCCTTTGGGCTTTTCTACTAGTGTCCACACTTCGTTCCGGGTGAAGTTGTTCAACTCTTCGTGCATGGCGTTCACCCAATCCAGATCCGCAAGTGCATCCTCCACACTAGAAGGCTCAACAAAGGAGACAAAGGAGTGATGTTCAACATAAGAAGCAAGTTTAGATCGTGTTGTTACCCCCCTTGATGGACTCCCTATGATGAGATCTTGAGGATGTGCTTGAAGCATAGGTGTAGATCTTCTATTGATCACTTGGGGAGGAGGTTGCGGTGCTTCAACATTGCTTGCTTCGGCCTCGGCTTGATCTTGAGGGATGTGAGTGTCTTCTTGAGCTTCCCTCACTTGATCTTCTTCATCAACTTGAGGCGTGTGAGGTGGAAAAGGATCTTGATTCGCTTCATCTTCAACTCCTTCCACCTCTTGTGGGTTGATAGCACCAATTGGCATGTTCTTCATGGCCTCCCTCAAGGGTTCATCACCTACATCATCAAGATTTTCATGCTCTTCTTGAGAGCCATTAGTTTCATCAAACTCCAAGTCATACGTTTCTTCAACTAAGCCGGTGGCTTTGTTAAATACACGGTATGCCTTGGATTTAAGTGAATACCCAACTAAGAAACCAATGTCACATCTTCTTTGGAACTTGCCCAAGTGTTGGCGCTTCTTGTAGATGTACACTTTGTAACCAAACACTCGGAAAAAGGATATATCTGGTTTCTTTCCATTCACAAGCTCATAGGGGGTCTTCTTGAGAAGCCTTTGGACAAATAGCCGGTTGGCCGCATAGCATGCGGTGTTGATTGCTTCGGCCCAAAACTTCTCGGGGGTGTTGTATTCATCAAGCATTGATCTTGCAAGTGTGATGAGTGTCCGGTTCTTCCTCTCTACTACACCATTTTGTTGAGGAGTATATGTGGCGGATACTTCATGCTTGATTCCAACTTCATCACAATAGTCTTCAATCTTGGTGTTTACAAACTCGGTCCCATTGTCACTTCTTATCTTCTTGATCTTCACATCAAATTCATTTTGGGCTCTAGTTGCAAACTTCTTGAATATTGATTGAGTTTCTCCCTTGTCTTGAAGAAAGAACACCCAAGTGTATCTAGAGTAGTCATCAACTACCACCAAGCAAAAGAGATTGCCGCCAAGGCTAGCATAGGTAGTAGGTCCAAAAAGATCCATGTGGAGTAGCTCTAGAACTCTTGAGGTTGACATGAAAGCTTTGGTTGGATGAGTGTTTGCTACTTGCTTGCCGGCTTGACACGCACTACAAAGTTTATCTTTCTCAAACACCACATCTTTCACACCTCTAACTAATTCCTTCTTGACAAGTTTCTTCAAAGTTGACATTCCCACATGTGCTAATCTCCTATGCCATAGCCAACCCAAAGAACTCTTGGAGAAAAGACATGTTTGCAAACTAGCTTCATTTGAGGTGAAGTCCACTAGGTAGAGATTGTTGTGTCGAAACCCTTTGAATATCAATGATGAATCTTTGATCTTGGACACAACTACCTCATTTGGAGTGAAGAGACATTGGAAACCAAGATCACATAGTTGTCCCACGGATAGCAAGTTGAAGCTCAATGATTGTACTAGCAAGACATTTGATATAGATTGATCATTTGAGATTGTCACTTTGCCTAGACCTTGCACTTTGCCTTTTGAGTTGTCCCCAAAGGTAATCTTGTCTTGCCCTTCACAATCTTCCTCAAGTGTGGTGAACATCCGGGAGTCACCGGTCATATGTTGAGTGCATCCACTATCAATCACCCAATGACTTCCATCAGTCTTGTAGTTCACCTACACACAAGCAACTTGGCGTTAAGCTTGTTGTTTGGGAACCCACACTTGGCGAGGTCCCATAGCCTTGTCCACCAACTCCTTAGCAACCCATAGCACTTTGGGCTTGTTCTTCATCTTTGGACCGAGAAAAACAACTTGAGGTCTACCCTTGGAGTCCTTGTTAATGATGAAGTGTGCATCATGAGCGAAAGGCCTTATGTGTTTGGGCAAGGTCTTGGGAGGTGGAGTCTTGCATTGGGATTGAAGATGACCCTCTTGACCACATCCAAAGCACTTCTTGGGTTTGGGCTTTGGTGTTTCATAGTTGCTTCTCATAGCCTTGTTCTTGTAATAGTTCTTGGCTTCTATCTTGACCTTGGCCTTCATGATTTGGTTCTCCTTGAACCCAATGCCGGTCTTATCGGTCTTCATGATAGTGTTCATCAAGAGCTCACTTTGAAGGTTGTGGCCCTTGGTGAACTTCTCCAATCCACTTGTAAGCTTGATCTTCTCAATCTTGAGCTTTGCATTTTCCTCTTTGAGAGACTTGATCAAGGTCATTGCATCTTTGTCATCTTGTTTGGCCGACTTGATAGTGAGTGGCTTGCTTGCCTTGAGGTTCATTAACTCTTCCTTGAGCTTGGAGTTTTCTTGCCTCATCTTCACATAGTCATCATGCTTGTCAGCCTCAACTACCTTCTTGCCCTTGCACTTTGCATTTTGCTCACTAGCAACTTCATCAAGCAAGTCCTCACAAGAAGTAGCTATATCACACTTAACAACCGGGTTAATAGCAACATGTGTAGCAAGATCATTTGAAAGCAATTCATTAGCTATCACAAGTGTGCCATGTTCATTTTTAACTTGGTTGTAGTCATCTTTTAGCAAGTTGTACCTTGAATGGAGCTCTTGTGTTGACCTCTCAAGCTTATCATGTTTTTCATTTACTTGCTTGAGTGAGGCTTTGAGCTCCCTAGTGCTAGATGAGAGAGATTTATTCTCAAGCTTCAATTCATCATTAGCACTAGTCAAGTCATCAAGCTTAGCATGCAAGTTGCCATTTGCTTTCTCTAGTGATTCACTTTTGTCTTTATACTTCCTAATGAGCTTAGTGTATTTATTGCAAATTTCAATTAGCTCATCATAGGAAGGTGCCTCAAATTCATCATCACTATCATCACTAGAGCTAGCCTCATCATCACTATCCTCTTTTTGTACCTTTTTGTCACCTTTAGCCATGAGGCATAGGTGTGTAGAGGATGAGCCCGGAGATGACGGAGGTGGTGGCGGTGGAGTAGATGAACCAATCACCAAGGCGGCCACCTTTTCTTCTTCACTTTCATCTCCGGATGAGTCACTTGAGTCTTCAATGTCGGTGAGCCAATCACCAACAATGTAGGCTTTGCCATTTTTCTTCTTCTTGTGGAAGTTGAAGTTCTTTTTCTTCTTGAATGGCTTGTCATCCTTCTTCTCCTCATCACTTGACTCAACCTTGTTGCCCTTGTTGTACTTGAACTTATTGTTAGTTTTCTTGTTCTTGTACTTGTCTTTCTTTTCTTCGGGACATGCATGAGCCAAGTGTCCAAGTTTGCCACAATTGTAGCAATCCATCTTGGAGAGGGGCTTTCTTGAAGAGCTTGTGAAGAATTTCTTCTTCTTTGAGTCAAACTTGACTCCATTCTTGCTTAGCTTCTTCAACATCTTGGTTGTTTTCTTCACCATGAGAGCGAGATCATCATCATCATCATCATCGCTTGTGCTCTCATACACGACTTGCATCTTGTGCTTCTCCGACGAGGATGCCTTGAGAGTCAAGTCCTTCTTTTCCTCCTTCTCTTTTTCTTTCTTCTTGGAGGAGGAAGATGAGCCACTATCACCAATCTTCATGTACATCTCATGGGCATTGATCTTGCCCAAAATTTGTGTTGGTGTAGCGGCGGAGAGATCTCCTTGGTGAAGCACCGTGACGATGTGACCATACTTCTCAATGGGCAAGACACAAAGAATCTTGCGTACCACATCGGCCGGTTCCATTTGGTTGAGACCGAGCCCATTCAATTCCTCTACAATAATATTTAGTCGTGAGTACATTTCATTTGCATTTTCATTTGCATGCATAGAGAAAGAATTTAGCTTAGCCATAACCAAGTGATAGTGTTCTTCACGCTCACTCTTTGTGCCTTCGTGAAGTGCACAAATAGTAGTCCACAATTCAAATGCGTCTTTGGCATTACGCACTCGGTTGAAGACATCCTTGCTAATGCCTCGAAAGAGTATGTTCTTTGCCTTGGCATTGTGCTTTTCAAAGTTGAGGTCCTCCGCGAAGAGAGTACCTCCCTTTGTGGCGGCTTTGAGCACGCCCACGTCAACGGCCTCTAGGTAGGCCTCCATACGAACTTTCCAATAAGGAAAGTCATCTCCATCGAACATGAGAGGTGGTCCATCCCCATGGGACATCTTGCTCTAGGCGGTGAAGCCTAATTTAGAGCAACCTTGCTCTGATACCAATTGAAAGGATCAAGATGCCCAAGAGGGGGGGTGAATTGGGCTCTTTTTAATTTCTAAACAAGAATTAAACCTATAAAGAACCAATTAACCCCCTAGTGCCTACCGCTTGTGTGTCCTAGCTAGAAAGCGGTAACAAAGCAAAGGAAAGCGAAAACTTCCTACACAATTCTAGTATGAATTGAAAGACAAGTGCGGAAAGTAATGCGGGAATAAAGAGCTAAGAAAAGAGATGCTTGACACGGCGATGTTTTGCCGAGGTATCGAGGAGTCGACACTCCCCCCTAGTCCTCGTTGGAGCACCTCGCAAGGTATAGCTCCCCCTCAATCCCACGCAAGGGATGAGTGCTCTCTACGGGCTGATTCTTCGCCACTCCGGCTCGGTGAATCGCCCACAACCGATCACACACATCGATGGAGAAGGGCCGCCGACAATCTTCCGGCGATCACCTTCCTCCGAACACCACCGGACCGTCTAGGTGATGTCGATCACCAAGAGTAACAAGCCTCGATCTTTGCTTGACTCACTCAAGCTTCACAACTAGAGGATGCACACTTGAACTCTTGGATGAACTAGAGAGAGGATGGATGGATTTGCGAATCACTCTCTCTCTCTAGGGCTCTTGCTCTCTTCCCAACCTTCTCAACGAACTCAGCAACTCAAATGAGCAAAGTCCCGGTGGGAGAGAAGTGGGAGGGGCTATAAATAGACCCTCTGAAAACTGCCTCGGGCTGGCATTTTAAGTTGGCGACGGACGCTCCGTCGACTAGGCGACGGACGGTCCGTCGCATGCCCAACGGCTAGTTTCTGTTCATAATTGAGGCGACGGACGCTCCGACGCCTCTGTCTAACGGCTAGTTCTGACACACTGTTCCCAGCGACGGACGCTCCGTCACTGGGCGACGGACGCTCAGCCACAGCGTCCGACGCTGAAAACTGGCTAGGGTTTGAAAACACCCTCTCTGGAAGGTCGACGGACGCTCTCCGCAGCGTCCGACGCCTGGCCGACGGACAGCGTCCGACGCACCCTGGAAAGCTTAGCCAGAAAACAACCTCTCTGGAAGGCCGACGGACGCTGTGGACTCAATCACCCAGCGTCCGGCGCCTTTGTCCGACGCGTCGGACAGCGTCCGGCGCCCCTGCCAGGAGCGTCCGTCGCCCTGAAAAAGATTTTGACAACTCCGTTTTTCGTCGCGATGAATATGGAAGTTGTTCTAGGCTATCTTACGGTCACCATAGGCTTGCTTAGAGCTAAGGAAATCAAGTGTGCACCACACCTAAACATGAAGCTTTCCTAAGTCAAGCTACTAGTCTCAACCCCTCTTAATAGTACGGTCAAAGGTAAAAAGAGAAGCCCTATCTAATTCTAAGTACCCTTCATCTCCTTATGGCACTTAGCCTATCATTCTAGGGTCTTCATCATGTCTCCTTAACAACCGAAACGATATCCATCTTGGGGCTAAGTGATGACCTTTAGAGCCCATTTTCCTTGATCACCATGGCTAGGCTACGCATAGCCTCTGCAAAACACACGTTAGCTATAATAATCTCTAATTGTCGTTAATCACCGAAACCAACCAGGGCCATGATTCTTCAGCGGGGCGATTGTCAAAGTAAACTGCGATTTGACAGATATGCCAAATATCACCTGGTGTTTGCCAAGTTAACAAAAATGCAAAGCCCATTTGCTAAACCGTTGGATAGAAGATTTTTAAACTTTTTTTTTTTACAAAAACAAGAATATCAAGCATATTTACAAAATCGTTGGAGATGCTCTAAGCCGTCAAAAGCAAAAGGAAGCCCTCCTTTTCTACTGCACCACGCGCAGTAAGTTATAACCAAATATGTGGTGTTTTTAACTTTTACAAATCCTGTATTGAATAGTTCAATTTTAAATGATTTCGTATAGAAAATATGGACTTGAAAGTTTCAACTAAAAAATGTATTTTTAAATCTGAAAATCTAAGATATAATTTTGAAATACTAAAAACTCATCTCATATGAAAAAATATCGCTAGCTATAAAGTTGTAGGTCTCTTTAAATTAATCTGATAACTTTTATACAAAGTTTATCTTCATCCAATTACATTTGAAAAAGTTGTGAATTTTCTATGTTGCGTCTGCTTTTATAGCTAGCTAGACGGGCTAACAACGTCTAGATACGCACCAGTTTTAGAGACGATCTGATAGATCCATCTCTACAAATAAGGATGTCGTCCTCGCCTCTCAAGCTAGAAGATGCTGTTTGAGAAGGACCAAGGTTTATTAGTTTCTAGCTAGCTAAGGAGTATCAGCATGTACAGTACTGTATTCATAATTAGTACTAGTCTTGTTTGGCCTTCAAGAGGCGCAAAAAGATATACAGGTAGCCGCCCCATCATAGTCGTGCTTATTAATAACTCACCCTGCTTCCACATACTGTACATTCCATTTGCAGATTCGCAACCAGCAGCAGATAGATAATCCGTGTTCAGACTGCTGTGGTGCGTTCTCTTTCCTTGGTCGATCGGGAGACGAAGGTGATGAGACGTCAAACGGCCAAAAACTCTATGCCAACAGGAGCGCAGCCGCGCGCACAGGGGCGGCAAGCCGGCATCAGCGCTGCAGTGACGAGATGATCGATCAGGTTCTTGTTCAACTGGGTAATTCACAAAAAACACGGGCATCTCACATATGTATATAGCAGCGAGGAATTCAGGAATGATACTGTATAATGTGTATCACAATGCAAATAAGCACACGAGTAGGTAGCAGAGCGCGAGCGAATCAAATTGAAAACATACTGTACTGAATTTCTGTCCAAAAGAAGGAGGTTCCGATCGAGACCATAATAACAACGGCATCCGATCCGCGGCAGCATGCTGGCATGCATGTTCTATTTTTTGCTACAACTCATTGTATCCTGATCCAACCCACCATCGTCAGGCAGGCAACGCATCAATGGATATGTCCGTCGTCGTCGTCTCCTCATCTCCCGGCCGGCGGCCTTTTATTTCCTCACTTGGTCGTCCCTCCCTGCGGCCGTTGTTGACACGACGATCGAGCAGTGTGGAGCAGATGCAGACGTGATATGCATGCGCCATCGATGCTATGCGAGCTAGCCTCGACTGATCGAACGACCAAGCGAGTACGCTGCCGCCGCTGCCGCCGCCGCCGCCGCCCGGCGGCGAGGACGTCGCTCGATCTGCGCGTACCGAGAGCCCCGCATGCATACGCAAGGCAACGCGCCCCGCAGCCCCGGCCCCACACGCGCATCAATTCAATATCAAAACAATGATGATGATGCATGGGCGATGTACACAGTGTACACTGTAATCGGCAGACGCAAAGGAACAAATAAAAAAAACACGGACGCCCTTGTAGAGGTGGTGGAGCAGCTGTCGCCGGTATAAAGCACCCAACTCGGGACACGGGCCAAGGCGAATGAATGGCCAGACTAGGGATGCAAAGCGACACCCCGGAACCCACATACTCTTTCCGTATCATAATTAGATAACATTTTAGACAAATTTTGAGTCAAACATTGAGAATATAAATGATCAATAATTTTTAAATTGTTGAAATTTAAAATGTGAAAATTATATGAATAGATTTGTCTTGAAAATACTATCATAAAAATATACATATATCATTATTACATAAATATTTTTATAAAAAGTTATGTTTAGGAGACCGTGTCGCTGTCAAAAACGTTATCTAATTAGGATACGGAGGAAGTATATGCTTAATTTTATAGGTTGTCGTTTAAAACCTGCAAAAATTAAGTCTATATGTAGGTTCGCGGGCTACACCGCTCCCTAGGCCAGATCCTCCACCTGTGCTACGTACGTACGTACTGGCGCCAGCTGCTGTGAAGCCCCACCGCCACGGGGCCACGTACGAGTACGTACGACGACACCGGCAGAGAGCTACGTACGTAGGAGTATAACCGTCGGCGCTTTGCTGTGCAGGGATATGAATCGGAACAGAAAGCACCGCTGCGTCCGCGCGCCCCCACCGGCCGGACCGGCCGTTAAGTAACTCCGTTCGCGCGATCGGTGGCCCGGGGATTGGCTGATGATTGCATTGTGCGAGCGAGAAGAGATGAATTGCATGGCACGAGACAGAAATCGTCGATCGATCGATCGATCTACATGGGCCCCGGCGCGCGAGGCTCTGCCAAGTGCCAACTGGCCAGTGTGACCACAGGCTACGACCACAACACCTTCGTCAGGCTTCATCAATCTCCATGATGATGAGCGCTCCGTCGAGCTGCTGCGTACTGTACGTTCTACACTGCTCTGGCGGTCGACGCCTCTTCCTCATCGCGGCCTAGACCGGCCAACGGCGTTTCCGACCACTCTCTAGTCCAGTCGAGCCTAGCTTGGCCGCCTAGTTCGGCCTTCGATGTTGGGCCATTTCTTCAGGTCTCTTCATCTCCAATTCTTGTGTTTTCCTCCGAGGACTACTGCCCTTCCCTCATAACGGGCCTGTTCGGCAATTGGCCCTTTCCACATAGTCAGCGTTTAACAAATGAACAAAACCTCAGTCAGCTAACATGTTTCGACGTGCGGAGCGGATAAGATTAGTTCCATGATGCTCACTGCCAAACATGATAAGCTTCATGCCATTTCTGGCATTATTATTGACGGAAAGGTTCCAAATTGAAAAGGCACGTTTGGATCAGCTTGCAATTCGCTACCCATCTTTTTAACTTCTTTTGATTTTGATTTAGTGACAGACTGCAATCATCAGAGATCAATCATTAGGTTTGGCAGAGGCATCACCACTATCCCTCGTTTCGCCTTGTGGCTCCGGTTATTCTTCAGGTGGTTCAGGAAACGAAAAACAATCTTCAGAGGCAAAGGTTCAGAAAAATCGCAACCAACTGAAATTACAAGAGGATACTAGTATATGATATAAACTTTCATATATGCTGGACTTCAGTCTGCCACTTTTTGCTGCTGAGCTGAGCTGATCGTTTGCAAAAAAAAAAAAAAAAAAAAAAAAAGAAGGCAGCTGTATAATAGCAATCCTCTTACTAAAAATATCTATCCAGACTCATATGACCCCGTATCCTTCCTTCATGGGACAATGCATCTGTACAGCATGAACATACTAGTACTACTAGACTCTTAGATTTTCTGATTGTATCCTGTGCAAGTTCCTAAATCTTCTATGCCATGCCAAAAACCAGAGAACCTGCATCGCGACAAGAAAGACAAGGAATGAGTTCATTTTCTGTTACACCATCTGAAACATGCAAGCAATGTATGATAATGCAAGAGTTCAATTCATCATTACCCAATGTTGGGAGCAGGATCGTCAGAGCTACGACGCCGACGATTTTCAGCGGCATTCCAGTGACCACCATGTCCCTGATGGTGATGTAGCCGGTGCTGAACCCGACGACGTTCCCGGGGGACCCCGTGGGGAGCAGGTACGACAGCTGCGCGCCGACGGCGCCGGGGACCATGAGCAGCAGCGGGTGCACGCCGATGGACTTGCCCAGCTCGGCGAGCAGCGGCAGCACCAGCGTGGTGGTGGCGTCGTCGGAGGTGAACTCCGTGATGACGCCACTGAAGACGCAGGCCACGGGCGCGACCACCAGCACCGGCGCGCCGCGCAGGAAGCCCAGCCCCTCGGAGAGGATGTCCGTCAGGCCGCTCGCCTTGAACCCGTCGGCGATGGCGAAGCCCGCGCCGAGGAGCAGGATGATGTTCCACTGCAGCTTCCGGCACTTGCCCCAGTCCATGAGCTTCTCGCCGTCGTTCTTGCCGCTCGGGATGATGAACAGTAGCGTCGCCATCATGATCTACACACGCATTATTTGCAAGTTGCTGCTGCCCGATGAGCTCACGTAGCAAAATGGCTCTGAAATAGTAACTAGTAAGAAAGTTTTGGATTCTTTGGGCTACTCACAGTGACCGTTCCATCCCCAACTTTGCCATCGAAGAGGACTCCCCACCCAGGGATGTCGTCTGTCAGACTCTTTGTCATCCATAGCACAATCAGACCCTGCATGAATTAGCCACTGAATCATTTTATCCTTTGAAATTTGTCAACCAAACCAAGGCATTGTCCCAAGATTCAGATACAATAACCCTAGAATCTAAATTGGCACAGGAAGTTACCCCAAATACGGTCAAAACCATCTTCTCTGCAAATGCCATTGGGCCTGTCATAAATCAAGATGGAGACCCATCAGAAAAATGGAGGCAATCATCAGTTCTATAATAATGCTTGAGTAACTGTCAAACAGATTAAGCAATCAATAGGAAATCGTGGCTACTTTCAGAATATTAAAGCAATCAATCGGGAACACTACGCATTGGACCGACGTTGATCGGACCGTTAGTGAACATGCGAGCAATGCTCTTTGTGAGTCAAGCAGAGCAGGCCAAGAGTCAGAAGAACGTACTTACCAAGCAAGCTGAGCTCCCTTCTGAGGTGGCTCCTGTCGAGGTAACCAGAGAGCGCCCTCCCGGTGTTGCTGGAGCAGTACATGAGGCAGAGCGTGACCCAGAGCGCCACGAACAGGATGAGCGCCATGGGGAGCCCGAAGGACATCCAGCTGCTGAAGGTGATGGGGTCCTGCTCAGGGAAGTAGGTGGACCACATCCCCACCAGAATGATGTTCACGCCGGTGCCCGTCAGCGTGGCCATCCCGCCGATCGCGGACGCGTACACGACGCCGAGCACCACCGCCTTGGAGAACCGCTGGACCACGCGGGCGTCCGAGCCCGAGCCGCCCTCCAGCTCCAGCTCGTCGCGCGGCAGCCGCTGCAGGATCCCCGTCGCCACCGGCATCATCATGACGGTGCACGGCGTGTTGTGGATCCACATGCTGATGAACGCGGTCGTGCCGCAGATGCCCAGCAGCAGCAGGTGCGGCTTCACCGGGTCCCCGCAGAACAGCGCCGTGATCTGCGCCAGCGTCGGAACGAGCAACACCGCAACAATGTTACACACGGATCGAGTACTCGGGTCGTTGATTTGATCGGCGAAAGGCACAGCGAACGTACGTACGTTGAGGGCAAGGCGACGGTGGATGCTGTAGTGCTCGATGGCGAGCGCGAGGATGAAGCTTCCGAGGACGAGGGAGATGACGTCGTCCATGTAGGCCTTGGCGACGGCGTCGGAGGAGGAGATGCCGAACGCCGGGAAGAGGAAGAGCGGCGCCATAGACGCGACGGCGAGCGGCACGGCGTCCGTGATCCACCAGAGGAACACCCAGGCCAGCACGCCGAGCATGTTGCGCGCAGCGGGGTGGCCGCCGAGGTCCACCAGCGCGCAGATCAGCGCGCACGCAGCCGGCCCCGACGCCACCGCCAGGTACTTGCTGGCGAGCAGCGCCCGGAGCCCTGACCAGGAGAGCTCCCCCGACGTCGGCCTGTACTCGTCGTCGTGCGTCGGCAACAGCGGCCTCGTCACGTCCTCCGTGGAGCTCTCCCAGTAGACGCGCCGCGGATCCATGGCCCAGGAACACAAAACCGTGCCGATGCTCTGCAGCCGTCACCGTCGTCCGTCACTGGTTTGCTTGGCTCTGTTGTTGAAATGTGGTGTCCGAAAAGTTTGGCTGCTTTTATAGGCGCGGGAACTCAAAACGATTAATTGGTGTAAGTTCTTCTGTCGATTTTATTTACAGTCTCTCTCTCTCTTTTTTTTCCCAAATAAATAATGGTTTCAGTCAAGCGAGAAAAGGTCCAAGACGAACGTGTGCCACGACAGGCCACGTCAGATAATGCTTACTCTGTAGATGGGGCAGTTGCTCTTTCTCCTCTGGCTCCTGCGCGAACCCCCTACAGTGTGGCGCCGATTTGGCGTCCAGGTCAGCACGGGCCCGTCTTGAAACCGGATAAGACTCCTGCCGCTGCCGGCGACGGCGACGCCGCCGTGTCCGCTGGTCTCACGCCTCAGCAAATGCTCGCATGCCCAGCCCTTGACAGGCCGAAGAGGTGGCCACGGTTGGTACACGGGGCGACCTGCGCGCGCATGGCGAGCCGACAGCCAGGTCCACCCAGCCGCGGTGGCCATGTCGACATTCCCTGGACTTTTCCACGCACCTGCAGATGTCTCCTCCCCGCACCACGTGCGGCTCGTGAAATTTTCACAACTCGCAGGGGCCAGCCCGGGACGGCGACGGGCGCCGCGTGTCCGATCCGATCGATTGAGCAACAGTCGAGAGGGACGTTTCTGTGGTTTGGTTAAGGGCTTAAGGCTCATATAAACTCGGCGCTTCCGACTGACCTGAGTACCTGACCCCGAGCCGGACTACTGACCTCCGAACTGGGCCTTTTCCTCCGATCCGACCGGTGTGGCAACACGTACGAGTAACAGTCGGTTACGGGATGAATTGGTCATGTCGTATCCCCGCACGCTATGTGTTCTTGGGTTTCTTGGCCGGGACGCGTCCCTCCCTCGCGTTATCCTGTTCGAGCAGTTTCCGACTTGCGAGATGGTAGTATCTGTGCACGTGTCAGGCCATGCCAACTGTGTTGCGTAATGGATCACGTGTGCTCAGGCGGAAAATAAAAATGTAGAGCGGAGGATCCGTATCTATCGACGCTGTCGTAGTCGTATGATTGCCCCGGGACGTTACGTTACTGTACATTACAAAAGCCGACTTTGTACAGTCCTTGCTTGGCGATGCATTGCACTTGCACGCCGCAGGAAGTTGTTGTATGCAGCCAGCAGCCGTGCTCACCTACGGGATGACGTCAAATGGAAGCAGCCGTCTGCCGTTTCTCTGTGTATCACTGATTCAGCCTGAATCATTTTTGGAGTCCCTGCTCCGAGGTAAGAACAGAATGCTGTGAGCGTATACTAGTAACACATAGGGGTCTTGTTCGGATAATTAGATGTATATATATTTTCCTCAAAACATATAGGTTAGAGTAGATTAAAGTGTAATTTAATTTAAATACTTTCCGATACATATAGATTGGATTGAAGTAAATACATACATATTTAAACAAATCATATACTATATTTTATTATGCTTAATTTTATTCCACGTGAATGAGAGATCGCTTAGGGAACATGGCTCCCGAAAAAACACTAGTCTCTGAAGGAGTGGCCCAGTCTTCCTGTGCTGCAGCAGCTGTTCCTTTTGTCTCGTTTTTTATTCTCTCTCGTCTAGCTCGTTGATTTCATCCTATCCATCCGCCCTAATAGAGAATGTTTAAAATTCTTTTATTTATTATTGCGACAATTTCTTATGGTACGGAATGAACATTCCGCCGAACGATTGATCTTCGCCACAAGATCAAGGCCGCGGCAACGCGTCGCCGTCGCTGGGCTTGGGCCTCTGCTCTTTGTCACCACTCACTCAATCAGTAACCACGACGTGGTGGGTACTGGCGGAGCCAAGGGGAGCAGGAAGGGGTCATGGCCCCTCTAATATTTAAAAACAAAAAAATTACTAGTCTAATTTTATATGTCTACGGTGTCAAAAATTTGGATCTATTATCTTTTTTTTAATAAATAAAAAAATAAATGGAGACTGATGACCACATGTCCACGTTAGAGCGGTCATGTATTATTGTACACCACGCCTCGTACGACGCACTCATATGCTATGCGGTGCAGTCGTTTACTGCTTGATTTTGTTGCGTATTTCTGGCATACCATTTCGGGTAAAGTACAGGACGAGACGTGATGAGCATGCTATTTTTTTGAACTCTGAGCCGTGGCTGTCAGCCAGTAGTGCGATGGGGACTGGCCACGATTGAGCGTCACATGCCTGCTGTAGACGACCAGAGCAGGTCAGCAACTTTGAGTGTGGTTGATGCACATGGCTATGGAGTCCTGAACGCGGAAGCCACGCTTAGAAGTAGTAGGACGTGCAAACTCTTCCCCGCTCTCTCTCCGATCCGTTTTCAAGTAATAAGTGCAGCTGTGTAAAATTAGACTAGTAATTTTTTTGTTTTCAAATATTAGAGGGGGCCATGGCCCCTGCCAGCCCCCCCTTGGCTCCGCCAGTGTTTGCAGTGGACAACGACGGTTGGCGGATTCTGTTTGGATTCAACGAATAAACCAGCTAGCTAGTACTGTACATTAGTACCAAATAGCTATAGCTAAAATTCAACAATTCATGTCTAATTAGCTAGTAAAAACAAATGTCTATTGGCTTGATCGTTTTGGTGGCTGATAAGCCGTCTGTGTCTGTTTTTGACTGTTTTTTATTGTTTTCTTGTGAGAGAAAAACACGGTTTCGGTGGTTGATAAGTTGGCTGATAAGCCAAACGAACAGCCTGTCAAAATTGGTCGGCAGCTAAAATAAACATCGATTTCTATGTGCAAAGTCGGACCCTAGCTAGAGCACTGCTAAATAGGCCCAAGTGTCTCATGGGATGAAGATTAGTCCTCCCAAAATGTAAAAAACCTCTGTTCAAAGAAAAATAATACAATATTATATTTTAAAGAGTCACCTGATTTAAATTTTAACCTAAATTATATAAAAAATGGCAGGTGGTGTGCCCCTCCACCTTTCTTGGCAGGTGGAGTGGTGTGCTTTTACTGCAACTCGCCTACTCTTGCTTGCTCTGTGGCTGCAGCACAAAATCACAACCCTAGCAAAGCAAGCTAGGAGGAGGCATGCAGAGACACATGTGAGTAATGTGACAACACAATGAGTATCGAGCGGGTGATGGGAGACGCAGCGCCCCGTGCATGGCGCCATGTGCATCAACCGCACTCACACATCACACACCCACCGGGCGAGTGAATAAATGTTGTTGCATCGAGCGCTGTGTTGTGTACTAGGAGTATCACTGATCGGGTGCCCGCGCTGCTGCTCTAGGGTAGCGAGGCATGAGTGCGGTCCTAGTCGGATTGTTACCATGCACAACAAGCCATGAGTGCGGTCGTAGTCGGATAGATAACTACTACTGTACAACGTCGTAAATTCTTGCTATGATATAGGTATGGTACTTGTACTGTTGTACGTACTCCTATACAGTATTATATTGTCTCTGTATTTTTACACTTATAAACCGGCCTGTGTTACAACGTTTTTCTCCATTAACAAGACAACTTATGAGGCTCATATATTATCGCTCCAACAACCCGCCGCGTCAGTAACACATGCGCAGATTCGTCTGATCAGCATATTGAGCACATACACGCAGTATGATCGTTGTGATGGCGTGACCGTGCAATGATAAACTAGTATTGTGCCTAGCATCACTGGCGGAGCCAAGGGGGGGCTGGCAGGGGCCATGCCCCCCCCTAATATTTGAAAAAAAAATTACTTGTCTAATTTTATAATTTTTATTTATATTAACATGAAGAATATAACAAAAGTATTGTAATATATACCTATTAATATCTTCTACTCTATCGCTTCAATAAAAATATTCATTCTTAATTTTTGAGAAGTCAATTTTCACTTTGATTAAATATATATAAAAAAATATTAATATTTATAGTTGAGTTGTACTCGCTCCATCCAAGTGCCGATCTTCTTCCGTCGGCATTGGTGCAGTGCAAAGTTGCAACGTTATACAATTTGGTGGACGGTATACGCTGAGAGCTACGCATGGGGCAGCGCGCAGCGACGCGATGTCCGGGTCGTGATCGGTTGGTGGTTGCCGTAAACGTTGGCAGATACAATCATTCAGGTGACGAGAGAGATCCCAACTCGCGTGTCTGGTCTGGCCTGCCCGGGGCTCCACCGTCGCGATAGCGAGACGGAGTGAGCAAGTTGTCTAGCAAGAGTAGTAGCAGCCAGAATCGGCTGCCACCTGTGGTGCCATCGACCAGGCGTGGCGGGGTGCCGCGCACGGCGCACGGAACTGGCGGCGGCGGCGGCCGCGGCCCGTGGGGTTGGTCGCCAGGCCTTGGGAAGCGGAGCCGCGCGTTTGTGTCCTGGCCGCCGCCCTATCCATTTGGATTTTCTTGTACAAACCGAAAAGATTTGGGCCGGACCATAGGCCCTAGTCCGCATGCAGGGCTGGGCCTAAAATTTGGGAGCAGATTCGCCGCTATAATTAATTCCCAAAATGTTGCCAGCCAAATTATACTAGATATTTTTTATATAAAAAAGAAAGCTTTATCTACTCTACACCGCAATTCCCTAAAAAATTCTATCTACACTAAAAGGGAATCTTTCTGCAAAGGCGTTCGTAGTTTATGCCCTCACGACATGAACGGTGCTGGGCAATCATACTTCGCCGTGGTGCACGCGAAGAACTCCACTCCATAGAGCGAAACACCACCAAGGGTGACTCACAAACAAGCACGGACTAAAAATAAAACTTGACTTGTGGTTAGGGGACTAAAATAATTAAATCGATGTAGAAATTGTTAGGTTATCTGTACTCTTCGTCCTCTATATTCATCCTCTAAAAAGAATATTCTATCCTGGTCAGATAGATTTATTCTTCTATATAAATTTCTTCCGCATCCATCATCCTCTATATCTTATACTCTATATCAAGTGAGGTCTACATATTTATAAATAAAATTTATCTAAATATATCCATGCGAGATCTTGTTTTGAAAGAATTTATTGAGACGAATTTAATGGTGTAATCAGAATTTAATTTGGATTACTGATTTATGAATTATAATATTTTTTAGCTTGAAAAAATAGTATACGTCTTTTCAGGAGGTGGACCCTGCACCACATGCATGCATGGCCACGTTCGTCCGTCCGGTAAAGACGTGCACCTGCGCTAGAAACACAGCCCATCCGGCTGCTTACAGATTCTGTTTGGCGTACCCACGTGAATTTTTCTCCTGCAGCGATGTTTATAGTGTACCGGTGCGGACAACCTTAATGGGTCGCATATAGGATTTAAAATACTTACATTGATGATGCATATGTCCCATTCTACGGATCTTTCACAACCTTTTCAAGTATAAAAGTGTAACAACTTGAGGATTGCATACAACATACATGATAATCATTATTATTATCATCATCGTCATTTCATCCATCAAAATTTTAGTAGGGAAAATTCTATGTCAAAAACTACTAAATCTGACACTGTTGTGACATTCTGACTGTGGTCCCATACAATTTGATGATACCAGCTCAATTAGAGCGTTAGAGTTGTATCTTCACAGATAGTTTGATAGTAACACCAAATACTCTGCAAGAACAAGTAGCAAACCAAAGTTGAGCTATCATGTTGGTCTAGCCTTGGCCCCACATACCAGGCGAGGTGGCATCACTAGCGTGCTCGACATAGCACCAGGAACAATCCACACTCCCTACTCCCCCCCAATACTTTGTAGTTCATCTAAAAAATATTAACAACTAGCCTAAGAGGAAGGAGAAAGACGAATGGGGTGAATATTTGCAAGGGGAAAGAGCCAAGGACACCCCAAGCACCTCTATCACCCTCGAACTAACTCCTTTTCTAGGGGAGAGCAAGGAGTGCTCTCGTCTTCTTGCATTGATGGCGAAGCAAGGAAAGTGGTTAAGTCTTAAACAAGGAGAAGGAACCAATCCATCCATCAAGGTTGGTTTTCAAAACCACATCTTGGCCTAAGATAGCTGAATCTCACCTTAAATCATGCATGCAACCCTCGAGATCCACTTAGTTAGCTCCACACCTAGCAATCACCATGGATGACCTAGATCTACACCTAAGGCATAGACTACACAATACACCTTGCTAGATGGACTCCAAAGGACCCTAGAAACACCATAGCATCAACATCAAGCACAAACTTGATTTGTGTACATTTAGCCCTGCGCATTTGGATTTTGAAAGCGCCAAATGTGTAGTAAGGAAAAGTTCGTCAGAACCACTGAACGATACACTAGAACAAGCCTTGCAACAGAGCCAACTTGTCTCTGTATGGTTCTCGTGGATAATGCGTGTGTACCATTGGATGGTCCATGTAAGAACAACGCTTAGCCGTTTTTCTCTAAGAATAGAGTCGAGTACTACAGACAATCCATCACTACCCACGGAGTATTCGAGTTTACCTTCTCTCGTTCCATAGAGGGTCTGTCTGTGACATGCGGTACCGGTTTGCGTGTCTATCAGATAGGTTGCCAACCATGACACTTAGCCAGTTGAAACATAGGATCACTAGGCTACAGTCAGACAGTCCATTGTCACTGACACATGATTTGGATGAATTTTACTTAGTTAACATAAAACTTCTTGAATCATTTCGAGCATGCTTGATAATTGCAAAATAGTCCTATTTGCATATCGGAAGCCTCTCTTCCTGATGTATTCCTGGGCCCGCCTATATATATCTTATAACCTGCCTGTGATATTTTTTTGTCTACTAGCATGACCAGGCGTGATCCTTGAGAATACATCATCATCTTTATAGTCTCTTCTCTCTCCCAGAATACATCATCTGTTGGCTTAACTTTTTGTCAGATGAGAGCAGTTCTGCCTCTCCTCGTCTGCGAGACTACCGTCCCAACTGACATGGAGAGTGATCCAACGCATAGTCGGTGGCGGATCCGGAACAAGATTGAGGGGGGGGCTGATGTGTTTTTCTTCCTCTAATCTCTCTATTCTTTCTTTTCTTCTCCCCTCTTTTCCCCCCTCAATCTCTCTATAATTTTCATTGACACACTAGCTATAGGGGGAGGCTGGAGGCCACCCAACCCCCCTTTAGATCCGCCCCTGCGCATAGTAGTAGGTTATAACCAGCAGAACACATGACTATTCTCTTTGGACGTCAGCTTTGTATGTGGACTTGGGGAATGGATAAGATTACTCTGCTGACTGTTAACTTGCTAGGCAGGATGATAACGCTCATGCCATTTCTGGAATTATGAAGCTGACACGGAAATGTTCCAATTGAAAAAGGTATTGTTTGGAATGTACTGCACTGAAGATAAGGGAGAGTACATATGAAATCATTTGCGTACAAATCTCTCTTCTAAGTTCTAACTCGGACTGTCGGACCTGAAGCAAGGAATACAATCAATATAATACCACCTCATTTTCTTCCTGAGGCAATGAAACTGACAAACTGTACATCCTGAACGTTTTACAAGTACTAGACTAACGCCTAGAGAGCCTACAGTCTCTTTATCTAAAAAAGGATAGCCTACACAGACAGTGCAATGTTCCAAACAAACACATGAACCAAAATTTGCAAGAGTTCCATTCACAGGAACCGGCTCAATCCCTGCAGGATTAGAAATAAATCCCGCGTATCAAAATGAGCCTGATAAATATACGCTGCCCAAATTCCTACATTTTCGAATCCATGCCAAAAATCAGAGAACCTGCATAACAAAGAAGATAAGAAATAAGCGCAAAACTTGAATTTTCTTCCGATTGAGAGTCTATAATCGTGCAGTGCAGGAATTCGCAGTTTTATACACTTTACCTAAGGTTGGCAGTAGTATCGTGAGAGCCGCAATGCCGACGAGTTTTATTGGCATTCCAGTGACCACCATGTCCTTGATGGTGATGTACCCGGTGCCGAACCCGACGACGTTCCCTGGCGTTGCGGTGGGCAGCAGGTACGACAGCTGCGCGCCGACGGTGCCGGGGACCATGAGCAGCAGCGGGTGCACACCGATGGACTTGCCCAGCTCGGCGAGCAGCGGCAGCACCAGCGTGGTGGTGGCGTCGTCGGAGGTGAACTCCGTGATCAGGGCGCTGAAGATGCAGGCCACGGGCGCGATGGCCAGCGCCGGCGCGCCCTTTAGGAAACCCAGCCCGGAAGAGAGGATGTCGGTCAGGCCGCTCGACTTGAACCCGTCGGCGATGGCGAAGCCCGCGCCGAGGAGCAGGATGATGTGCCACTGCAGCTTCCGGCACTTGCCCCAGTCCATGAGCTTCTCACCGTCGTTCTTGCCGCTCGGGATGATGAACAGCAGCGTTGTCATCAGGATCTATGTGAAATTGTTGCAAGTTGCTGTCAGGTGAGTCCACGCGGCAAGCCGTCACTGAAGAATGGTCGAGAGCGTGCGGATCTTGGGCACTTACAGTGACCGTTCCATCCCCAACTCTGCCGTCGAAGAGGACTGCCCACCCAGGGATGTCGTCGGTCAGGCTCCTGGTCATCCATAGGACAATCAGAGCCTGCAAGAATTGGCCATTGAACGTTTGAGTGAGACTCATGCCATCCAAAACCTGAATCCGCACAGAAACCACAAAACAAATGCATGCGACTTACGCCAAAGACGGCCAAAACCATCTTCTCTGCAAATGCCATGGGACCTGTCACAGTTCAAGATGGAGACCCCATCAGAAAACTGAAATAAAATGACCAGCCATATATTCAAGCCATTGTGAAGTTCATTTTCAGAATATTCCGGAATCGTCACAGAGGAAAACCTACGTACCCATCAAGCTGAGCTCTCTTCTGAGGTGATTCCTGTCGAGGTAAGCGGAGAGCACCCTCCCCGTGTTCTTGGTGCAGTACTTGAGGCAGAGCGTGACCCAGAGCGCCACGAACAGGACGAGCGTCATGGGGAGGCCGAAGGACATCCAGGAGCTGAAGGTGATGGGCCTCTGCTCCGGGAAGTAGGTGGACCACATCCCCACCAGGATGATGTTGGCGCCCGTGCCCGTGAGCGTGGCCATCCCGCCGATGGTGGACGCGTACATGATGCCGAGCACCAGCGCCTTGGAGAACTGCTGGAGCTCCCGGGCGTCCGCGCCGCCGCCCTCCAGCTGGTCGCGCGGGAACCGCTGCAGGATCCCCGTCGCCACCTGGATCATCATCACGGTGCACGGCGTGTTGTGGATCCACATGCTGATGAACACCGTGGTGCCGCAGATGCCGAGGAGCAGCAGGTGCGGCTTCACCGGGTCGCCGCAGAACAGAGACGTGATCTGCATGCGTGTCGGAACGAGCTACACAACGTTAGTCCCCCTTTTTTTTTGTTTTTTTTTTTTGGCCGCGCGCGTTCAAAACTTTTGGCACGTACGTTGAGGGCAAGGCGTCGGTGGATGCCGTAGTGCTCGATGGCGAGCGCGAGGATGAAGCTTCCGAGGACGAGGGAGATGACGTCGTCCATGTAGGCCTTGGCGACGGCGTCGGCGGAGGAGATGCCGAACGCCGGGAAGAGGAAGAGCGGCGCCATGGACGCGACGCCGAGCGGCACGGCGTCCGTGATCCACCACAGGAACACCCAGGCCAGCACGCCGAGCATGTTACGCGCCGCGGGGTGCCCGCCGAGGTCACCCAGCGCGCAGACCAGCGCGCACGCCAGCGGGCCCGACGCGACGGCCAGGTACCTGTTGGCGAGCACGGACCTGAGCGCGGAGCACGAGCGTCCCGCTCCCGCAGCAGGCCCGCTGTCTTCGTGCACGGGCAGTAGCGGCCTCGTCACGTCCTCCGTCGAGCTCTCCCAGCAGACGCGTCGCGGATCCATGGCACTGGCAGCAGAAAATTCGTCGGGATGGCACTAACCGTGCTTACGCTTCTTCTTGTTTTCAGCCGTGCCGTTCGATCGCCTGCTTTGCTTTCTTGAAGAGTGAGGTTGGCTGCTTTTAAAGGCGCGGGAAACCGGGCGGACGCACGAACACAACTTGTTGCCTACAAAACGAAAAGTAATACGGCAGTGAGTTCATCCCGAGCATGTACACGTAGGCACAACGACCACATAGATAAGAAGTTTCTATAAAAGAAAAAAAAAACTCACAGGCAGGTCCAAGTGTCCTAGTGGAACGTTTCAAACCTCGACGCGTCACATCGACGTGCCATGTCAGATAGTAGAAGCAATACCCAACTGGTGCAGGCTACATTTGCATGATCTGATCTCTCTGTTTTGCAACGATTAGCAGCGCGGCCGGCCGGTGCCAACTTGGCGTCCAGATAAGCACGGTCCCTGGCCTCCAAAGCGGATAAGACATGATGCGGTCGGCCGGTCGATGCCGACTCATCCGCTGGTCTCTGTAGCTTCGCGCCTCTGCCACGATCGGCGGCGCCCCCGGCCCGCCTGAATTCAATCCACATGTAGCCCTTGCCGGACTGAAGAGGCGGCAGCGGTTGTTGCACGGGGCGACCTGCCCGTGCGCGGCCTCACAGCGACAAGCCTTCACCTGCAGGGCCGTACTTATCCGGACAAGTCGGCCGGCATTTGCCCGGGCCCTGACACGGGACGACACGATCAGGATGCGATTGAGCGAGCGGCGGGGAGCAGAGGTCGAGCCGAGAGGAGGGCGCCGCTCGATCCATCCAGCAATGCGCTGCAGCGACCGCTCCCGGCGGAGCCGTTCGGGCTACAGTTGCAGGCGGCGCCTTCCCGAGATGGAACCGCTCGCGGCGGGGCGGTGGAAGTGTGGATCATTGTTCGTTTTCATGTGATGATGCGTCATGCTTGTGGGTCCCGGAGCCCGGTCGGTGAAACAGGTGCATTCTCAACCTGTTCCGTGGCTTGACACGAGCGAGCACCGCCTGTGTCTGACCGGCATCAAGACCAATGGCCATCACGGGGGGACTCATCGTCTTGTCGTGGCTCGGGTCGTTATTGGTTTTTCATGGTCGTTGCAGGGAAGTCTAGCGTTAGTACCCTGGTCCCTGGGTTGGGCTTTGTGGGTTGCTTGCCAGCGTGTTCTCCAGCTGTGTGGCTCAGACATTCTTGTTGCACATGCACATGCATGCCGTCATGAGCCACCGAGGAGGCGAGGAGAATTGTGTTCCGTCACGGCGCACGGGATACTGACTTGGAAAATATCAAATGCTCGTGTATCAGACGCTTCGGCAGCGTATGATTGATTGCTCGTACACGTTACAGGCCTGACTTTGTCCGGTAATCCGTAATAGGAGTAACTTGGCAAGTTGTTGAATCGCCCGGGCCAGCCAGCATGGTCGTTGCTTGCCTACTGCATGACGTCAAATGGTGAAGGCGGGGGCTTCCGCAGGTTCTCCTCAGATTGATCGACGATCCATCCGCCGGACGCCCGGACGATTCGTGTTTTTCTCTGATTTTGTTGTGGTCCTCGTCGTTGCGCTGTCCTGTCTTCGCGCCACAAACAAGTTCTGTCCTCTAGTCAGGTCAGGGGGGGTCGCCGTCGCCGGCCAATGTGGCTGCCTTTGCCATATCACTGTCACACGTAGTACGACGTGCGGTGCAGGCGTGCGTTCTTTGTCAGTCCAGCAATCAGCCGTACTGTAACTTTCTACCGCCGTCCTTCAGTGCAAGCTGCGAATGCCACGTAGTCTTGGGTCGAGATCTCTCCTAGTACTAGCTAGTAGTACGTAGCTGCTGGATGCGGCCGTGGGTACGTTGCTTGGCCGCTACGCGCGGGCCGCGGCGAAGCGCCGCCGTGCAGGCGTGTTCTCTGGCCGCGCTCCAGAACCCAGCCTATGATATCGGAGGAGTACACGACGTCTACCGTCTGGAGTTTGTTGCTTGTTGGACCGGTACACGCGCGCATTTTGCCTTGGATTGCGGCTTGCCAGGAAAAGCAAAGGACAAAATTAAACACAGGATACTGAAAAGTCTGAAAGCACGCGAAGCAAATACGGGAGTTGATTCACGCCCTTTCTCGTTTACGGTCAGGGCTACTTTGTCAGTCAATGGCACCATATTCAATGGTAGCATGTTCGTCAGGCAATTGCATAAGCTGTGACGTTACTAGTTTACTGTACACTACAAGCTCAATGTCAGCATATCTATTCATTCCGTGCTTTCATTTTTGACAATTTCCTTCCATGAGTTTGGGGACAACTAGCAACGGGCCATATCAGGAGTAGCACTAGCAAGTTCAATGAAGCGTTTCTTGAGGGCCTAACGAGACGGACCAAACGAAGCCCATCTGAACTGATCTAGAGTTGAGAGTTGACCAAGGTTTCTTTGAGCCCAGCAGCGCAAAGGTTTCAGCCCAAATCAGATATCAGAACGGAAGAAATATAAGTTTTGTTTTGTAGGAAAAAAAAACAGTTTTTTACTAATCACAGTACACATACGCATACGAAGTTATGGAAATCCTACAAAACGCTACACGCACTCTTCTCTTAGTCTTATGTGCATTTCTGAAAAACTAAGATGACCAATAAATTCCAAGATTAATAAAGTCGCCACACATATTTACAAATAATTATTTTTCTATAGTAGACATGATTAAAGATGGCAATGGACAAATCTCCAACGGGTATTCTTACCTCAGGCCCAGCAAAATGCAGTACTGCGAACACATGGTGGATAAGTACCCATGTATGTTCAGTTTTGTGATGAGTGATTGTCCAACACTTGAGCGTTTCAGTTTGAGTGGCTTACCCTAACCTCTTTGCGAAAGCAATTGTGTGCCTGTCTATCGGCTTGTGGTGTGCAGGTACTATGCCTAGTGATAGTGGTCAATGGCGTGGAGAAGGTCGAGTAGAGGCTTGCCGTGCCGATGGACTGAGAGCAGTGAAGGGCGGAAGCGGGGCTCAGACTGAGGGATCATGGGCGCCGGCGGACTAGCTGTGGTGGCTAGTACTTGGCACCGGCGAGTGCGAGATGACATGGAGGTAGACCGAGTCGACCAAGTCAAGACGGTGGACGCGCGAGTCGAGCGGAGGCTCAGGGGACTCGGAGTCCGACCGGGCGAAGACAAGGTGGCTCGCGTCGAGTGGTTTGGTGGTTTGGGCCTCAAAACCATCCGCGTCGGTTTTCGAGTTTGGGCCGCAAAACTCGGGGTTCGGTAGTTGAGCCGAAAGCTACCGGTGGCGGGTTTCGCGGGTTTGGGCCTCAAAACCCGGGCGGAGCTTCCGAGGAAGCGGGGATGGCACGTGGCGGAATCCTGGAGGTTGCGTCGAGGAGACGGCAACTCCTGGCAGGAAGCGGGGCCGTCCATTCAAATCGAGGGAGATATTTACCGGAGTTTGGACTGCAATGCTTAGGCTAGGTAGTTCACTCATTGTATCTAGGGGGGTCTTTGGGAAATAGCCAAAGCCTCTAATAAATAGAGGATGAAGGGGTATCCTCATCCTATCTCTTGAACCCTAATCATTTGCCCCAACTCTCTCTCTCTAACCTCTCTCTAGTTCATGAGATCCCTAGGTTGATCCCACCAACCTTTGTAAGAACTCGAGTTTGTTGCGAGGAATCGGAGGCCGTAACCTCCGTAAGCCATGGCGGCTTCGATTTCTTGATCGTGTCCCCGTTTTGCTTGTGTTCTTCGGGTTTTGCTTTTGCTCTCTCTTTTTCCCGAGATGATTTCTCTTTGTAGGGAGTAGCTCTTACAAATCCGTTTGAATCAAGTTGTTCGTATTCGAGAGGAGCATCTTTGCACCGAAGGATCCTTCCTCAAACCTCTCGAGTACACAGATCGGGCGATTTCTTTGCCGCGTTCTTCGTTTTCCCTTTTCTCCCCCAAATCCGAGTGTTCCCGCTCATCCGACCCAAATTGAGCGAAGATTTCTTCAGGATAGCTCCATAACTGCACTAGGATGATGCCTATAAAGTTTGGTTGCAGTTGGTGATCATTTGGTCGAGATTTGGGAAGATTTGGCGGAGGAAAATCGCTTTTCGGGGTTTCTGCGCATTTTTCGGGGGCATCGGACGCTCCGAGGGTTTTGCGTCGGACGCTGGTGCGTGCTGACGTCAGCGTCCGTCGCTCGGTGTGTCTGAGCTTTTGGTTTGGCGCCGGACGCTCCTCAGGGTCCGTCGCCGACCGTCCGTCGCCTCTGCCGTTTCTCAGTTTCTTTCAGGCTCTCTGGAAGGCCGACGGACGCTCACCTAAGCGTCCGTCGCGCAGCGTCCGACGCCAACGGATGCTCACCCAAGCGTCCGTCGCGCAGCGTCCGACGCCCTGCCTTCTGCTTCTCTTCTGCAGTGCTCTCTGGAAGGTCGACGGACGATCTCTCTGCGTCCGTCGCCAGCGTCCGTCGCCCTGTCTTGGAGCGTCCGTTGCGTTGTCTTCCAGCGTCCGTCGCCTGTTTTTCTGGTTGTTTTGCTTAGGGTTTTTGCCTCTTTCTCATAGGGGTTGAGAACTCTTTCTTGGGGGTTTCCGGTGAGTTTTCCTCCACTACCGGTGAGCTCTCATTTCTCCGTTTTCGTCTGAATCCCCACTCGCGTTGCTCGTGGGAGGTTGAGCACCCAACAACTGGGTTTGGCTTTTGGGAGGAGTGGCCCGAATATTTCGAGAGAAATTTGAGGCTCCCATTCACCCCCCTCTGGTCGCCATTCTCGGTCCTTCAAGTACCACCGCCCGAATCCCCATACCCATGGTGGGTAAGAAATTTCTCTAGACCCGCACCCGGCTAGGTAAACCCCATCCACTAGGTCACCCATATACCCGACAATAGTTTAAACAATCTAACTTGCACAAAACCTATACAATATATTATAGTAGCAATAATAAGCACATGACAACAAAAATAATACACAAAATTTAGACGAAATTGCAATATAAACACTATAAATCTACAAGCCTTTTCATGGAGTAGTACTTGAGTAGCAGTAGACGTACTTAAGATATTGGACCTCCAAGTATTTTTTACCTATGGGTTAACGGGTATGAGAACTATAGGAACGTTCCCATCCCTATACCTGTTGAGTGAAGGTTTTTTTCTCAATTAGAGACCATTGAGTGAAGGTTTTTCTGATAGGAGAGACCCTAAGAGCATCTTTAAGAGTTTGCCACTCTCAAAAAAAAAAATCTTCAAAAGTTTGTCACATCAATTTGGCATACATAATTTTTTGATAAAATAAGAAAAAATGGTCTCCAACATATTGGTATATCAACTTGACATTTTTCCCAACTTGGTATTTTCCCCTCTCCAGCGCGTAAATATACGCGTGCGTATACTATTGCCATCGCGTCGTCGCTCTCCTTCGCGCGCGCGGGTCCTTCCTTCCTTCCTGCTCCTGTTGGTGGCCGACACCACCTGCTCCTGCATGTCGTCGCGTGGTGGTCTGCTCTCCTTCCCGCTCCTGTTGGTGATTGACACCGCCTGCTCCTGCAGAAGGCCGGCGTTGCTTGCTGCTGTTGGTGGCTGACGAATGTTGATCAATGCCTCGGAGTTGCTGCTATATTGTTGGCCGCCTGGGAGAAGTCGATGGCCGGTTGCGAGTGCACGAGGAAGGCGACAGCATCCGTCGCGACTCAAGCTGTGGCGGCGTCCTGCTTCTCGCGCACAGATGGAAGCCGATCAACTGTTTTCACCGTCGCACAAATTTTGTGGTGGGCCCTTCTTTTTTTTTAATATACCAAGTCTAATTTACTAAATCATTGGAGATTGTCTGATTTTTTACATGTCATATTTTTTTAGGAGTTGCTAAAATACAATATTTACCAACTCATTTTTTAAAAACTTTTGGAGATGCTCTATAATGTAGTAAATACTCATTGAGTCTCGGGTCAATGGGCCAATTGCCATCTTTAAGCGGGCATATATAACCATTAATAACGAGGAACCTAGGATATTGACTTAGAGCATCTCCAATAGATTAGCCAAATCGTTTTCTATATGTAAATTATATGTAAATTTGGCTATTATGAAAGAAAAAACGTCTCCAACAAACTTTGTAAATAACTCTTCAAATTTAGTAGCTCTTCATTCCACCTCATTCGCTCTCTATCTTTGGATACTCTACCTCACTAGCCATCTAGACTCTTCATCTTACAGAGATTGTTGGAGTAATCTAGCATTATCTATTTTAAAGAGTAACTAAATCATTAAATTTAGCTAGTATTTTTAGCTAATTTCTTGGAGATGCTCTTAATGTCTTGGAAATGCTTGTAAGGTGGTTCGGGAAAAAAGAAGGTGCTCTATCATAAGATAGGGTGGGTGTACTTTTGTAATGTTGAGATAGTATTTGTGCATCATTATTTACGTGTTTGGACTTTAGAAATAAAAAATAGTGGGATCTTTTATATCTTATCTTACTATTACTAATTGGAGGCCCTAATGAAGGCACCACGTTAATTCTGACCAGACGCGTTAGAAAAAAAAGATAAATACTAGAAATTCTCACGTTAATCAGAAATATCTAACCATTAATTGAAAGACTCCTATTATCCCTAACCGTAGATCTATTTTATCTTTCCTTAAATTATCCATCTTCATAATTATATATAAATAAAAAGCTATGAAAAATCTCATTATGCCGTATGTGGTAAAAAATTCCTCAGGGAAAAAAAGTAGGAGAACAGATCTTCAATACAAGTTCCATATGTACGCAACTAACGTTCACAACTGAATCTGATCTAAGGGAGCGTATGGTATGAAAATCAACTAGCTATGCAAACTACGCAAACTCTAATCAAGTTCACAGAATTCTAATCCGATGGACTTAGGTGAAGGTGAGTCATTTATTCACTTAAACCCTCCCACCATCTCCTTCATAATCACTTAACCCCGCGCTGCCTGCCGCAGTTACCGTCCCGTCGTTCCGTCTCGCTAGTCGAGGTTTCTTTTTCAGATCTGATCGAAGGCAGAGAGAGATGCACCATTCAGTTCAGCCATGGTGCTTGAGGCACCATGGCTTCCGTTATCTATCTCATGACGTCTCACTGACAATGCTTCCGTCTAGAGACTCCAAACCGGAAGCATTCCTCTCAAGTGAAATTCTATTGGTAATGTTCTGCACCACCAACTCATCACCACGTCCATATGCACGCGGGCTAGGACCTGGATCGACCCATGGTGCCTCAAGCCCCCTGGATGCTGAGAGCTGTGTGAGCAGCACCTTGTACAAGCACGCGGCGTCATGGTCCTTCATGCACCGGACGGAGACTGCAGCTCTTCGTGCTGCTTCGTGCTGCGGCTGAAGTCGTGCGACCGCTGGTTGGGCGCCCACTGGACGCAGTTGCGGTCGACGTCGAGCCTCCCTTCCTTGATCAGGTCCCAGCAGCAGGACCCGAGCGACGTGAAGTAGTTGTCGGAGAGCGTGAGGTTCTTGCCGTCGTCTGGAGGCGAGGCGGCAGAGCGCGTCGCGCACCTCGCCGTACAGGAGGTTGTCCGCCAGGTTGAGCTGCTCCAGGCACGCGAACGACGCCGGGATCGACCGGAGATGTTGGATTTATTTACGGGTTAAACCCATTTATTTATTTAATAAATCAATAAGTTTTATAGGTATGCAATTGTATATATTATTATTTGTACCGGAATGGAAGTTTAAAGAACATTGAATCAACTTAAAGATTGAAATTTATTCTGACTTAATTGAAAAGTTGAGAAACGGACAAAGGGTGCCACACGCGCGCCACCGCCGGCCGGGCTGCGTGCATGGCGTGATGTGTTATCTTTTTAGATTCCTCCTCCCTTCCTTCCTTTCGGAGTACAGAACACAACAGAGAACACTTTCCAGAAAACGATTCCTTCTTTCCAGAAAACGATTCCGTTGCTAGTTGCATTCTCATCTCGTGAACCCGCGCGCACGGAGAAGCGAGAGGGCAGGTGCCTCCGGAGCCCTTGCCGTTCGAGACCTTGCACGGGGGATCGGCAATTAGGTTTTTGGAGAGCGTCTACGTGACTGCCCAACGCCGCCGCCGTTCGTCGTCATCGTCGCCGTTCGTCGTCTTCTTCCTGGAGGTTGCTGCTGCCGTCGCCGTCCGTCGTCTTCTTCTTCTTCCTGGAGATTGCTGCCGTCGTCGTCGCCATCTTCTTCCCGGTGATGCCGCTGTCACCTTCCTCTCGGTGATCGTCGCCGTCGTCTCCCTCCCGGTGGGGAGTACACCTTCTTCCTCTACGTCATCATGTCCACGGAGGTTGGACAAGGTTCTGGGACCTCGGGCGTTGCGCGGATGGACCGGTATGTTCATTTCATCTCGTCTCTGTTTTCCGTCCCTCAGATCATGTTTGTTTCTCTAGTTCATCCATGCTGTTTCATCAGTTGTAGCGAGTCTGTTTCACATGCTCTGTCTTGCTGTTTCGTAATCTGTTTGCTATCTGTTCCTGCTAGTTTTATGTTCTGTATATCTGTTTCAGAGTTAGTGTTATGCTGTTTCATATGCTTCTGTGCATACGTTGCAGTAGGTCCGTATCGTCGTTTCATATGCAGTCTATTCGTTGTTGTTATGAGATATATGCTATGCTTGTATGTGATGTTACATATATCATATTTACATGCTTGTGATATCCTCATATTTCATGTTGCTATGAATATGTTTGATGTCATGATCCCATCAATAAATAATCTTTTATATGTTATCGTCATAATGTTAATTTATAGAATTAAAATGACATGGAAATTGTCTAATATTCTAACAATCCAAAAACCTAATTATAGGCATTTTTCTGTCAGAGGTTTTGCTTCCGTATTAAAGCCTGATGCATATGATGGTAAAAACTTCTTGATATGGAAAGCTAAGATGGAATTGTGGCTAACTACAATGTCATGTTTTTATACCACTGAGGGCAAGCCTGCTAACCTTCCTCCTGCGGATGAGGCTAGGTTTAAGGCTGATGACAACCTCTTTCGAGGTGCAGTGGTTAGCGCACTTGATGTAAAATTCCAGAAAAGCTACATCATACCTCCTACAGAGAAAGAGCTGTGGGATGCACCTGTTGGAAAGTTTGGAGTGACTGATGCTGGTAGCGAGCTGTACCTCATGGAGCAGCTGTATGACTACACGATGGTTGAGAACCGATCGGTAGTGGAACAGGCTCATGAGTTTCAGGCACTAGCAAAGGAACTTGAACTTTTTCCTTGTCCTTTACCTGACAAGTTTATGGTTGTCGGTATAATCGCCAAGTTATCACCTTCTTAGAAGAACTTTGGCACCTCCCTCAAACATAAGAGACAAGAGTTCAATGTGGAAGGGGTCATTGGTGCTCTTGATGTTGAGGAGAGAGCTAGAGCAAAGGGCAATGGAAAAGGTGTTGAGATCTCTACTGCAAATGTGGTGCAGAAGAGAAACCCTAATTTCCGCAAGTTCAACAAGAAGAAGAAAAACCAGAACAAGCAAGAGAACAACCCAAAGTCTGTTCAAACAACACGGTTTAAAAAGAAGAACAACAACAATAACAAGAGAAATAGAGGCCGCTATGTGTGTGGCAGTGAACAGCACTGGGCAAGTGAGTGCCCAGATCACAAATTCAAGCAGGAAAAGAAAACAACAACTATTTAATCTATTACCAGGTGATTATGACCGTTCGATCAAAATAAATAAATGGCTCACAGTCATTTGGAGGTACCACAGTAAAGACCATGGCTGACCTCAGACCTTGGCTCCATGATCGATGACGTCAAGACGTGTTACCTTAGCGGCGCCGTAGGTCATCGCGTCAAGAAAAAGGTCCAAAGTCGCGTTTACCTCTCTTAGGGGTAAACATGTTTTTTTTTACTGAAAAGAACCAAATTGCAAAAAATATGGATACCACATCAGTAGAAAACCAACACGGAACACCAAACCTGAAATGGAGCTCTCAACTTTAATCACTATGACGCAAGAATCTGGCTCAAAACCCTCAAAGCCAACGGGTGACTAAAAAGTTGACAAATCTTCATGGACAATGCTGAAAATCCATGGAACAAACGGAATACTAGGAGCAAAGGAAATAAAAAAAAACACAAAACGAGCCGCTACACATGCTCCAAATCAACTTCTCCTACTCCACCCAATCAGCTTAGCCTACTCCTCCAGTCCATTTAAGGGCATGCAACAGCTTTGCAAAACTGGTGTGAGCTGTTTTTTTTGCCAAACACCTATTTTTAAAACAGCTTTACCCATGAAGCTGTTTTCTTCTTCCCCTGTCACAAAGAAAAACAACTTTGCAAAGTGGGGTGAAGCTGAAAATAGTAGCTTATCACAGCTTTCTCCCCTCTTTCTCTCTCATATTCATGCATAAAGTTATTGGTGAAGCTGTTTTGCTAAACACTTTTTCCAAAATAGCTTAGCTTCACCTAGAAAGTTACTCATGAAGTTATTTTCCAAAAAAACAGCTTCACTAGTGAAGCTGCTGAGCTGTATCAAACGAGCCCTAAGCCTGCTCCTCAAAATCAGCACGCAGCCCATGAAAAGAAAAAAAACTAAAACACAACCAAACGACCTCCAAATGCTGTGAAATTTTATGTAGAGGTTCTTCACAACATTATAAAGTTTTATGCATAGGTTCACAACATTATAAAGATTGCCTCCACACAAAAATCATCTCAAATAGAGCAAGTCAACGAAGACAACTAAGTTGACTTTGTAATCTCGGCTTAAATGGTTCTTGTAGGAGGTTTGCGTATCATTTTCATTAAGAAGAGAAACGGTTTGAGTACAACACCTTACCGGGTGAGCCGGCCGCAAAGAAGCTGACTACATGATTGAAACAATTACAACCTCTGGAGCACGACCAGTGGCACCTGCCTCCATCAGCACGAACCTACCCCTCCAAAAGCGAAGGTCTCAAACTTTGCATAAGTGTTTCCGGGGATGTTGAGAGGATATACTTAGAGCACCAACCCTTGAAACAACTTCAAACTCTGTATATCTAAAAATTCTATTAAAGAAAATGGGGTTTTCTCAATTTTTCTCTCAAGAGTACGTGTAGATTTGTGCTCGTGCTGTTTCTGCTCAAACCACTTGGGAGATAGCTTCACCTAAAATCCTTCTACGAATTTGAGGACTCAAAACAATTCACAAATCCCTGTAACTCGAGAGAACCCACAAAAGGAGAAGAGAGGGGGAGAAAGGGAACGCAAAATTAAATTAATTTATGGCAGATATTATGTACACAAAGTGACCCATGTTGAGGGTTAAAATTGAATGCAACAAATTATTAGAAGGATAATAACGGAAAAAAGAACCGAAAATAATCTATTCTTCATTTTCTTTCTTCACTGCGTGCTCTTGTTTCGCCCTACTCTACGCCAAGCGCTACCATCGCCTGTGATTTCCAGTGCCTGGCCTTCTCAAACCCATTGGCGTAGCGCTCGAAGTCGTTGACGGTCATGTCGATCTCCTCCTCGGTGTTCATGACGAAGGGGCCGAGCTGCGCGACGGGCTCCCCGATGGGCTCGCCGGCGATGAGCAGGAAGCGGAGCGGCCTGTCGTCGGACTTGTTCCACACCTCGAGGCCGTCGCCCTGGCCGAGCAGCAGCAGGTGGTGGGCGGCGACGGGCGCGCACCGCTCGGCCCCGAACACGCCCTCGCCCTCCAGCACGTAGGCGAAGGCGTTCCAGGACGCGAGCACGGGCTGGCGCACCACGCCGCGGGGCCAGACCGTGAAGTCCAGGTACATGGTCGGCGTCCGCGTGCACACCGGCGACCGCACGCCCATGGCGTGGCCCGCGATCACGCGCACGGTTACGCCGTCGGCGGACGTGCTCGCGATGTCCTTGCTCTGGATCTCCTGGTACCCGGGCTCCACCCTGCACGCACGGACGACGTCGTTTTCCTTCCGATGTCAGTCAGTCACAGCGGTCACTCACCACGTGTTAAAATCAAGCTCGTCAAAACTTGCAATAACGAGTTGACAACACGATCACGACCGACGGAATTGACACTTGGCTAGTACATGGCGGCGAGCGTAGAGACAAAGAGGAAAGGCTCATGTCACGTACATTTTGTTGGCGGAGGAGAGGTTGACCCAGAGCTGCAGGCCCTTGGACGTGCCGGGGCCGGCGGGCATCTCGGAGTGCACCATGCCGCGGCCGGCCGTCATCCACTGCACGTCGCCGGCCTTGATGGTGCCACGGTGGCCCTCGAAGTCCTCGTGCGTCACGGCGCCCTGAAACAGCGTCCCATGCCAGGAAACTCAGAACTCAGAACTGGACCGTGACCCTGATTCTTTTTACACAAACTCATTACTTTCTTTATATGTATATAAGAAGTCAGAACTACTGGTACCAACTGATTAGACCCTTTCACAACCTTTTAAAAGGCCAGAGACACACAAATTCGTGAGATCTTTCGGCAATGCCTTTCTGGTGCCGTGTCCATCCCTTGAGCGCGGAAAAAACATCGCAACGCGGGTGGTGGTTGACGGGCGTGTTGAGGGGAAGACTAGAGCGGAAGGCTACCAAAAGCGGGGGCCCGTCGGGACGGGGTCTTCGAGTGCAGGGGAAGGAACTTTCAAGAGCCCCAACCCGCTGAGATCGATATCATTTGGCGTATGTTGTTGTTGACAAACCGGCAGCACGCGGTTCGTTGCGTTTCCTAACGCCCGCTTGGTTGCCAGCGACGACGACGCTGCCGTCTTTACGTACGGCTCAATGGGTCAAGCAAGGAGGAATGCCTTTCGCCATGAAGCCGCCGCGGAGGACGCATGGACGGCTCGTTCAGGTTTGCTCTGACGAAAAGAGGAAGAAATGACGGAGTTGAAGATGAGCGTACCTCAAGCATGTAGGTGACGGTCTCGAAGCCTCGGTGCGGGTGGTCGGGGAACCCGGACGGAGCAGTAACTGCGCGGATTCGGGCAACAAGGAACCGGTTACGTACTTCAATCCGAAACGAGAGGGACATGCGGATACGAAGATGGATCGTTCAGAAAGAGAAATGAAGGGCCGAAACCGAATGGATGGGAGCTCACCGGAGAACTCGTCGAGGACAAGGAACGGATCGAAGTACCTGAGCTCGAACCTGCGCGGACCGACCAAATTCCATCCCAATCAGCAGAGCAAACCAAGCCAAGACAAGCCAAGAAATGCCGGTTCCTTGAACGCCTCCATGGCATATACGTATGCAGCTTGTATCAAGTCAACTGAGGATGGAACCTATGTACCTGCCGATGCTGCGGCGGACGACGGCGCCGTAGCCCTCGTGCTGCGGCCTGGCCAGGAACTTCCGGACCACCTGCCGGGGCTTCTCCATTGCCGCCGTCGCTCCACCCTCCTCTGCTCTGCTTCTCCAACCGCCAGCAGACCCGTGTGTTCTTGTGCGCAAGTACGACGACGACGATGGCTTTGGCTTTGCCGTTGCCGTTGCCTTTGCGCTCCGTTATATAGGAGCACTCGCTCGTACTAGGAGTGGCCAGGGGCGCGCGCTAATCCGCCTTGATTCCGTTACGCCCCAGCCCCGCTACCCCTAGCTAGGTCAAAAGCGACAGCTGCTCTCGCCCCTCCTCCCTCCATCGTTTTCCTGGCCGCTCTCCTGTCTGTCCTCCTGTGGTGCGCATCTCCCCAGGTCCTCCTCCTCTTTGGACGTCTTGCTGACGCCAGGCGCACGCAATGCCCCCGTCGCGACGCTCTGGTTGCATTGCATACGCGCGCCTTGTGACAGCGTCGCATCAGCAAGCAAGCGGGCGGGCGTGGTGATCGGTCAAGGCTATTATTTCCTCGCTGTCAAGGCTATTATTACTCCTGCTGGCTGCTGTAGTAGTAGTAGGGAAAAACTTTTTTTTACTGGAAATTCTGGACCAGATTATTGATCGTGTAGTGGAACCGAACCGTAACTTGGAATGGACGGGGGGCAGGCAGGCAGGGAGCGCGATCATTGCCTGGGGATTGATTTTTGCTCTTCCATTCCAAGCAACGCTTTCCTTCCATGACCAGATCACCAGAGCGAGCGGCAGCCTCATCATCTCATGGCTCTGAAGAATCTCTGATGATTCTCACTGACAAAGAGAGGGGTTTCAATTCATTCACACGGCTTGACACGACCGACCGGCCGGGCGGGCGGCTTCGATGTTCGATCGGCTGGTGATGCTAGCCTGACGTACAAGTGAGATCACACCCGCCGGCAGCTAGCTAGCTTCCCAAGTCGATGATCTCTAGCTTCGTGGGGTTTCCTGGATGGATTCGCCAATTGGCATGTGCATGCCCAGCAGCCGCCCAGGCGCCCTGTGCCATCCTTTTCACATGGAACAACAAATAGATATAAAGTGTAGATTAGCCGCAGGTGAAGTATATCGCTCGAGTTTGTTTATCTTTTCATTAGTATAAAGTCTGTGAACTTCAAGTGGGGAGCAGAAATGGTATAGGCCGCTTGGATCCCCGCCTTTCTCTGGCCACCCAACGAACGGCCCCCGCCCATTGATTCATTTTTAGCGTTGTCTGTGGGTCCTTCCGAAAGCTTCTGATGAACTTCATTTCTTCTACGCCCAGTTGGGTTTGGGCACAGGAAAATACTGTATGATATTTTGCAGGATTTTGGTGATCAAAATGCGTCATGGTCACTGCACATAATCCCATTTCTTTATGTAGCAAGTCGGTTTGACTCACTTTTTTTTTTCTTGGTTGATCTGGAGTTTCAGACGCTATGTGTAATATATATTAGCCGAGAAGAATTGAAGCCGATGACATTGACAGGCATGCCTGGAGGTGATGCTGTCGTCAGGATCGGACCACCGTGACAAATACACCCGACGTCCATTAAAGAAAATGTAATTCTTTTTGAGAAATCAAATATGATCCAAATAACATTAATATTTATGATAAAATAAATATCATTAGATTAACTGTGAAATATATTTCATAATAAATCAATTTAAATACTATTTACTGTAATTTGATTATATTTGAACTAATTTAACACGTATGTATTGTTTAGTTATACTTTTTTTTTGTGTGGAAGAAGAGTAGTAGGCAAATTGCGGGAAGCTTTCTTTCATCGAGGCTAAGATGAGACGGAATTCCGGATCAGTACAGGTACGTGTTCTTATCAGCTAAGCTCTCGCCTAGTTGGCAACCTGTCATCAGCCTGACGTCTGTGTGAGTCACGACGACGTTGTCATGGGCAGGAGACACAAGTATTAGGAGTTTTGGACACGACATGGGGTCAGACGTCCGTGTCTCGCATTCGCATTTTCGCGTGTCCAGGCCATCATTATAGGGACCCCTTAGCTTACTCCAACAGATCGAGGGGAAAAAATCCTACTTTTATGTTGCTGCTTCTAGGAGTAAACGATGTTACGTACGTACTAATTAAGACTATTAGTCACTTTTATTAGGACTGGTACCTTGAACTGACTGTTAGCTTACCAGAAACATACTACGTTCTTGAGTTCTAAAGCTTATTCTGCTCAGGCGAACCTAACTCTTGATCACAATTTGAAGTACTAGTTCACTATGTTAACCCATGCTCTAGCAAGAGTTAAAATCTTATGATACATAAGTATTATATGTTCATGTCTGATACTCTACAACTAATAAAAATGACTTATATCAACTTGCACTTATTTTTATCTTTGTTCCTTCTTAACAGAATACCAATGTATGCTAATTAGTACCATTACTATGGGAACATTTTCATAATTGTTGAATCATACTACAAATACCTAGATTATCAATCATAATAACATGTGTGTAGTTATATGTAAACTTAGGAGCTACTTTAGATTATGTTTTATAATAGCATAGGTTGGTAATTTTACATTATGTTGTTTTCGTAATGGCAGAGGTACTATTTAGAAAATAGAATAGGTCAAATGAATATTATTATCAGGGGTGATTAGACTCAACCAAACTGATAGCCAAATCTTTATTTTTTTAAAAAAAAATCTAGAATTTATCATTTTCTTCTAGTGCATGCATCTCATGAGGATCAATGTAGAGGACCCTCAAATTAGTAATGCTAAGATTTGGGTTGTCATCCTTTACATTGAACTCCATGGCTACTGTTACATCTCTTCATCATGTGACATCACGATTCTATATCTTGGATTTTAATTTTTAATCTTATTAGTTGTCTCAGTTATTTATTGTACGAGTTAAGTTGAAACTCTTATTATATATTTTTATCCAAAATGTTTATTTTATTTTTATTAAAAGAAGATTCTAGGTCATAGACTACACTTTTGGTAACTATGTTGGTTAACTAGTCGTTTCAGTCTACATTGCAACATTCAAGATTTTGTATTTTCTATATCAAAGAACTATATGTACAATTTTATTCTTTTATGAAAACATGGAGTGCTTAAAGTAAATTACCACTACTATTGATATGATATTACTAATGTTTTAGTAAAAAATGTAACTTATTTAAAGCAACAACTCAAAATTATGGTCATGGATTACTAACATAATTTAAAGTGAATTGATAAACTATTACAATAAATATTTCTCTTAACTTGTTCATGTTTACTAGTCTATATGCTAGCACATAGTACTGTGCTTACTTTTAATTAATTTAACAATGATAAAATTGTGTAATTTAGATGCATACATAGCATGCTTTATGACTAGAGAGCTATTTTCTATAATAGTTTATATTAGTATTTATGCATAGATTCAAGGGATATTGTAGTTGTATATAACAGCATAATAGATGGTCAATTTACATTCAAATTAAATGTGACACTTTATATTATCTTTCATAATAACAGATGTTAGAAATTTAAATTCATACTCAAGATACAAATTTAGGGATTATTATAAATTATCTTTCATAATATCATGTTAGTAATTTAGATAAAATTTCAGGGGTATTATTTCTAAATTACCTTTTATAATGACATAGATGGGTAATTTAGATGCAAATTTACTCAAGTTAATTTATGTTTTTTTCATAATGAATTAGGTTAGAAGTTTTTTTTTGTTATTGTGAGAATTATATAGATTTTTTTTCATAGTATGCCTTGTGTACTTTGAGGCCTAGAACTGACAATACTCTAGTAAGATAAGATTAGCATTTTACCCAGCTTATCTTAGAAGAATTTAGTCACACTCAATACGGGTAAGTTAACTGATAGCTCGTTTTCATCACTAGAAGCTTATTTTTGTTGCACGTGATTATTGTGCCACCATTAGCTGTGGCTTTGGAGCAGACACGCACCATGTCCAGACACCTCACAGGGTCAACCATCGAAGCGGTTAGCCCATACACCTGCTGATGTTGCCTCAGGCTAAGCTTTAAGCTGCTCGAGTGCCCGCATCGGGGGCATGGCACTGTTAGGTTTAACCCATCCGTGGCATTGGATCGGAACAGGCGCACACGACACCACAGATCCTAATACGTAGGTCACACGTGCGCCGAGCAATTAATTGTCTTGCCGATACGTTCTGGGTTACACGGGCATGTATAAGCGCATGTTCAACGGGTCCTTTGGCCCATCGCTTCAACGTATTTTTTTTTTAAAAAAACACCAAGACGGTTCCAGTAGCCATGTACGGCCCCACCTCCTTGCCTCGTCGGTGCGAAGACCTCGGGCGCTCGCGTGTGCAATTGTGATTTGGGTGTGCGCGGGAAGGTGTATATGGATTACGTGCTAGTTAAAATGATTCACACTTAACCAAGTTTCTAGTAAATAATATTATATTTATAGCTCCAATTAATTTATTATAAAACTATAATTCATAATTAATCAAATGACATTATTTGTATCATAAATATTAATATTTTTTTATCTATATAATCGGTTAAACTTAAGATATTTATGCATGATATTGTGATACTATGTTAGAATTGTAATTTTTTTGGGGCTGAGGGAGTATAATCTTAAGGTACGTTTCGTAGGGCTTTAGATTCTCGTAGAAACGTTTCAGATTCACATTATCTTTAGAAACGTTCTAGGAGATTAATCAGAATCACTTTATGAAATCGTTTGGCTGTTAGTCTGGATCTGATCTATTTTAAAAAAAAAACTAGAATTTTTAGTGGGCATGGAACAACTAAAATACAATCTATTTTAATTTATTACACTTATAAAATTAATAAATAGAAAAAAATAAAATTACTAATGAGACAGGAGATGTACGTGACTATCTAGAATCGCTGCGAAACCAGCCTTTTCTAGTTACGAGCGTTTCTAAAGGAAAGGAGAAACGTTTCACTAGTAAAACGATTTGCTGAAATACGGTTCGGCTCAGTTTCAAGTGATAAGTGATTCAGATAAGAATCAGAATGGATCCCCTCATCCAAATGCACCCTTAAACTAGCAAAATTTGTTGGAATCCCAAAATTTCGTAGGTTCACCTAAAAAGGCAGAGTAGTGGTCACTTCCTGTGAGTCACAGAACCTCTTAAGAACAGGACGCACTTGCCAGGATTAATGTCCATCCGACTTAATCCAAAACAAATTATCCAAGTCTCAGTTAGCCCGTCAGGTGTCACCACTTCGCAGCGGGTCATTTATCTCTTTCCGAACATGATCTCCTCATTACAAACATTGCAGAAGTAATACAATAATTTAATTTACATCAAAGTAGCGAAAATTTGAAATCATATTACAAACCATAAGTTTTGAAACATAACTTAAGTGTCATACGATAAAATTACATCAAGCTGCTGATAGAGTTTAAACAAAGCAACCGAGGTACTCTTGCCCAAGAGTCAAGCAAAGACTTTTTCATTCATCATCTTCATTCACAGTGACCACGGTCATGCAGCATGAAGCCACACAGACCGGGCTGTGGCCCTCATCTGCAACAGGGGTTAACAAACCCTGAGTACGGGAGTACTCAACAAGACTTATCCGACAAAAGAAAAGTATTTGGTGGACAAAAGATATGCAAGTCATAGGATTCAAGGTGGAGTTTGCAAGAATCAAGTATTTTGCATAAATGAGCATTTTATAAAACAATTGAAATTAATATAATTCGTTCATTAGATTACTCAAGAACCGATCTAGATGTATGATCGATAACAAGGTAATAAGTCATCCATGAAAGGAACCAACAAGTATCCAGTTTAAGTGTATTACTACGATGTGGTAGTCAGAGTCGTGTTTCCATACCCGAGGAACACGACGATTCGAATCGATTAAACCCAGCTGGGACTTCCTTATCACACGACATATACAACACTAAAGCACACATATGACTACTTTTCCCTGGATCCTCCATCCGAGAACGGGGGCCGGCCACCCGAGAGCACAGTACACCTACATCCAGTTCCTCGAACTGGGATGGTAAACACTACTCTCGCCATCTCTCCACTCCCAGTGCGGGTTAACCGTCCTTTAGACTAGATTAGCCAGAGTCCAGCTTCCCCAAAGGTATATGATAAGTACTCCAAAGTCATGACTCTTGGACACCCATACCGGACGATTCCTAATGACACAGGCGGAAAGAACCCGCTCACCAGTCACCACTGATGGCTCCCAAACACCGTGTCTGCCCGGTCCCGATTATTACTTCCAACAACATTCCTTTCTCCCAAAAGATCATAACCATTTGCCGAAGCAATACGCTATGGTAAGTGACCGGAAATCACCTACTTTAAAAGTTCTAAGCATACTAAGCATGTTTAGCTAAAATTTTTCATCTTTAAACAAGTGTCAAGGTGTAGGTACAATAACACAAGGATAAGGCTATGCATCAAGTAGGAATTTAATAAAGTACGATAATGCAATAATATAACCATAAGTGTATTTAAAGAAATCATTTTAAATACAAGGAAATGTTTGAATGCATCGGGGCTTGCCTTGGTTGGAGGGATACACAAACTCTGACTCAGATTCAACAAGAGAGAAAACCCCTTCACTAGAGGGATTATCCAACCCAACCAAAGAATATTCTACACGATATAATGACATGCTTAGATGGTGCTTGAAATGATAGATATGATGCTTTGAAACACACAAACATGTACTAAGAGATGAACAAAACAGATTACAACCTTGAGTACAACTTACCTCCATGAAACTAAACTAAACTAGAGCATAAAGCAATTTAATTAACCCTATTTAACTTGATTATCTAGGTTAATAATTATATCCAAAAAAACTGAGCAAACAACACTACATTATAAATGTCCATACTGTGGTTGTCACTTGACAATGACCATTTGCATCAAACAATCCAAAATCACACAAAACCTAAAGTCATTAGGGTTACTAATCATTTTATTATTAATTAAACAAAAATCCATGTTTAAAATTCCCAAACTTTTTGTACAGCAAGGTATTAGTGTATAAAGGTTACACAAAAATTTTCAAAATTTTTGGAACAATATATAAAGCATGAAAAATCATGAGAAAACCATTTCTTAATTATTTTGAGCATTTTTACAGGATTAAAAATATACTGAACATGGACATGTTATATTTTTCTTAAATACTACACATCACAGAGAGTATACACAAATTTTTATAGAATTTAAACATACACAGAATTAAATACACAAAAATAACAAAACACAGAACTGTTCAAAAGAGGAAATTAAGAAAAACCCTTTGAAACAACCGCTGACAGCTGGGTCCCGCGTGTCAGCGACACAGAGCAGAGCAGTGGCGCCGGCGACCAAAGAACACGGCGACGCGTCGCCGTTGGTGAACCAAACGTTCAACCGACTCGTGCGCTGGACTCTACACATCGCCCCGAACCCAACGAGGTACGACACGACCAACTCTAACCCTCGCATCGACCTCACCGGCGACGATGGCGGCACCCCACGCGTGGCCGCACATACGCCGGCAAGTACAGACATGCGCCGAAGAAACCAAGCACACCAGCAGACTCAGCGGCCCCAAACCAACGCGAAGCGCAAGAAAAACGAAGCGAAACCCTAACGTATCGACCTCGCCGACGGCCATGGCGCACGGCCGAGATTCGCGCAACGTACGCCGACCAAATGACGCATGCGCTCGAACAACCAACACCGCGAAAGGACGCACGAAGACTAGGCGAAGCTAGCGCAAGACGCAGACGCGAAAAAACCAACTAACGAGATCTCACGGCGGTGAGCACCGACGCGGCGGCGCTGACACGCCGGAGCAAACACGACCCACGGCTACGATTCGGAATTAGCTACAACTAGCTACTCTACGAGCAACAGGCTCTTACCCCGAACACGAAGCGCTCGCTAACTCGTCCAGAGATGAAGCAGAGGGTGCTGACGACGGAGACCGTGCCGACGGAAGTAGGAAGCCGAGCGGCAACGTCGACGTTCCCGGAGCTGTAGATCACCAAAGAAGAAACGATGAGGTGTTCGAGGATCAGTGATGAACGAAGAAGAAAAAACAAGAAAGAAAAAGACAATGTGGCTCCTGTGTAGCTCGGATGACAGCGGACTAGAGCGGCGGCGCTCTCGCCGGAGCCGAGGAAGAAACGGTCGTGTCGGGCAAAAGACGGCTCGGTTGCTTCAACCAGCTCTCGCGGAAGATGTGCGAGGTTGAGACGAAGACTTTGCGACTGGATTGAAGGCTTGACAGTGGTTAATGAGCTCGGGCGAGCTCGTCGATGCGGAGCGCTCCCGTGGCGGAGCAGAGCAGAGCGAGGGCACGACGTGGAAAGGGAGGCAAGGGTGAACAGCGTCCCGTTTTGAAGACGGCAACGAAGCCGATGCGTTGCCACACACATGAGCGACGCTTGTCGAGGACAGGAGGCGCGCGGTGGCGTCGGCAGGTGGCCGGCTAGGTGTCGGCGCCGAGCTCACTGCACCGACATGCAGGTGTTCGGTGAAATGCCTAAACTGCCCCTGGGATTATTTTGCAATTTGCTCAAGCTTCCAAGGGTTTTCATGAAAAACTTTGAATACCAAAGTTGCTCAAAATTTCATGATCTACAACTTTGACAATATGCACTTTTTCAAATTCGGCCTAGAAATGAAAATGCATATTTAAAATTTGAAACCCTTTTTAAAAGATTTACCGCCTTTTGAATTACTCTAAAAACTTGAATAACACTTGGAAAACTGTAAACACAACAAATGCAATTCAAACTGAGCTCTACCACATTGCTTAAACAACCATATGCAAATTATTTTTAGATTTTGAAAATCATGTTTAGGGTTTAATCCACCCCCTCTGAAAATTAGGGTTTGGATTTAAATTTGAAAATTTTGAATTTGAAAACATGGTCAGCATTCAAACAATTGAATCAAACTCAACCAAGTAAACTCATTTTAGTTCAATGCATAGCAAGGTTCTCAATCAAGTGAATGATGCTTAATGCATATGATGTCATGATCAAATTTTAGTGAAGTGCTTAAACACCAGGGGTGTTACAACCCTTCTCCCTTAAAGAAATCTCGTCCCGAGATTTAGGAGTGAAACAAAGTAATGGAAAAGGAAATGTGTCAAACACCTTTTCTTTTTCATTTCTCATGTTACAACTATGACCAGGTCTTACAAACAGCTCAAACAATAGAAGCATAAAACTCTGGGAAATTCTCTAAAAGATAATCTTCAGATTCCTAAGTAGCTTCTTCTTCTGAGTGATGATTCCACTGAACCTTGTAGAACTTGATGGTCTTGCGACGAGTAATTCGATCTTTTCGATCAAGAACCTTTATAGGATACTCGGAGTATGTCACATCAGGTTCTAACTGCACCCCTTCAACTTCCATGATTGTATCCTTAACTTGAAGACACTTCTTCAACTGGGATACGTGAAACACATCATGCACTGTCGAAAGATTTTCAGGCAACTTCAAACGATAAACCACATTTCCAATGCGTTCCAGAACTGGGAATGGACCGACATAGCGAGGTGCTAACTTGCCTTTCACCCCAAACCGTGAGATTCCTTTCATAGGTGTGACTTTTAAGTACAAGTGATCTCCGGGTTGGTATTGGAGCGGCCTTCTTCTCTTATCAGCATAGCTCTTTTGCCTAGATTGGGCGATTTCAAGATTGATACAAATCTGCTTAACTTTATCTTCAGCTTCCTTAACTAGGTCAACACCAAAGAACTCGCGTTCTCCAGGTTCTGACCAATTAAGAGGAGTTCTACAACCTCGACCGTACAAAGCTTCGAATGGCGACATTTTTATGCTCTACTGGTGAGAGCCCCATGTGTTTGGTTTTGAGTAATTGATGAAACCTACCTAAGTACTAACCTTGATCTCTAAGTGTGAATCATGAGATAGGTTGGTACATGCCATGTGACGGAGCAAATGAATCAAAGGTGATGATGACAAAGCTCTAGCATGGTGGAGGAAATGGAAAAGGATTCAAGACAAAGGTGATATAGGAATCCATTTTCGGTTTGGTGATCAAGACACCTTAGAGGGTGTGATCACATTTAGGATAGATAGCCGTACTATCAAGGAGGGAGCTCTTATGTTTGATTACGGTTATCTTGTGCCACTAGGTTCTTTGCATTACATTAAAAATCAATTGAACTAGTGAGAACAACCAACTAATTCCAAGAAATTTGTAAACTAAAAGCTAACACACGTGCACAAGTGTTGAGATCACTTAGTGTTGGCTCTTGGAAGCTTGGGAGAAGTTGGAGAAGTGTTTGGCAGAAGGAAAGCAGTCCGAACGCTGAGTCCGGACGCTAGGGCATGTTGAAAGGTCCTTGTGTGATTTTGGTAATCGAGTGACAACTTAGGTGGACTAATATGTGTCTAAGTGATATATACACAGGAGATTAGTTCACAGGTGATTGTGTGATGAAGGAGCTTAATTGCACATGAAACATGACATGGAGTCATGTGACCAAGGTGGAGAAGATCAAGATGAGGCTTGGCTTGATGGACCGGTTGCAAGTGTGAAGGGCAAGCGGGTGATGCTTGGCGCCGATGGACCAAGGCAACGGTGAAGAGCAAGTGAGGTCAAGATCGATGAACCAATACAGTCATGTGATGATATGGAGTGGATCATATCATTTGACAAGTGTTTGGTGCATGTGTTGCATCAACATTGGAGATGGAGATGGAATGGAATGCACAAGGAAAAGGTATAACCATAGGGCATTTCCATTTCACCGGTCATTGGTGTGTAGAGAAGTTTATGACCGGGTTTAGGATAGATAGCCGTACTATCAAGAGGGGCAAACTTGTTTGCTTAACGATTATCTAGTGCCACATTGAGCTATCTAACTTTGCGATGTATTAAGATCGAGTGGCGCGGTGAGAGCAAGTGAAAATGCTTTGAAAATGATTGTGCAAATGCTTTGAAACTCTTATGAAGGATGAGTTAGAAGACTTAGCAAGTCATCGGTTGAGGGCTTTGATCAGCATTGAAGAGAATAAGAGAAGGGTTGCCAGATGGTATGATAAGAAGGTAAAGGTGAAAGAATTTGCCGATGGTGACCTGGTATGGAAATTGATTTTACCGATTGGGACTAAAAGTTCTAAGTTTGGAAAATGGTCTCCTAATTGGGAGGGTCCGTTTCGGATAAATCAGTCTATTCCTGGTAATGCATATATTTTGGAAACCCTCGAAGGGGTTGTGTTTCCCAGAGCAATCAACGGTAAATACTTGAAGAGATATTACCCTAGTATTTGGGTGGATGCATAGAATACTCGTTGGAATGACGATGAAAGAAAAAGTTATAAGACATCGATAAAAATGTGCTGGCGTTATATTACAAGCAAAATTAAGTGTCAGCGTGATGATTGCCGATACAACAGATTACAACAGTGATTGAATGGATGTTATTGTACGCAGGAAAATCTGATCTGTTTCTTCTATCTCCCTGGTGTCATCATCGGCAGATCCTTCGACTGGCTTGATCTTTCTTTTCAGTAGGATAGCTTGCCGAGCGTTTGCGTCTCTTTCTTGTTGCAGGGCTTTAATAGCATCAGGCAGTTGAGCTTTCTTTTGGTCGGCTACGTTCAGAGCTTCATCGACCTTCTTTAGTTCAGCTAGTAATTCTTCCCTTCGTGCCGATAGGTGGGTGATTTCTTGCTCAAGATTAATGCCAGAAGCTTCTAAATGGACGATGTCCTTGTGCTTCTCATCGGTAACTTGTTTGAACCTGAGCATTTCCTCTTCAAGCTTTGATTGAGCGTTTCTATCGACAATACGGTATGAGGCCCGTTGGTATTGGAGTTGTCGGCTCTCGAGGAATGCTGCTTTGAAGAGTATTTCTTCGATATCGGCAGGCAGATGACCTTGAATCTCCTTGAAAGCCACTTTCGCTGCAGAGGAATCTTGAACTAGGAGAGGTGTACTTTGTTGCAGTGAAAGCAGCAGTGCTTCGAGTTTGGACTTGATGTCTGCCGATATGGTGCCTGGAGCTGGAGCAGAACTTTCCTCATCTTCGTCTTCATCGGGGATGTCGACAGCGAAAGAGAACAGGCTATTCGGGAATCTTGGGCCTGAAAAAGAAGAAAGTTAGAGTTTGCCGATCATAAGTTTATATTGCAAGTTTTATGATCGTTGGCTTACCATCTTTGCAGGTGTCGGCTTAGGATTGAGGGTAACTTTAGGTACCCTTTGAGGTGTGAAGGTAGCTAGTGTAGGAGCCTTGTTGCCAATGATTGATGAGGGGCTCATCATTTGAAGATTGAAATGCTTGCCGCTCTTGCTTGTTCGGGGATTGGATCATCAACCTGTTAAGTAAAAGAGGGTCAGATGCCGATAGTAGAAGTAAATAATAAGAAATGCATTAGAGTGAAAAAAATTACTGCATCATCGGGAATGATGTGATCGACGTCGATTAAATGCCGATAGTGGTGCGATGATTTGGCGAACAATTGGCTTCTCCATTCTTGCCACCAAGATTTGTACGACTCCATGATAAAAGATGTTGGTGCCCAGGAGGACAGGTCAATGTTTGATTTATCGGCCTGGGGAGAAAGATTGACAATTCTATTCCAATCCATAGCACCGGAGATAACTTCTCTTGGCTTTATCACATTGGCGAAACTAAGTTTGATCGGCAATTGACCAAATGCCAGCTGTCTTGCTGTTATCGATGGATAATAGAACTCATAAGACGCGGGAGTGTTCTTTCCGGTTCCAAAGATGTTGACTGGAATGGCTCGAGGAGCAATGCTAGCCTTCATGATTGTTTCATTCTGCAGTACGTTCCAATCGGTAAGGTTGAATAACAACGGAAATCGGTTGTTTTCGTCAACATAAGGCCACCAAAGCCGTTCTGCGGCGGGGACTCCGTTGTAAAGCTTTTGGAAGAACCTACCAAATTGATCTGCATTGGCATCGGTTCCTGGTAGCACTATGATAGCCTCCCCAAAATTGAGTGGGGGACGAGTTGCCGATTCATCATCATCAAATACATAGTCCTCCAATATATCCCTTGGAAATTGCTGAGTGAATAAGTCAAATTGGAGGGCCTTGTACATGTGTGCGTTCAACCACATATTTATAAACCACCAGGGACCTCCAAGGTTGCCGATGGACTCGCCTAGAAATAGCTTCCTGGATACTTGGTGCAGGAGGTGGTATACCGATCCAAGGAGGTATCGGCCAAGAGGGAGTTTTGCTCCATTGGCCAGAAGCTCTGCTGCGGGAAGATACATGGTGGTAGGTCCAACTGTTCTGCCACAGAAGATGAACTTTTCTAACCACATGTTTAAGAAGATGGCATGTTCCCTCTGACTTACTGATCTAGTCTTCTGGTTCTCTCGAATGTATCCAGTCCAACCGCCGATATTGCGTGTATTCACTTTATATTCAGCTTTCCTACCGAAAAGGTTGAAGGGATCGGCAGAAGAGACATCAAGGCCGGTAAGCATATGCACATCGGCAAGGGTGGGAGTAGCTGGTCCGTGTCTAAACAAAAAGGCATTCATTGTATCAAACCAGAAATAAGCAGCAACCATCATCATATTCTCATTCTTTGTCATATCTGCAATAGAAAGCCTTATGCACTGGTCTAGGTTGCGCTCTGCCCAGTAAACTTGATGTGTTCTGATTATTCTGAGATACCAGTTCTTCCATCCCTTGGTGGGTTTGGGCCATGAACGAAAAGCATCTTTCCATAACCCTAGGCTGAAGCACTCGGATCTGAAGGGAATACGGTTGGTCTCCGCATTAATCAGATTGGTAGGATCGGGATTTCCCATTGGGCCTAGGCAGTTAAAGTTGGATTGCTCAATGGGGATTACTACCTTGTTGTACATTTCCTAGGTTTCGAAAAAAGAAAAAAATCAAGGAAAGAAAGGGGAAAAGGATTACGAAATTAATACGGAAAAGAAACTTGCAGAAGATAAAGCAAGAAGAGAGCGGATTTACTCTGGAAACTTCGAAGTTGATCGCCATTGAAGCTATTCGTGCTTTGTTTGAGGTAGTCATCGTTGCTTCAGTTCACAGAACTGTTCTTCAGAGCCACCGCCGAGGTTGAAGATGAGGGCAAATGAAAGTGAATGCAGGCTCAGGGTGAAAAACAGATTGGATGGTGGTAACTTTTATAAGCCTGGTTAGGGGTATTTTGGAATTTTCTTTGCACCGAGTAGGAATATGGAAGGGTATGCAATAGGTGTGCGTGGCAATCAAGGAGATATGATTGGGCTTACAACTGTTCGCGCTGCAGTCGCGGAATTTTATTGATAAATTGCGATTTTTACGCGCGGTAATCGAGGAGGTCGTGCAAGTATCTTGGAGGGAAAGGTTACAGTAGAGAAAATTTCGGCGCGTAAAATATTCTACACTCCGAAATTGGGGCGCATGTGTTGACACCGTTTTTCGGCATGTGTCAAATGAGCTAAGACTTGCATTGATCGGTAGCTGTTTTCTATCGGCATCGGAAGATCATCGGTCGATGTTACCGATGAGAGTGAATGCTGCGAAAGGGACAAGTTTGTTGCCGATGGAAGCTGAACGATTTTTGCCGATAGGAGTTAATTAGTAAAGACAAGTTACCAGTGGAGGTGAAAAGTTGCCGATTGGAAGGTATTACCGATAAGGAGATAATGCCGATGGGCACAGGATGACGTGGCGGTTGACGTCAGTAGGAGATTGCCGATGGCAATAGAAGGAAGTTGCGGATTAAAGAGACTGCCGATGGAAAGTTTCATCGAAGAGAAGACATAAGGAAACTAGTGATCTCATAGCAGTATTGTTATAGAAGTTTGAGTCCGGCTTTTGCATGAGTCATTTATTTCCTTAGAAATAGAGGTATTTGCTTAGGAAAATATTATTGTCCGATTCCTGCGCGAGTCAGTTGTTTTCTTAAAAATAGGAGTTTTGTTTAGGAAAGATATGAGTCGTGTCTGTTTACAACTCCTTTTGCTGGGGTATAAATATGTACCTAGGGGTCGTGGAACAATATATCAATCATATATCAAACAAATTAATTACTTTTTATCTACTTTTTAGCAATTCTACTTTTATTGCATTAGCTTTAGTTCATCTACGAGTTCTTCATGCTTTGCCGGGCTGCATCTCCTTGATCTCCGTCAAACCCTTGCAAGTTCTGCGTGGGAGTAATCTGAGCCTTGACATCCGGGCGCATCGCTGTTGTCTCGTTCAGCTCTGTTCTAGTTATCCTGATCAAGTCTAAGTCTTGTCATCCGGGCGTATCGCCGTTGTCTCGTTCAGATCTTGTTCTAGTTATCGTCCTTGTCGATTAACTGGTCAAATCGACTGACACACCTTTGGATATCGAATTCAGGTATAAGCCCGAGGTGTTCGCAGATCCTGACACTTTTTGTGTCAACAGGACGGTGGACTCCGGACTAGAGTCCGGATGAAAAGTGCTCTCGGGGAGCTCTCTGCTGGAGTCCGGACGTGGGTGCGCGTTGGTCCGGAGTGGCACTGTTGGCTGCGTCCGAAGGCATGTGGCGGCGATCGGTGAGCGCGCCAACGGGCGTATTCAAATGGGAAGGAGTCCGGACGCGCGCGGCATGGTCCGGACCCTAGTGGTGGGTGCGTCCGGACCCTCTGCAAGAAGCCCATTGAGTGGGCAAAACGGCTAGTTTCGTGGGTGAGACTATTTATAGCCCTTGGTCGGCCCTTGGGGCTGGTTGAGCACCTTTGACATGTGTTGCCCATAGTGTGCTTGGTTTGGAAGCCCTCTAACTCACTCATACTTGATAGTGTTTATCCGATTGAGTGAGAGAGTGATCTCTAGTGCATTGCTTTGAGAGATAGCGTCGTGTGGCACTAGGTGATCGTGTTGCAAGCTCGTGGTGCTTGTTACTCTTGGAGGTTGCCACCTCCTAGACGGCTTGGTGGCTTGAGGCTCCGTCGAAGCGCGCAAGAAGATTGTGCGGCGCTCCGGAGAAGGCTTGTGAGGGGCATTGTGCTCGCCCTGCGGGGATCGCGAAGAGCAACTCTAGTTGAGCGTGTCATTGAGTTACCCTCACTTGTGGGTAGATTCTTGCGGCGCCCGAGTGAGTGGGCTAGGCTTGTGAATGCCTATTAGCTGCCGAATCACCAAGTGTGTGGTCGACACAACGGGGACTAGCTTGGTGGCAACCAAGTGAACCTCGGGAGAAAAATCACCGTGTCAACCTTGTCTACTCTTCTTGGTGGTTTGCATTCTCCAAATCACTAGCTTGTATTTACTTTCTTATACTTGTGCTAGTGGTAGTTTGTTGCTCTTGTAACTAGATTTGCTTGTGTAGCTTGTCTAGTTACCTTCTAGCTTGTGTAGCATAGAAGTAGCTCTTGCGTGGCTAATTGGCTTGAGTAGCCTTGTTAGTCACATTGCTTAGTTTGTGTAGCTAAGTAAGTTGAGCTCTCTAGTTGACTTGTGTAGGTTTGCTAGAGAGCATTGCTAGTGAGCTTAGGTGCTTTGTGCTTTGCTTACTAGTATGTGTAGGAGCTCCCTTTGTGCTTAGAGTACTAGTTGCTTAGGTTTGTGTGACCTTGCAACCTAGACTTGTTTAGGTGAGCTCTCCCTAGCTTGGCACGTTAGTGAGCCCAATTAGGATAATTTGCTAGGTGCTAAAGTTATAGATAGAGGGGTGTAGTCTTGGCTAGACTGATAGTTTTAATTTCGCATTTGTTTCGGTTTGGCGCTGCGCGTAAGTTTTTTTAGAAAAGACTATTCACCCCCCTCTAGTCCGCCATATTGACCCTACACATGTGCTGTCCGGACCATGGCACATGTGTCCGGAAGCAAACCCTAGGCTGTTGCGCTGAGGAGAGGGATCCGGACGCTGGTTGCCGTCCGGACGCAGAGCTCCGGACGCGCGTTCGGAGGCATGGCCCTCTCTGTTGTTCTCTGGTGTGTTGATCCGGAGGCGTCTCTGTGGCAGAGGGTCCGGACGCATGCGCGATGGTCCGGACCCCCTGTGTAAACAACATCCGGAGGGGACGCAGAGACTCAGTTTGTGGGGCAAAACATTTAGTGTTTGAGTGTGGGTTATATAAGGTGGTATGGCCGGACCTTGGGGTACTCTCTTGCACATTTTCATCACTCACACACTAGTGCTCATTTGTGAGAGTCTCCACCACTCATCTCTTTGATACACTTGCTAATTTCATGAGAGATTGAGTGAACCAAGTGCATTGCTTGATTGATTACATACTAGTGGCACTTGGTGATCATCGTCATCTCAAGAGTTCTTGTTATTCTTGGAGGTTGCCACCTCCTAGACGGCTTGGAGCGACGAGGATCGTTGAGCGGAGGAAGATGATTGTCTCTGGCTCCGATCGGTGGATTGTGAGGGGTTCTTGAACCTTCCCTGTGGGAGTTCGCAAAAGGTATCTCTAGTGGATTGCTCGTAGCTTGTGGATCCCTATCTTGTGTTAGTTTTGCGGCACCCGGTGATGGGTTTGGCGTGTGATGCCAATTAGAGCGTGAACCTCCAAGTAGGTGAATCGCTACAACGAGGAGTAGCTTGTTGGCAAACAAGTGAACCTCGGTAAAAAATATTGTGTCTTATTGTCTCTCTACCGAGGATTCATCTTGTGATTGATTACTTATCTCTTTGCTACTCTTCTCGGTGATATAACCTTCCTAACTCTAGCTTTGCATTTACATTCTTACATTCTTGCAAAGTAGAGACTCTAGTTTAAGCTTGTGTAGCTTAGCCTAAGTAGTTTTAGTTCTTTAGCTCTTGTGTGTGACATAGGTTATCTTGCTAGTGACTAGTATTGTGCTAGGTGGCTTGCCGACCCTTGTAGTGCTAGTGCAAACTTGCTTTTTGTTGTGTTTTATTCTAACAAGTTTGCTTAGTGTTGTTGTAGAATTTTTTTAATAGGTTATTCACCCCCCCTCTAGCCATATCTAGACCTTTCAAGTGGTATCAGAGCCGGTACATCGTTTCTTTAAGGCTTAACATCCCACGGTGTTAAAATGGCTCTTATCAACAACACCAAAAGGCCACCCAAGTTTGATGGCACCGATTATAGCTATTGGAAGGCATTGATGATCACCCATATCAAATCAATCAACCAGAAGGTATGGTTGGTGGTCGACAAGAAGTTCGAGGTGGTAGATGAGGAGGCACCCACCGCGGCCGAGGAGGAGAAGCTCCAAAACAATGATATTACATTGAGTGCCATCCATGATGCAATCTCAAAAGAAGTCTTTGAGCAAATCAATAACATTGAGAGTGCTCATGATGCATGGAAGAAGCTTGAAGAGTCTTATGAAGGGACTCAATCCATGAAGGGGGCCAAGGCATACATCCTAAAAGAGAAGTTTGCTAGATTCAAGATGATGGAGGATGAAAATGTGCCAGAAATGTTCAATAGGCTTGAGGTGCTTGTCAATGACCTCAAGTCACTTGGTGAGAAGGTGGAGAACAAGGACTTCTCCTTCAAGTTCTTGAGAAGTCTACCATCAAGATTTGAGATGCTAGTCACTCTATTGGTGAGAAGTGGATTGGACACAATGACACCAAACCAAGTTCTTGGTGAGGTGATTACCGATGACACCTTTAGAAAAGACAAGGACAAGATAAGAGAGAACAAAGAAAAGAAGGATGAGAAGAAAGATGACAAGAAGAAGAGCTTGGTATTCAAGGCCACATCTTCATCAAAGGGCAAAGAAAAAATAAAATATGAAGAATCAAGCTATGATGAGTGCTCAAGTGATAGTGATGATGATGAAGAGAAGATGGCTCTATTTGTCAAGAAATTTGGCAAATTCATGAAGAAAAAGGGCTATAGAGCAAGAAGGAAGAAGAACTCACACAAGTTCAATGAGAAGGATAGAAGATGTTTCAAGTGCAATAGCAAGGACCATCTCATTGCGGATTGCCCTCATCATAGTGACAATTAAGATGAGAAGAAGGGCAAGAAGAAAGAGAAGAAGGAGAAGAAATAGAGCAAGATGACTCTCAAGAAGAACGAGAAAGGAGGCTCATATGTTGTCACTTGGGATAGTGATTCTTCACATGATGATGATGACTCAAGTGATGATGAGAAGAGATCAAGCAAGAAGAAGGCTCTTGCAAGTATTGCTATGAAGAATAAGATCTCACTCTTTGACACTCCATCTACATGCTTCATGGCTCGGCCTACTAAGGTACAATCCGTTGATAAGAGTGATTCTAGTGATGATGATGATGATGAACCCACTAAAGATGAATTAATTGAAATGTTGGAAGATGCTAAGACTCACTTTGACATCAAGAGAAAGGAGTGCAAAGCATTGCAGAAAGAGCTTCAAACTCTCAAGCAATCCTTTGATGAGCTCAATATTACTAATGAGAGGCTATAGGATGCCCATGAGAAGCTTGGCAAAGATCACTCTAAGCTTGAAAAGGCTCACTCATCTCTTGTTGAGCAAAAGGAGAAAGAGCATGTTCAAACAAGTAACATGGGAACAACTTGTGACATAATCAATGAATCTTTCTATGAACCCATCATCATCACTCCAACTAACCCTTCTTGTAGCACTTCTAACTATACCTCTTCTACTAGTGATGTTGTCACTTGTGATGCTTCACTAATGTTTGAGAATGAGAACCTTAAGAAGGAGGTTGGTAAGCTCACTATAGCATTAGACAATGCTTATGGTGGAGACGCCCTCTTGCTTAAGTGCTTGGGTAGTCAAAGGTTCTCCCTTTGCAAAGAGGGACTTGGCTATAACCCCAAGAAAGGCAAGGCGGCCTTTGCAACTCCAAAGCCTCGCTTTGTGAAGAGCAATGGCCGGTTTTTCTCAAGTTACAAGCAAGTAGGGCATGATGAGCAATATTGCAAACTAAATCAAAGCAAGATAAAATTTACACATGCATCTATTCGCTTTGATTCTAGTTATTTGCTTACCAAGGGCAAGAAAGGTGTGATAGCTAAGTACATGGGTACACCCAATGAGAGCTCAAAGAAGAAAGCTATTTGGGTATCTAAGTCCTTAGTCACTAACTTTGGAGGACCCAAGCAAGTATGGGTACCTAAGAAGAATTGGATTGTTTTGTAGGTCAATTATAAAGCTGGAGGGAGGCATTGGGTGCTTGATAGTGTGTGCACTCAACATATGACCGGAGATTCAAGAATGTTCAACTCTATCAAGCCAAATGATTGCAATGGGGTTGATTCTATCACATTTGGTGACAATGGCAAAGGCAAGGTCAAAGGGCTTGGTAAGATTGCAATATCTAATGATATGAGCATATCCAATGTGTTGCTAGTAGAGAGCTTGAACTTCAACTTGCTATCCGTAGCTCAACTTTGTGATCTTGGTTTCAAGTGCATATTTGGGGTTGATGATGTAGAGATCATAAGTGTAGATGGCTCTAACTTGATATTCAAAGGTTTTAGATATGAGAATCTATACTTAGTTGATTTCAATGCCAAAGAAACTCAATTGTCAACTTGCTTGCTATCCAAATCTAGAATGGGTTGGTTATGGTATAGAAGACTTGGTCATGTTGGGATGAGGCTATTGAACAAACTAGTCAAGCATGATCTAGTTAGAGGCTTGAAGGATGTAGTCTTTGAGAATGATAAGCTATGTAGCTCTTATCAAGCCGGAAAACAAGTTGTAAACACTCACCCTAGTAGGAGCATGATGAGTACTTGCAAACCATTTTAGCTCTTGCACATGGACTTGTTTGGACCAACCGCATATACAAGTATTGGTGGAAACAAATATGGCTTTGTGATAGTTGATGACTTCACTAGATATACATGGGTATTCTTCTTGAGTGACAAGAGTGACACATTTGATACATTCAAGATATTTGTCAAGAGATGCCAAAATGAATTTGAAACAACTATTAAGAAAGTGAGAAGTGACAATGGTAGTGAGTTCAAGAATACAAGAGTTGATGAGCTATGTGATGAATATGGAATCAAACATCAATTCTCGACCAAGTACACACCTCAATCAAATGGGCTTGTTGAGAGGAAGAATAGGACACTCATTGATATGGCAAGATCTATGCTTAGTGAATACAATGTGAGTGATTTCTTTTGGGCCGAAGCTATCAACACGGCTTGCTATTATAGAAATCGACTCTATTGCCACAAGATGCTTGAGAAGACACCTTATGAGTTATTGAATGGAAGAAAGTCAAATATTGCATACTTTAGAGTGTTTGGTTGCAAGTGCTATATCTTGAAGAAAGGTGCAAGATTGAGCAAATTTGAGAAGAAATGTGATGAAGTCTTCCTACTTGGTTACTCAACTACAAGCAAAGCATATATAGTATGGAATCTTACTCATGGCATAGTTGAGGAGGTACATGATGTGGAGTTTGATAAAACCCAAGGCTCTCAAGATGAAAATGACAATCATGATGATGTGAGAGGAGAACAATTTGCAAATGCAATGAAGAATATGAATATTGGGGACATTAGGCCGAGGCAAGAAGATGAAGAGCAAGACAATGACTATCAAGTGCATGCTCCATCCAATGAGCAATCCAATGACAATCAAGCTAGTTCATCCTCTCCAACTCAAGATCAACAAGAGGCTAGTTCATCATCTCAATCCAATGACCAACCTAGTACAAGAGATCAACTTCCAACTCTCCAACCTACATCCATTGCAAGGGATCATTCTTTGGATCATATTATTGGAGATATCACAAGAGGTGTGCAAACAAGATCAAGATTGGCTTTATTTTGTGAACATTACTACTTTGTGTCATCCATTGATCCAACCAAGATTGAAGAAGCTTTGCAAGATATTGATTGGGTGAATGCTATGCATGAAGAGCTCAACAACTTCACTAGAAATCAAGTTTGGGAACTAGTTGAGAGACCAAAGAACCACAATGTTATTGGTACAAGATGGGTTTTTTCGCAACAAACAAGATTAAGATGGCATAGTGATGAGGAACAAAGCAAGACTAGTTGCACAAGGGTACACTCAAATAGAGGGTCTTGACTTTGTAGAAACATATGCACCGGTGGCAAGGCTAGAAGCAATAAGGATTCTATTGGCTTATGCTTGTGCCCACAACATCAAGCTCTATCAAATGGATGTGAAGAGTGCATTTCTCAATGGGTACATCAACGAATTGGTATATGTTGACCAACCACCCGGATTTGAAGATGACAAGAAACCCAACCATGTGTACAAGCTAAGAAATGCATTGTATGGTTTGAAGCAAGCACCTAGAGCATGGTATGAGAGGTTGAGGGACTTTCTCCTCTCTAAGGGATTCATTATGGGCAAGGTTGACACTACCCTCTTCACCAAGAAGATTGGCAAGGACTTGTTTGTGTTGCAAATATATGTGGATGACATTATCTTTGGATCAACCAATCAGAACTTTTGTGAAGAATTTGGCAACATGATGGCTAATGAGTTTGAGATGTCTATGCTCGGTGAACTTAGTTACTTCCTTGGTCTTCAAGTCAAGCAAATGAAGAATGACACATTTGTAAGTCAAGGCAAGTATATCAAGGACATACTCAAGAAGTTCAATCTAGATGAAGCAAAGTCAATTAGCACACCAATGAGAACAAATGGAAACTTGGATAGTGATGCTAGTGGCAACATATAGATCAAAAGCTATATAGATCAATGATTGGTAGCCTACTCTATGTGACCGCATCAAGACCGGATGTCATGTTTAGTGTATGCATGTGTGCAAGATTTCAAGCTTCTCCAAGAGAGAGTCATTTGAAGGCCACAAAGAGGATATTGAGATATTTGAAGCATACACCAAATATTGGGTTGTGGTATCCTAAAGGATCAAACTTTGAGTTAATTGGATACTCCAACTCGGACTATGCGGGTTGCAAGATAGAAAGGAAGAGCACATCGGGCACTTATCAATTGCTTGGAAGATCACTTGTCTCATGGTCATGAAAGAAGCAAAATAGTGTGGCACTCTCTACCGCCGAAGCTGAATACATTAGTGTGGGGAGTTGTTGTGCACAAATACTTTGGATGAAAACTACTTTGAATGATTTTGGAGTCAAATTCAAGAAAGTGTCGTTGCTATGTGACAATGAAAGTGCAATCAAGCTAACCAACAACCCGGTCCAACATGCAAGAACAAAGCATATTGATGTCCGCCACCATTTCATTAGAGATCATCAATTGAAAGTGGACATTTCAATAGAAAGTGTGGGCACTGAAGATCAATTGGCCGATATTTTCACCAAGCCACTAGATGAGAAAAGGTTTTGCAAGCTAAGGAATGAGTTGAACATACTTGATTTCTCCAACATGAGTTGATGCACCCCCCACATATATGACATGCCTCTACTCCGACAAAGCAAGGTACAAGTTGTTTGAAAGCATTCATGCATACTTTGCTAGGACTTGTGTAGAGCATATAGACATCACTCATGCTTCTAGGCTCATTCATAAAAATCAAAATGTTTTTGATGATTATATGGTGCCACTATTGCATCTATGACTTAATATGATCTAGTGGTAGCATATGATATATTGATGGGCTTGCAATCCTAGTGTTTGATCTATGTCTATGAACTTAAGTGTTTAATTCAACATAGGCAAGATACCATCTTAGCATGTGTGAACAAGCTTGTCTATGGTTTAAACCGAATTAAATATCTTGGACAAGTAGCTTAGTTAAAAACAAAGTTGAAACCAATTTTTCACCCTATCTCACACTAAGGGGGAGTAAAACTTGGATATCTATAATTGGTCCCACCTTTTTGTGTCAATTGGATGACAAAGGGGGAGAAATTGTAAAAAGATATAAAATGAGCAATGTGTAAGGGGAGAGAATTGAAAGATAAAGGGGAGAAAATGAAAAATCTTTTTGAAAAGAGAACACACAAGTAGGGGGATCAAGCTCATGAACAAGTTGTTGCATTTGAATGCTTGCATCCTCATATGTATTGTTGCACAAGTACTTAAATTCAAATATTCTTGCTTGTATGGTGTTTGCTAGTGATCCAAAATGATTGATGATTGATCAACTAGAATGCATAGGTTGATTAGCTCTAACCCATGTATTTTCAAGTGATTATATTTTCAAGTGGTGTCTAGCTAATCATGGTGCTAAGGGTGATTCAAATTTCCGCACTCCGATGGTATCACGCTTCAAAGGTCTACTCTTAAACCTTAGCATGATTTGGTAGATATTTACTCTCCCACATTGTCTATCCATACATATGTGCTAAACTTGAACCAAACTCTAGAAGCACATATATAGGGGGAGCTAATAACTACTAAAACCGAATTTGTGTAACTTGTCCAAATCTTGAATCTTTGATTAAAATGCTTGGACAAGCAATTCAAGTTCAAATTGATTACATTTCATATCTTTATGGAAGGGTTGTCATCAATTACCATAAAGGGGGAGATTGAGAGCCCCATGTGTTTGATTTTGAGTAATTGATGAAACCTACCTAAGTACTAACCTTGATCTCTAAGTGTGAATCATGAGATAGGTTGGTACATGCCATGTGACGGAGCAAATGAATCAAAGGTGATGATGGCAAGGCTCTAGCATGGTGGAGGAAATGGAAAAGGATTCAAGGCAAAGGTGATATAGGAATCCATTTTCGGTTTGGTGATCAAGACACCTTAGAGGGTGTGATCACATTTAGGATAGATAGCCGTACTATCAAGGAGGGAGCTCTTGTGTTTGATTACGGTTATCTTGTGCCACTAGGTTCTTTGCATTGCATTAAAATCAATTGAACTAGTGAGAACAACCAACTAATTCCAAGAAATTTGTAAACTAAAAGCTAACACACGTGCACAAGTGTTGAGATCACTTAGTGTTGGATCTTGGAAGCTTGGGAGAAGTTGGAGAAGTGTTTGGCAGAAGGAAAGCAGTCCGGACGCTGAATCTAGACACTAGGGCATGTGTTGTCCGGACCATGGCGCATGTGTCCGGAAGCAAACCCTAGGTTGTTGCGCTGAGGAGAGGAATCCGGACGTTGGTTGCCGTCCGGACGCAGAGCTCCGGACGCGCGTCCGGAGGCGTGGCCCTCTCTATTGTTCTCTAGTGTGTTGATCCGAACGCAGGCGTTGGTCCGGACTGAGGCTCCGGACTTGCGTCCGGAGGTGTTGCTGGCTCAAGGGAGCTCTCGGGTGTTCTCGTGTGCATGGGAAAATATTTCCGGACCCGATGACCAGTGACTCCGGACCCTGTGAACAGGCGCGTCCAGAGCCACATGGCGAGCAGAGGCGAAGGCGCGAAGTAGCCGTTTGAATCGGCAGGGGCACCAGACGCTTGGCTGATTGTCCGGACGGCGCGTTGCGCGTGTCCGGAGGTCCGCGTCCGGAGAGATCGAGCAGTGGAGGCGTCTCTTTGGCAGAGGGTCCGGACGCATGCGTGATTGAGAGTTCCCTTGTGTTTTGGTTTTGAGTAATTGATGAAACCCACCTAAGTACTAACCTTGTTCTCTAAGTGTGAATCATGAGATAGATTGGTACATGCCATGTGATGGAGCAAGGTAGATCAAGTGGATGGCACAAGCTCTAGCATGGTGGTGGAAAGGAAAATGGTGTGAAGGCAAAGGTGAAAGCTAGGACCATTTTCGGTTTGGTGATCAAGACACCATAGAGGGTGTGATCACATTTAGGATAGATAGTCGTACTATCAAGGAGGGAGCTCTCGTGTTTGATTACGGTTATCGTGTGCCACTAGGTTCATATGCATTGCATTAAAATCAATTGAACCAAGTGAAACAACCAACTAATTCCAAGATAATTGTGAACTAAAAGCTAACACACGTGCACAAGTGTTGAGATCACTTAGTGTTAGCCCTTGGAAGCTTGGTAGAAAGTTGGAGACTGTTTGGACCAAGTTTGGCGGTCCGGACGCTAGGGTTTTGGTGTGTCCGGACCATTGCGTGTGCGTCCGAACACACACCCTAGGTCAGCTGGCTGTGAGCAGGAGTCCAGACGGTGTTTAGTGTCCGGACGCTGGGATCCGGACGTGCGTCCGGAGCTTTGGTGTTCTCTGTTGTTTCTGGAGAAGGTGATCCGGACGGTGAAGTGCGTCCGGACGAAGGAAACCGGATAGGGTCCGGAGTGTTTTGGGCGCTCTGGAACCTCTCTGCTGACGTCCGGACGCAGCGAGGAGATGGTCTGGACCCGCACTATTGCGTGCGTCCGGAGCCACGCAGCGTGCAGAGCGCGCGCGGGAAAAAGACGTTTGAAAGGGGGCTTGACCGGACGCAGTTGAGTTGGTCTGGACGGCGCGTTGTGCGCGTTCGGAGGCTGCGACCGGAGCGTTGAGCAAAGTCGTTGGCTCTCGGCTGGTGAAGGGTCCGGACGCTGGTGTTGGTCCGGACCCCCTGTGAAAAGTGCGTCCGGAGGTGGCGCAGAGAGTCTGTTTTGAGGGGCAAACGGCTAGTGTTTGAGTGAGGGCTATATATAGTTGTATGGCCGGCCCTTGGGGGTCTCTCTCACACTTTCTCATCACTCACACACTAGTGCTCATTTGTGAGAGCCTCCATCACTCATCTCATTGATACATGTGCTAATTTCATGAGAGATTGAGTGAATCCAAGTGCATTGCTCTTTGATTGCATACTAGTGGCACTTGGTGATCGTCGTCGTCGCGGGAGTTCTTGTTATTCTTGGAGGTTGTCACCTCCTAGACGGCTTGGAGCGACAAGGATCGTTGAGCGGAGGAAGGTTATTGTCTCCAGCTCCGATCGGTGGATTGTGAGGGGTTCTTGAGTCTTCCCCGCGGGAGTTCACAAAAGACATCTCTACTGGATTGCTCGTAGCTTGTGGATACCTATCTTGTGTTGGTTGTGCGGCACCCGGTGATGGGTTTGGCGTGTGATGCCAATTAGCTCGTGAACCTCCAAGTAGGTGAATCGCTACAACGAGGAGTAGCTTGTTGGCAAATAAGTGAACCTCGGTAAAAAATCTTGTGTCACATTGTCTCTACCGAGGATTCTTATTGTGATTGATTGGTTATCTATTGGTTCATCTCTTCTCGGCGGTATAACCTTTCTAACTCTAGCTTTGCACTTACATTCTTACATTCTTGCAAAGTAGAGATTCTAGCTTTACTTGTGTAGCTTAGCCTTGTAGCTTTAGTTCTCTAGCTCTTGTGTGTGACATAGGTTATCTTGCTAGTGACTAGAATTGGTAGGTGGCTTGCCTAACCGTAGTGCTAACACAAACTTTCTTTACGCCGTGTTTTATTCTAACAAGTTTGCCTAAGTGTTGTTGTAGAATTTTAATAGGCTATTCACCCCCCTCTAGCCATATCTAGACGTTTCAGCGATGGTCCAGACCCCCTGTGTAAACAGCGTCCAGAGGGGACGTAGAGACTCAATTTGTGGGGCAAAACGGCTAGTGTTTGAGTGTGGGCTATATAAGGTGGTATGGCTGGCCCTTGGGATACTCTCTTGCACATTTTCATCACTCACACACTAGTGCTCATTTGTGAGAGCCTCCACCACTCATCTCTTTGATACACTTGCTAATTTCATGAAACATACCCTGCAATACGGGTTCTCCTTCTGGCATTCCTTCACCCTAAGCATGAAACACCCGCCCAGTCTTCTGCTCATTCTTGTTCTTCTGATTCCCAACACTGCCACCCTGCTTCTGCTGCTGCTGATTCCCAGCAAACTTCTGATTATACTACTTCGGAAGAGGACACACATTAGAATAATGCCCCACCTTCCCACAGTTGAAACAAGCATTACTGGTTTGCTTGGCAACCACTTGATTGTTTGGACCAGCATTCTGCCTAGGGTACTGAGAACCCCAAGAGAACTGCTACCCAGACTGCTGCTGAGAAGGACGATACTGAAAGCGATTGTGGTTCTGAGGGTGGTAGATGATTTTCTGTCTCTTCTGATTACCACTAGAAGACCCAACACTAGCTTTCTTTTTCTTTGCCTCCCTATGGATGTGCAAAGAATTCTCAGCAGAGATAGCTATGCTTACCACCTCATGATAGGTAGCATTAGGATTGTGATTGAGCATAGTGTGCAACTTAGTTGAGAGCCCCCTGAGAAACCACCTCTTCTTCTTAGCATCAGTACTGACATGTTCCACAACATACTGTGAAAGATGATTAAACTTGCCCACGTACTGCATAACTGTGGAATCTCCCTGCTTCAAACTTAGGAACTCTTCCAACTTAGACTCCATGACACCATCAGGAATATAGTGTGCATGAAAATTCTCACGAAACTCTGTCCAAGTGGCACGATGACCCGCAGGCTGCATAGCTGTAAAGGTCGACCACCAAGATCCTACTACACCACGAAGTTGCTGAGCTGCAAAAACTGGTTTCTGCACTTCTATGCAATTGATAAGTTTAAACTTCTTCATGGTGCGGAGCCAATCATCAGCTTCCAAAGGCTCATCTGCCTTAGTGAACACGGGGGGACGCGTGTCGGTGAAATCGACATAAGTCGTCTCTTGATTATTATTGCGACCCCGGTTTCCATGACCACCTTGCTGGTGATGTTGAGCTAGCTCATGCAAGAGGCGAGCATTATCCGCTGAAACATTGATCAACGCAGCCAAAGTTTGTGCCAAAGTTGGTGGTGCAGGGGGTGGAACAGAAATTTCCTCATCGTTTCCATCATGAGCCCTAGCATTGTTATGTTCAGCCATCTATTTGCACAAGCATACTTTTATTGAAAACACTAGCATAAAAGAATCAAAGTGCACCAACATATATTACATGACCATCATAACATAAAAGTGCTGATAACTAAAGAGTTTTGAAAGCGATAAAGGTAGATTATATTACAAGATCCACTACTCGCATCCAAACTAGATAGCTAGGCGATACATGATCTACTCGTCGTCACTAAGGACCACAACCTCCACCTCCTGCTCGTCCTCAACGACCACCACTGGCTCTGGCCCAAATCCACCCTGAGCCTCAGGTGTGGGTGCAAAGAACTAGTCTACAAAGGACAGGTCTGCTTGAACAAGCTCTCCAAGGTCCTCTGCCATGGCCTGCTGCTGGTACTCTGGGTTCATCATGTTGAAGAGGTGATGAACCTCACCATGAAGCACGTTGTTGTAGAACTCGAGGTTGCCCGCATAGTGCCCCAAGCTGAGGTACATGTCAGACAAAAGGTGCTCTTGGTCCCAGGCTTCATTCCTCTCTCCCAGATACTGGTACATGTGACCCTCAGCATAGGCCACCTCAGTCTCCTTTTGTTCCAGCTGCTCCTCCTTCTCTGTCAGTTGTGCCTCCTTCACTGCCAACTGCTACTGACACTCCTGCAGCTCGGCCTCCATCGCCTCAACCTTGTCCTCCAGAGTGTCAGTCCTGCCAGCAAACTCGTCCCTGTTTGCCGACATCCGGCCCAACTCGGTCCTCAGGTACTCGATCTTCGCCTTGCGACGAGCGCTGCGACTAGCACCCTGCTGGCTGCTCTCACCAGCGTCTCCACGTGACGCCAGCCTGTAGCGAGGGATGCCCCACGGTCCAGAGAACTTGTGAGCCGTGCAAATAGTCTTGGCCATCCTATAGACAATATTTTAAAAGAGGCAAGTAAGTAACATGATAAATTTTAATTGATTAAGAACAAAATTTTAAACCCATCCCAAGGTGTATGATATGATGCATGACATGTTCCTACGAATACGGTAATATTTACATAACATATATATAGGGCATATACATAAACCATATCCATACCATCAGCTTGATATTCCTAAGAACTACTCTCCTAACCTTGGAAAGAGAGAAAAGATGAGTTAAACAAATTTTTAGACTCAAATCAAATTTTAATTTAAGATCCAAAAATGTTTTGAAAACTTTTACAACTGCAAGATTGGTAATAAGGAGAGCTTTGATACCAACTTTGATAGAACCTCTTAAGAACAGGGCCCACTTGCCAGGATTAATGTCCATCCGACTTAATCCAAAACAAATGATCCAAGTCTCAAAAAACCCGTCAGGTGTCACCACTTCGCAGCAGGTCATTCACCTCTTTCCGAACATGATCTCCTCATTACAAACATTGCAGAAGTAATACAATAATTTAATTTACATCAAAGTAGCGGAAATTTGAAGTCATATTACAAACCATAAGTTTTGAAACATAACTTAAGTGTCATACGATAAAATTACATCAAGCTGCTGATAGAGTTTAAACAAAGCAACCGAGGTACTCTTGCCCAAGAGTCAAGCAAAGACTTTTCATTATCATCTTCATCCACAGTGACCACGGTCATGCAGCACGAAGCCACACAGACCGGGTTGTGGCCCTCATCTGCAACAGGGGTTAACAAACCCTGAGTACGGGAGTACTCAACAAGACTTATCCGACAAAAGAAAAGTATTTGGTGGACAAAAGGTATGCAAGTCATAGGATTCAAGGTGGGGTTTGCAAGAATCAAGTATTTTGCATAAATGAGCATTTTATAAAACAATTGAAATTCATTTAATTTGTTCATAAGATTACTCAAGAACCAATCTAGATGTATGATCGATAACAAGGTAATAAGTCATCCATGAAAGGAATCAACAAGTATCCAGTTTAAGTGTATTACTACGATGTGGTAGTTAGAGTCGTGTTTCCATACCCGAGGAACACGACGATTCGAATCGATTAAACCCAGCTGGGACTTCCTTATTACACGACATATACAGCACTAAAGCACACATATGACTACTTTTCCCTGGATCCTCCATCCGAGAATGGGGGCCCGCCACCCGAGAGCACAATACACCTCCATCCAGTTCCTCAAACTTGGATGGTACACACTACTCTCGCCATCTCTCCACTCCCAGTGCGGGTTAACCGTCCTTTAGACTGGATTAGCCAAAGTCCAGCTTTCCCAAAGATATATGATAAGTACTCCAAAGTCACGGCTCTTGGACACCCACACCGGACGGTTTCTAATGACACAGGCGGAAAGAACCTGCTCACCAGTCACCACTCTTGGCTCCCAAACACCATGTCCGCCCGGTCCCGATTATTACTTCCAACAACATTCCTTTCACCCAAAAGATCATAACCATTTGCTGAAGCAATACGCTATGGTAAGTGACCAGAAATCACCTACTTTAAAAGTTCTAAGCATACTAAGCATGTTTAGCCAAAAGTTTTCATCTTTAAACAAGTGTCAAGGTGTAGGTACAATAACACAAGGATAAGGCTATGCATCAAGTAGGAATTTAATAAAGTACGATAATGCAATAATATAACCATAAGTGTATTTAAAGCAATCATTTTAAATATAAGGAAAGGTTTGAATTCACCGGGGCTTGCCTTGGTTGGAGGGATACACAAACTCTGGCTCAGATTCAACAAGAGAGAAAACCCCTTCACTAGAGGGATTATCCAACCCAACCAACGAACAATCTACACGATATAATGACAAGCTTAGATGGTGCTTGAAATGATAGATATGATGCTTTGCAACACACAAACATGTACTAAGAGATGAACAAAACAGATTACAACCTTGAGTACAACTTACCTTCATGAAACTAAACTAAACTAGAGCATAAAGCAATTTAATTAACCCTATTTAACTTGATTATCTAGGTTAATAATTATATCCAAAAGAACCGAGCAAACAACACTACATTATACATGTCCATACTGTGGTTGTCACTGGATAATAACCATTTGCATCAAACAATCCAAAATCACACAAAACCTAAAGTCATTAGGGTTACTAATCATTTTATTCTTAATTAAACAAAAATCCATGTTTAACAGTTCATCCAAAAATTCCCAAATTTTTTGTACAGCAAGGTATTAGTGTATAAAGGTTACACAAAAATTTTCAGAATTTTCGGAACAATATACAGAGCATGAAAAATCATGAAAAAGTCATTTCTTAATTATTTTGAGCATTTTTATAGGATTAAAAATGTACTAAACATGGACATGTTATATTTTTCTTAAATACTACATATCACAGAGAGTATACACAAATTTTTACAGAATTTAAACATGCACAAAATTAAATACACAAAAATAACAAAACACAGAAGTGTCCAAAACAGGAAATTAAGAAAAACCCTTTGAAACAGCCGCTGACAGCTGGGTCCCGCGTGTCAGCGACATAGAGCAGAGCAGCGGCGCCGGCGACCAAATAACACGGCGGCGCGTCGCCGACGGTGAACCAAACGTTCAACCGACTCGTGCGCTGGACTCTACACATCGCCCCGAACCTAACGAGGTATGACACGGCCAACTCTAACCCTCTCATTGACCTCACCGGCGACGATGGCGGCACCCCGCGCGCGGCCGAACATACACCGGAAAGTACAGACATGCGCTGGAGAAACCAAGCACACCAGCAGACTTAGCGGCCCTAAAACAACGCGAAGCACAAGAAAAACGAAGCGAAACCCTAACGTATCGACCTCGTCGACGACCATGGCGCACGACCGAGATCCGCGCAAAGTACGCCGACCAAACGACGCATTCGCTCGAACAACCAACACTGCGAAAGGACGCACGAAGACTAGGCGAAGCTAGCGCAAGACGCAGACGCGAAAAAGACCAACTAATGAGCTCTCGCGGCGATGAGCACCGACGCGGCGACGCTGACACGCCGGAGCGAACACGACCCACGGCTACGGTTCGGAATTAGCTACAACCAGCTACTCTACGAGCACCAGGAGCTTACCCCAAACACGAAGCACTCGCTAACTCGGCCGGAGATAAAGCAGAGGGTGCTGGCGACGGAGACCGTGCCGGCAGAAGTAGGAAGCCGAGCGGCAACGTCGACGTTCCCGGAGCTTTAGATCACCAAAGAAGAAACGACGATGTGTTCGAGGATCAGTGATGAACGAAGAAGAAGAAACAAGAAAGAAAAAGACAATGTGGCTCCTGTGTAGCCCAGACGACAGCGGACCAGAGCGGCGGCACTCTCGCCGGAGCCGAGGAAGAAACGGTCGCGTCGGGCAAAAGACGACTCGGTCGCTTCAACCAGCTCTCGCGGAAGATGTGCGAGGTTGAGGCGAAGACTTTGCGATTGGATTGGAGGCTTGGCAGTGGTTAACGAGCTCGGGCGAGCTTGTCGATGCAGAGCGCTCCCGCGGCGGAGCAGAGCAGAGCGAGGGCACGGCGTGGAAAGGGAGGCAAGGGTGAACGACGTCCCGTTTTGAAGACGACAACGGAGCCGTGGCGTTGCCACGCACATGACGCAACACTCGTCGAGGACAGGAGGCGCGCGGTGGTGTCGGCAGGTGGCCGGCCAGGTGTCGGCGCCGAGCTCACTGCACCGACATGTAGGTGTTCGGTGAAATGCCTGAACTGCAACTGGGATTCTTTTGAAATTTGCTCAAGCTTCCAACGGTTTTCATGAAAAACTTTGAATACCAAAGTTGCTCAAAATTTCATGATCTACAACTTTGACAATATGCACTTTTTCAAATTCGGCCTAGAAATGAAAATGCATTTTTGAAATTTGAAACCCTTTTTAAAAGATTTACCCCTTTTGAATTACTCTAAAAACTTGAATAACACTTGAAAAACTGTAAACACAACAAATGCAATTCAAACTGAGCTCTACCACATTGCTTAAACAACCATATGCAAATTCTTTTTAGATTTTGAAAATAATGTTTAGGGTTTAATCCACCCCCTCTGGAAATTAGGGTTTGGATTTAAATTTGAAAATTTTGAATTTGAAAACATGGTCAGCATTCAAACAATTGAATCAAACTCAACCAAGTAAATGCATTTTAGTTCAATGCATAGCAAGGTTCTCAATCAAGTGAATGATGCTTAATGGATATGATGTCATGATCAAATTTTAGTTAAGTGCTTAAGCACTAGGGGTGTTACACTTCCTGGTGGTGCTGGTTTCCGTGTGGAACCCACGAGACCACCACTCCGCCCAAAACCCTCTCCCTTTCCTGGAGCGGTCGTGATCGGCCTCCAATTAGTTCTGTCACCTGTGCGGACACTCAACGTTAGCTAGAACCCCATTTCTCCCGGCACCATCGCTTCATGATCGGATCTATGGCTCGTGTTCTGATGAGACACCATAGTGGTAGGCTCATCGACACTGCATTGTTGGCAGTGAGGAGAATGACAACCCTGGCGTCGTTTGCAATTGAGGCGCCACACCCTCCCGCTCCACCGTCGCATCCTCCTTACGTCACTTCGTCCGCAATTGAGGCCTCGTCCTCGCGCCCTTCCGTTTCGCTGACTCCCCTTCCCTACACCCCTTCATTTGTTCGGGGGATCATCGCCAACTAAGCATGGAGCAGCGTCTATGGGGCGTGGTTTTGCCCCATCCTAGTTATGGGATGTGCCACCCTACGCTGGAGGTTTGAGCTATTATTCCTCAAAGCCATCTTCACAGAACCCCAAATCCAAACCTCTCGCCAAGTACATCCAACCAAAGTCCAATCAACCTGCTATATGTCTAAGAAGTCAGCACAATACAACCAACCAAAGCCAAAACCAGCTGCCCAGCACTCCCATCTGAATCAGAACGCTAACCGAAAGAAAAAGAAGAAGAAGCAGCAATTGCATGAGCCCTTCGTAGAATTCCTGTATGGAGGTGTCCTCTCAATGGTTCCAAAATTGAACTTCCAGCAGCCACATACGAGCTATAGTTTAATTTCTACTCATATATGTTATTCTATTGTTCTTCTTCCCTTCTATGTCACTCGGTAATTGGGTGCACAACACCCTATGTTGGCCATCATGCGCAAACCCGCATAGAGCGGGACATCCTAGAGCTGTGAGATGGCACAATTCGAGCAAAACATGGCACATGAGTCTTGGATATTACATATTAGAGGATTTTGATGTTGATGATCTGGTGATTAGTGGTCAATTCCAGTTTTTTCTTAAGTTTGATCTCATGCTTGTGGCCTATACAATGGAATTGACCGAGATTATACAAGGGTAGCAAAAGTGATAAGGCATGTTTCTTATGTCATGTAGAGAGCCTATGATCTCTTTGCTTCATGTGGAAATGATGAAGTTTCTTGAACTGATAGAATCTGGTGACCACAAATATGTATATCTTATAATCATTAATGTGGCTTTATTTCCACTAAGCAGAAGGAGTGATGTATTGTGTAAATTTCATGATGAAATACTAGAAATTCTTCCAAAACAGGGTCACGAAGCTATTAAGGGCAAGATCTTGAATGAAAACGATAATTCCAGCTAAGATATCATTGCATCATAAATCAAACACTTAACTGTCTAGTATTATTATGTAGTAAGGGCAAACCATATGACCCAACAACATCTCTTATAAAAGTACAAATATAGTGTATGAGGAAGGCGCAATTGATATCTTTCTATATGTATTCTACACAGTTGTGTTAGATACAAGAGTTACTATGGAAATATGATAGTTTAGTTATTTGTATATTAAAGAAGATTTCAATTTATGGTTGTGCAAGTCTTAGCGATTCTATTCCCAGATGTGCCTATAAGAGTTCAAAAATAGTTGTCTGCAAACTAGTCATGCATCAAAACAAATGCCTAAAAAAATAATCTTTACTTCCACTAAACAACAGAGTTTAAAACTCTTTTTTTTTGTAAATACCTTTGATGGATATTTTTGAGTCTCTGTGTATTGGCTCAAAAAACTTTAATAAAGAGGTAACACAAATTAAGCGGTGAAAAACAAAGTCTTTTACTAATTTTGTGGCCAAAACACAACTCTCAGAGCACATTATTTTGTTCTAACACAAACAACAAAATGAAAATTTATGTAATGAAAGATAGATATATTTCACTTCTAGTGTAAGTTATTTTGCTAGAGACATGATCAAAACAAAAATTGGTGTATGAGAAAGACAGACAACTTTCAGCAGCTTCTACTATAATTTGTTTTGCCTGAGATATTAATAAAATAGAATGGTTTTGGGGAAATACGGGGAGCTTTCAGTGCAATTTGTGTTACCTAAGACATCACGTAAATAGAAATTGGTGCGTTGGGAAAGCAGTTCCCAAACAGGTTTAGGAAAGGAGAGTGGAGAGAGGCATAAGAGTAGTAGGGGAGAGCCCCTTTCCCTCATGCTCTTGGCATTATATGTAGGAAATAGAAATTTACAAGCAACCCCTCTGTGAGGGTAGGCTTTACATGATGCTCTAATAGCACTAGTTGGACCTATTCTAGGAGGACTTGGCTTGTAAGAATATGGGCTCCTCCAACAGTAGCCCCTCAGCTGCTAGGTTATGGTTGATACTACATGACCTAGTAAATTCTCATACAAGAAGAGACATCACACAACTCAAAATCTGGTTTTAAGGACTGTCCGTCACAACCTACTCATGCACGCCTCATTAAAAAACTTCATCCCAAAACCCCTGCAGAAAAATGGGTATAGAGAAAAAAGCACATGCACATTTCTGGCCTATACATGTTTGAACACCCGAGGCTTCTAGATCTTAGTGTTTTGATGTAGATATTCACGAATACTGAAAGGACCTTGATGTCGTCTAGGAGGCCTAGAGGGAGGTGAATAGGCCTACAAAAATTTAGCTCAAACAAAACTTAGCACTGAGGGCGGCACTGCCTCCCTTGAGGACGTCAGTGTCACTCTGTGACTGCAGGTCCAATTCATCCCAAATTTTAAGATGAAGTACTTGAGATGCTCAATAATAACTCTGCCAAATTTTAGCTCGAGATTCAATCAGAATAGAGGGCGGTACTGCCGCTCTATGAGGGCGGCACTGCCGCTCTACAAATATAACTCAGATCGAGTTCAAATTTGGTAGAGATAAACCTAATAACCAGAGCTACTCAATGTTGTAGAAGACTGGTAAAGTCCACCTCGAAGACTGGATATCATAAAAATGATATACAAGCTCAAATCAAAACCTCAAATCCTATCAATATATGCTCGTCTCACGACCAAATGGAGTCCTCTAAAACAGAGTAACGGTCTCACCAAACCATTTCTTATTGCACAATATTCTTGTCGTCTAGGGCGCGATAGCTAGCCACAAAGCCACACAACATCTCGCAAGAAAGCCACTGCCATGCTAAGCTTTTATAGGCTACCACCGGTGTTTGATTTCAGGGGGGAAATCACGCGGTAGAGTCCTGCATAGTCTTAAGAGTTTATTTGGTTGAGCTCTGTCTCATCTTGATTTTCTATAACTCTGGCTAAGAATATTTTTTCTTTACTTATTTAACATAAACTTAGAATCACGATGAAGAATAATTTCATATAGGTGAATTTTTTCTAGCTCCTATACTCTTAATTTATTTTAGAGAATTAGTTCTATCTAAAAATTGTTTGACAGTGGATTCCACGTAGAATCAAATCTGGGTGCTATGCGAAACAGGACCTAACATTCTTGCGCTGGCCAGCCGTGCAAACGAGGGCGCTTGCGGGTGCTCTAGATTTTGGTTGGCAGACAGAAGTTTTTTTTTAGCAAATGACAGACGGCCCAGGAGATATTCACTTTACATTTGAATCTGCCGGCCCACTTCAGGAAACAGACTCAGTTATTTGTTCTCTCTATATATACACACAAATTTCGGTTTTATTTATTGGTTGGTTGTTCGATGTTCAACGATATTTACACATGAAGTTCTTTGCACACGCATACAAAAAAAACTGGATGTTGGGGGCACCTAAGAGCAAGTTCAATAATAGAGCCAAGTATTTAGCTATAAATCAAGCTATTACATGTAAGTTATACAATAATTTGTCTTTTATTTGGCTACAAAATATTTCTCTTTCCTATTTCACCTCACAACTTTTCTATTTATACCATTATAAAAGATTACAATTTCCTACAAGGTATCGGAAAGTTCGAACTGTCATAGGTGCCATCGTCCGAAATTTTTTTGTCCATCACGTCATTTCGTCCATTTTTACTACTAGTATAATGCCCGTGCTAACGCTACGGCAACATTCATATATATATAGATTAGAACTAAAATATATACAAACCAAAACAATCAAAAGTTGGTTATCCTACATAAAAGACTTGCCACTACAGCTCAACACATCATAATGCAAACCAATCGTATGATTTAGGAAATCCTTCTTAGTGACATTGATTTAAATATCTTCAAAAATAAAAAGAAGAATGTTATGTCTCCCCACATAATGTATTTCAGAAACTAGTACTCTCTCAAATATCTTCAAAACAAAAAGAAGAACGTCAGCGGCTTGTGGAGGCTCCATTTTTTATGTCCTGAGCTGAACAACAACATGCACTCGGGTCCAACTCGACCACTCAGGGTCAATGCTCATATGAAATAGGTGTGTAATTCAACTATCAAAAGGGTTTAAAGATTATCACCAGATCACTCACCGTCGGGGAACGCTGCACCTTTTCCTAGCAAAACTAAAACAATCAATATTTTTCCAACCCTGCTTCCATGCAAATAAGAAACATGGTAAGTACCAAGCCAAATTATGTGCCCTGTGCAACAATGATGAGTGGGAATCCGAGGAAGAAAACACTTTGTAGCTTGGTGATACAGTTAACACGGGCCATAAGCATAGAAAAATGAAACCAGCATATATTGAAAGAGAAGATGATATAAAATATTTTTGGATCACAAGACAGTTTTTAATTTATATACAGACAAAAATGTGTTGCACCAAGAAGAACATCTATTGCTGTATGACACAACAGAAAAATCATCATGCCTGATATCAAAGAAAATAGGGTGATGAACATAGAAAAAGCTTTAGTTCCATACCTAACATAAATAGGGTGATGAACATAGAAAAAACATCATGTGTGATATCAAAGAAACCCTGGCATTGACTCTGTGACTCCGTGTGCATACACAACACTTTCAGAGTTTCAGGGATACATTATCTGTCGAATAGAGAAAGCTTTTCATAGATGATAATCCTCAATGTTAGCTAATAAAACTGATAGCCAGAGAATCTCATTTAAAAATGTTACCATTTTTCTGACATAACTGATAGAAATATGATAGGTATACATAGGTGATATATCATGTAATTGATGGACACTTTTTTGGCAACAAGATTCAAAAGAACCAAACTGAACTTGCAATCAGTTTCAAAGTTTGGCCATACATGTTGAACAGAAAACCAAGGATTAAGCTTTCTAGTAATGATTCAACCACCCAGGAAACCTTTAAAAGTAAATAGACCGTGTCAATAATAATCAATTGTGAATCTGTGATGGTTATCCCTTACTTCACTATACTGCAACTGTGTCTCGCGTGCCTCAATTTGTCACTGTGACTCCATGATGACATTTCTGTATTCATGCACTTTCTTTTAGTGATCACGCTTAAAAACTCTCTTTTAAAGCTAGATGGATAGTTGGATGGATGGAAAGACATAGACAGACAGAGGAATTTTCCAAGAGTAATAGAGAAGGTAGATGTACCCAAATAAAATTGCGACAAAAACTAAAGCAAGTAAATATTCTCACAAGCAGTGAAACTGTTTTTTCTACTATACCATTCCCAAAAAATTCTAATTTCCATTGGACAGACACTGATAAATAATAAAATAAGGATCACAATGAAACAAATATATCAGGTAACAAGTTAATGATATACCAGTATCCACTTTAGGACCCCATCCTCCCCACTGGACCAGCAAAAACTGAGTTCAGATTAGACGAAGGCAAACAGCATGGTCTTCAAGGTATATCCTGTTCGAGCCAACCGACCAATCCCTTCCTGCCTACATCTAGAAAGACAAGCAACATCAATCAGTACTCAGTATGGCCATCATATGACAGAAGAAAAAACACAAATTAACTACAATAATCAGCTAAATCCTATCATTCAACTTTGAGAACTCAATGAGCAGCAGATGCATTTTTTGATAGCGTGATCCATAATTACTAACCCAATGAGGTAACAGTGACAATTTCTAAAGAGCGCTATTGAAGTAAAATTTAGCTCAAAAAATTAATTGCAAGTTGTGAACTCATCTAAACAAATCTAGAGTAGGTACACCAGAGGCAACAATCGTAACTATATATTGATTGCAAATCTGATTGAAAAAATGTACTGCATTACTATTAAACACCAAACACATGACTACATGAAGATGACATCTGCTTTTGCAATTTGCAAGACAAATTTCACAAGATATGTGTGGTGAACCTATCAACATGTAGACAAAGATCAAATCTAAGTAGCTTTGTAAGCATTCATGGTGCTCTCCGTAGCATCCTTCCTCCCCACACCTGACTTGAACTCAGCAAGGTACCAGCAAAATCATTGTGAGAACAAATCATATACCAAAATATATCTGCAGTAGGGGGTAAGAAAATATTCCAAAAAAATATCAACCATTAACAATGGACTATGACCTGAGTTTTCCCAATTGCATGTAGCAAAGAGCAAAGACTTAATAATTAATCAAGGCACATATATCTGCATAATGAATCTGTTTGTTTTTCAGATGTCAAGCAATTTGCCATACATCTGCAGCTATTTTATATTAGAGCACATTGCTTGACCCAAAACAATTTTCACTCAGACAATGAAAGAGCAATCAATGTTCCTTAATAAGGAGCCCACTCACTCAAAAATTCTACCATCAAACAAAAACTCAAGAACTAATACATTCAGGATGCAGATGGCTAGTGATTAAATACAAATTAAAATATGTCCTATTGCAACAGCTAGCTAGTGATTAAATACAAATTAAAATATATTAGAGAGCAATAAAAAAACCCAATAACACACCAATAAGACATCCACCAAACTGCTGTTGGTAAACTGAAAATGGCAGAACATTTTAGAAAAAAAGCGGCAGGAATTCAGTTCACACATATCAGTATACCAATGCAGTAATTTCCTAACATACGATGTTTTTCGAGCCACAGAATCTCCTACCGCCTCTCAGATATTTTTAAACGAAATTCCTAACATACTTGCAACTTTGTAAGTCTCAACTAAATGCATAGACAGAGTTACATCGTAACAAGAAGCCAAGGCCCAAGAGAACTGACCTGAACAATAGTAGAAATAAATCACCTAGCTATATATAAATCATATCCAGATATTCTCAGTTGTAATTTGTAGAGTTAGCAATGCAACTTATGTATGCATATCTATAAACGAAAGCAATGTTTATCTCTGTAAATGAGAAGCAAATTATGTATGCATACTTACAGCTGCCCTGAGAGCGTCGTTGTGCGTCCCTGGCTCCGGATGGCTCGCGAGCAGGTGGACAGCCGGCGCGGGGTGGCTGTGGCGGCGCTTGCGCTGCGCGTGGTGACCGCAGCAGACGATTGGGCGGTGTGGGTGGGCGGGCGAGCACGGCGCGGCTGCCCCGCGTGTCCGCGTCGGTGGCGGGTGGGCGGGCTGGTCGCGGTTGTCCCCGTGTCTCCGCGTCCCCACGTCGTGGGCTTGTAGGCGGTCGCGGTTGGGGTGCGCCGGCGGAACTTGTGGGCGGCGCATTTAGGGGTGGCAGCGAGGTGGTGGCTGTGGAGCCGGCGGCGTCGTGGGAGCCGGCGCCGTCGCGGTAAAACATCGGCGGCAGGTGGGCGTGCGAGGCGCGGTTGTCCGGCGGCTCCGCGTCGGGGACGGGTGGGCGACGCGGGGTGGTCGTCGCGGGACCCGTGCGTCGTGGGCGACGCGGGGTGGGCGGCGCGGGGTGGGCGTCGCGGGCGACTCCTCGGCCGGCCGCGGGCTGCCGGTATCAGGCAAGGCAGTCGTCACGGCTGCACGCGACCTGGTGGCCGTCGACGTGTGGGGGGAAAGAGGAGTCACCTGGCGGCCTGGTTGCTCGTCCATGGGGGAGGGATCGAAGAGGAGTCACGGCTTGTGGAGAGAGAACCAAGAGTCGCCCCTTGGGGGTCGTGCGTGGGGGGAGAGATCGAGGAGTGCGGCGTGGGGGGAGAGCGAGAGTCGCGGGCGGGCCGCTGGATGGTGCGGGATGACCGGACGAGTGATTAGGGGAATCGGGGCGGTTAGGCCTCGCGCGCGGGTGAGTGATGAGTGATGAGGATTGATCCCAGTTATATCATCCGTGGATCTCAGTGATTAAAAAGATTATTCGTCAGAACGAATCTCGTCCCTTCATTTTAAAGATTAGTAGGGTATTTGGTGCATTAACCTGTGTGTACTTAGTAAAGATTAGGAGAGATAATGACCGTAAGATATTGTGGGGGTTAATTTGTTGTGTGGATTTATGATTATTTTTTTGGTGCATTATATGTAGTAGAGACTAACTGTGTCAAACTACGATGAAAAAATACTAAAATACCCTCACATTTGATTCCGTGCAAAAGTTTGTCACTATCCTCTGTCAGAGCCATGTCTTTAGGCTGCATGTGCGGACATGGGGAACTCCGCCCTGGCCACCGTGTGCATGCGGGGAGCTCCGCGCCGGCCACCACGTGCGCAGGCGAGCTCGGCACCGGCCGGCTGCCGTGGGCGCGCCGCTGGGGCGAGCTATGTCGCGACCGGCCACCGTGGGCACGAGCACGGGCCGGCCACCGCGCACACGGGCAGGCGAGCTCGCTAGACCCCTGTCTGGCCGCCTTGGGTCTTTGGGGTTTCTCCTGAGAGCTTCGGCGTAATGCTTCACTGCTTCTGGATATTTCTGCTACTTAAAGAACTCATTACCTGCACAGAAATAACAAATGGTTCAACACGAACACCACATCCTTGACAAGAAACAAACTGCAGGAAACAGAACTCCTGCATGGATAATGATCAAGTGACAAGTGATAGCAGACAGGATCGAGAAAACCACTGCCAAGATATTGCAGGACATGCACTAATTATATATGTTGATTTCTTCTAGCTACGAACACTTCTGCAGTCCTCCTTGTGGACAGATTAGTAGATTACCATCTAGGAGACAAAATTTTACCCTTTTCTGTGAGCTACACACATTTCCTATCAAAGCATAAACCAACAATAGGAGTGAATTCATTCACGATTCAAAGTAAAAAAAAAAAACAAGGAGCCACTTCAACAATAACGTTGCTCTGGCTTGAGCCTACTCAGCAAACTCCAAGTTTCAGGATTTCAGGACTAGGGAACTCCCAAGTGTCCTGCACGGCTGTATCAGAATTTCAGGAGTACGGAACACTAATGTAGTTCTGCCCATTATCACGATCATCCACTACTAGTCTACTACCACAAATTATAACTTCGTAAACTATGCAACTCGAGTTCTCGACCAATTCAAGTAGATCTGGAATATCATTAGCCTCCATTACTCCAACAAAGATACCAATATTTAGCCAATTTCATATCTAAAAGCTGTTTTCAGTATGTGGTAAAAAGGTCTCGGTAGCTGATCACATTGACAAAATTCAGACATCCCACATTTTAAGTTTCTTCTTTTAACTTATTAGCATCGTGCCCGTACGAAACTTTTATACACATCGTTTCCTCCCTAAGAAACCTAAGTCTACTCCGAGTTTCTTCGCCGTAAGCCGCTCACGCTCGTGCTCGCTGTCGCGCCGCCGCGCTAGCGGTCGCGCCCGCTCCCCACACGCCGCTGGCCGCCCGCCGCGCGCTTGCTCGCCGCGCCTCCGGCTGCCGCGCCTGCTCCCCGCACACCGCTGGCCGTCCGCGCCCGCCGCGCGCTTGCTCGCCGCGCCGCCGGCTGCCTACGCCCGCTCGCGGTCGCGCCCGCACCTCCGGCTGCCGCGCCCGCTCCCCGCACGCCGCTGGCCTCCCGCTCACCGGCAGCGGCGGCTGCGCACGCTCGCCCGCCCACCGTGGGCCGCTGCTGTTGCGCGCCTGCTCGCGGCCACGCCGCCGCGAGCGCTCGCCAGCCGCGCCTCCGGCTGCCTGCTCACCGCGGGCCGCTGCTGTTGCGCGTGCTCGCCGGCCGCCGCTGCTGCAAGCGTCGCTGGCCGCGCGCAAGTCGGCGTCCGCACGCCGACGCGCGCTCGCCCACACACCGCGGGCTGCTGCTGGTGCGCTTGCTCGCCGGCCGCTGCTGTTGCGCGCGTCGCTGGTTGCGTGCTCGTCGGCGTCCGCACGGCGCGGGCCGCTGCGCGCGGCTGCGTGCGTCGCTGGCCACCGTTACTGCTGCGCTCGTTCGCATGCCATGACCACTGCTGCTGCTAAGCTTTCTGCAACCGCGTGGATGTGAGCCTGAGTGAAGCAGAGAACGGGAGGAGAGAGGAAGCGAGGGAGGAGAGAGGAAGCAAGTTAAAAAAAATCAGTATTTATTAGGGGAAGACTCTACCATTGTAGCGGGATCGTTTTTCTTTTCTTCTATCCTGTTTTCTTTCATTCTAAGGCCTTCTTTTTTTCGCGCGGCAGTTGTGGGGGACGGCAGACCCAAACGAAAGAGAAGTCTTCTTTTTTGTTATTTTTAGTTATATAGGAGATAGGAGATAAGACTACGAAGTAAATAGCTTGTGATTTAGAACTAGGAGGTCTTACCTTTCTCATCTCAAGATAAAGAGTTGTTCAGGCTGTTGGGTTTCCGCTGCACCTCCCGCAACATCTCTGAATGAAGTCTCGCTGGTCGAGGTAGCCACGCGTGGTGGGATCGGCGGTGACCTTGCTCCATAGCTCAGGGCCCTGGAACATCTTGCCGACGGTGTCCGCCCTGGAGCCCACCGGACGTCTCGGCACCGACGCAACCTGGCGCGCCTGGGCGAGGCCGGACTTGAGGCGCCTCATGGACGGCCGAGCGCGAGCCATTTCTCATACGCCTCGACGTCGTCGCTGAAGTGCTGGACAACCTCCTCGAGCGCAGCGGGGGAGCTCGGCCACCGGCCGATGCGTTCGCGCACGGGGGAGCTCGACCCCGGTCGCCGCGGGCTCGTGCAGGGGAGCTCGGCCTCGGTCGCTGTGGGCTCGGGCACGGGGGAGCTAGCCTTGACCGCCGCAGTCCGCGCGCGCGGGGGAAGCTTCGCCCCGGCCGCGGCGGTCGCACACGCGGGCGAGCTCTGCCCGCCGTCGCGGTCGCGCGCACAGGGAGCTCCCCACGGCCGCGCGCGCGGGGCGATCTCGGCCCGTACTGCGTCGTGGGCGTGCGAGCGGGCGAGCTCCTCGCCCTGCCGGCCGTCACGGCCGCGCACAGGGACCATTGCCTCGGCGGCACGCACGGGAAAGAGAGAGGTCGAGAGTCAGAGAACGACAGCTTAGAGACAAGACGGGTAAGATGGACATTTTAACTGGTTGGACCCACTTGTCAGTACTCCAAACGGTGAAAAATAAACCGAAAGCGGACGGAATGGCGTGGTGGGTAAAAAAGTTTCGGACGATGACACCTATGACAGTTCCAACTTTCCACTTTTCAGTGGCTTGTAGGAAATTGCAATCTTTTATAATGGCATACATGGAGAAATCTCCACAACATTTACCAATTGGGTCCACTACTACCTATGGTCTCGTGTTTAACTTGGTGTTTGCACGGGAGTCAAGCTTCAATCTCTTCTCTTCTCTTTCCTCCACATCAGCATTTGTTTGGATATAAGCCAACTATTGTACTTGCTCTAATGCGGTGAACGAGGAAAGACGACCTTGATCCCCCAAATTACACCAATAATGTCGGTGCTGATAAATTATGGGTTGGTCTTTGCGACTTTGCAGCTTATATAAGACATATGTATATATACCCCTTTCGTTTAAATGTATAGATTTTAGAATAAATTAATTTATAATAAACTAGCTAATTAGGCTATGTTTGGAACTGTTGACACAAAAAGCGTCAGGATCTGCGAACACCTCGGGCTATTACCCGAATTCGATATCCAAAGGTGTGTCAGTCGATTTGACCAGTTAATCGACAAGGACGATAACTAGAACAAGATCCAAACAAGACAACGACGATACGTCCAGATGTCAAGACTCAGACTTGATCAAGATAACTAGAGCAGAGCTGAACGAGACAACAGTGATGCGCCCGGATGTCAAAGCTCAGATTACTCCCACGCGGAACTTGCAAGAGCTTGACGGAGATCGAAGAGATGCAGCCCGTCGAGACTTCAAGAACTCGTAGATAAACTAAGACTAATGCGATAAAAGGGTAAATTGCAGTAAAAGTAAATAAGAGTAATAGATTTGTTTGATGTATGATTGATTGTTTTTTCCATGACCCCTAAGTATATATTTATACCCTAGCAAAAGGAGTTGTACACAGACACGATCCATATCTTTCCTAAACAAAACTCCTATCTTTAAGGAAACAACTGACTCGCGCAGGAGTCGGACAATGATATTTTTCTAAACAAACACTTCTATTTCGAAATAAATGACTCATGCAAGAGTCGGACTCAAACTTCTATAACAATACTGGTATGAGATCACCAGTTTCCTTATATCTTCTTTTCGATGAAACTTTCCATCGGCAGACTCTTCAATCCGCAACTTCCTTCTATTGCCATCGGCAATCCCCTGCTGACGTCAACCGTCACGTCACCCTGTGCCCATCGGCGTCATTTCCTTATCGGTAATATCTTCCAATCGGCAACTCTTCACCTCTACTGGTAACTTGTCTACCAATTAACTCCTATCGGCAAGAATCGTCCAGCTTCCATCGACAACAAACTTATCCCTTTCGCAGCATTCACTCTCATCGGTAACATTGACCGATGACCTTCCGATGCCGATAGAAAACAGCTACCGATCAACATAAGTCTTAACTCATTTGACACATGCCGAAAAACGGTGTCAACACATGCCCCCCAATTTCGGAGTGTAGAATATTTTACGCGCCGAAATTTTCTCTACTGTAACTTTTCCCTCCAAGATACTTGCACGACCTCCTCGATTACCGCGCGTAAAAATCGCAATTTATCAACAAAATTCCGCGACTACAGCGCGAACAGTTGTAAGCCCAATCATATCTCCTTGATTGCCACGCACACCTATTGCATACCCTTCCATATTCCTGCTCAGTGCGAAGAAAATTCCAAAATACCCCTAACCAGGCTTATAAAAGTTATCACCATCCAATCTGTTTTTTACCCTGAGCCTGCATTCACTTTCATTTGCCCTCATCTTCAACCTCGGCGGCGGCTCTGAAGAACAGTTCTGTGAACTCAAGTGACGGCGACTTTCTCAAGCAGAGCACGAACAACTTCAATGGCGATCAACTTCGAAGTCCCCAGAGGAAATCCGCTCTCTTCTTACTTTATCTTCTGCAAGTTTCTTTTCCGTATTAATTTTGTAATCCTTTTCCCCTTTCTTTCCTTGATTTTTTTTGAAACCTAGGAAATGTACAACAAGGTAGTAATCCCCATTGAGCAATCCAACTTTTACTGCCTAGGCCCAATGGGTAACCCCGATCCTACCAATCTGATTAATGCGGAGACCAACCGTATTCCCTTCAGATCCGAGTGCTTCAGCCTAGGGTTATGGAAAGATGATTTCCGTTCATGGCCCAAACCCACCAAGGGATGGAAGAACTGGTATCTCAGAATAATCAGAACACAACAAGTTTACTGGGCATAGCGCAACCTAGACCAGTGCATAAGCCTTTCTATTGCCGATATGGCAAAGAATGAGAATATGATTATGGTTGTTGCTTATTTCTAGTCCGATACAATGAATGCCTTTTTGTTTAGACACGGACCAGCTACTCACACCCTTGCCGATGTGCATATGCTTACCGGCCTTGATGTCTCTTCTGCCGATCCCTCCAACCTTTTTGGTAGGAAAGCTGAATATAAAGTGAATACACGCAATATCGGCGGTTGGACTGGATACATTCGAGAGAACCAGAAGACTGGATCGGTAAGTCAGAGGGAACACGCCATCTTTTTAAACATGTGGTTAGAAAAATTCATCTTCTGTGGCAGAACAGTTAGACCTACCACCATGTATCTTCCCGCAGCAGAGCTTCTGGCCGATGGAGCAAAACTTCCTCTCGGCCGATACTTCCTTGGATCGGTATATCACCTCCTGCACCAAGTATCCAGGAAGCTATTGCTAGGCGAGTCCATCGGCAACCTTGGAGGTCCTTGGTGGTTTATAAATATGTGGTTGAACGCACACATGTACAAGGTCCTCCAATTTGACTTATTCACTCAGCAATTTCCAAGAGATATATCGGAGGACTGTGTATTTGATGATGATGAATCGGCAACTCGTCCCCCACTCAATTTTGGGGAGGCTATCATAGTGCTACCAGGAACCGATGCCAATACAGATTAATTTGGTAGGTTCTTCCAAAAGCTTTACAATGGAGTCCCTGCTGCAGAACGGCTTTGGTGGCCTTATGTTGATGAAAACAACCGATTCCCGTTGTTATTCAACCTTACCGATTGGAACATACCACAGAATGAAACAATCATGAAGGCTAGCATTGTTCCCCGAGCCATTCCAGTCAACATCTTTGGAACCGGGAAGAACGCTCCCGCATCTTATGAGTTCTATTATCCATCGGCAGCAGCAAGACAGCTGGCATTTGGTCAATTGTCGATCAAACTCAGTTATGCCAACGTGATAAAACCAAGAGAAGTTATCTCCGATGCTATGGATTGGAACAGAATTGTCAATCTTTCTCCCCATGTTGATACATCAAACATTGACCTGTCCTCCTGGGCACCAACATCTTTTATCACGGAGTCGTACAAATCTTGGTGACAAGAATGGAGAAGTCAATTGTTCGCCAAATTATCGCATCACTATTGGCATTTAATCGACGCCGATCACATCATTCCCGATGATGCAGTAAGTTTTTTCACTCTAATGCATTTCTTATTATTTACTTCTATTATCGGCATCTGACTCTCTTTTACTTAACAGGTTGATGATCCAATCCCCCGAACAAGCAAGAGCGGCAAGCACTTCAATCTTCGAATAATGAGCCCCACATCAATCATCGGCAACAAGGCTCCTACATTGGTTGTCTTCACACCTCAAAGGGTACCTAAGGTTACCCTCAAGCCTAAGCCGACACCTGCAAAGACCATCGCTACTCCATCGGCTGTTGCTGCCATCTTGGCGCGAGCTTTTGCAGTAAATTTCTATTTCACTTATACCGATTACAAACCCTCATCGGCAACATTCACTTCATTTAACTTGCACCAAATATCTTTTACAGGCAACGAGGTCATCGGTAGCTGCTCCGAATGTACAAGTTTCTCCAATTCATGCTGTCGATGGCCCCCAAGCTTCGCAACCGAAATGGGTTGGTTCACCAACTGCTGCCTCGAAGAAGAAACGCTTGAGGCGAGCCACCCCAGCTGCATCACCAACTCCTGTTGACGCACCAATAGTAGAGCCACCATCGGCATCCATTCCTGAGCAGCCAGCGGACGAAATTCCCGACCAGGAAACGATACCACCGTTGCAGGAACCAACCGCAACAATGGAGACAACATCGACATCGGTACCAACACCTACACCAGATGAAATCCCTGACTAGAGGACGACATCATTGCCACAGGAGCCAGCCACCACAGCAGAGGCAGGACCAGCAACAGCACCACCAGCACCAACTGCTCCTCCCACGGAGGCAAGCTCATCGGCAACCATTGCCGATCTTCAAGATGATGCTATGCCAGCTGCCTTCCCAAGTCCCAGGCAAGAAACTTGCTTTAAGATGGTAAGCCGACGATCATAAAACTTGCAATATAAACTTATGATCGGCAAACTCTAACTTTCTTCTTTTTCAGGCCCAAGATTCCCCGAATAGCCTGTTCTCCTTCGCTGTCGACATCCCCGACGAAGACGAAGATGAGGAAAGCTCTGCTCTAGCTCCAGGCACCATATCGGCAGACATCAAGTCTAAACTCGAAGCACTGCTGCTTTCACTACAACAAAGCAGACCTCTCCTAGTCCAAGACTCCACTGCAGCGAAAGTGGCTTTCAAGGAGATTCAAGGTCATCTACCTGCCGACATCGAAGAAATACTCTTCCAAGCAGCGTTCCTCGAGAGCCAACAACTCCAATACCAACGATCCTCACGCCGTATTGCCGATAGAAACGCTCAATCAAAGCTTGAAGAGGAAATGCTTAAGTTCAAACAAGTTGCCGATGAGAAGCACAAGGGCATCGGCCATTTAGAAGCTTCCAGCGTTAATCTTGAGCAAGAAATCGTTCACTTATCGGCAAGGAGGGAAGAGTTGCTAGCTGAACTAAAGAAAGTCGATGAAGCTCTGAATGTGGCCAGCCAAAAGAAAGCTCAACTGCCTGATGTTGTTAAAGCCCTGCAACAAGAAAGAGATGCAAACGCTCGGCAAGCTATTCTGCTGAAAAGAAAGATCAAACCAGTTGAAGGGTCTGCCGATGATGACACCAGAGAGATAGAAGAAGCAGATCAGATTCGCCTGCGTGCGATTACATCCATTCAATCCCTGTTATAATCTGTTGTAATCTATTGTATCGGCAAGCATAACACCGATACTTGATTTTGCTTGTAACATAACGCCAGCACATTTTTTACCGATGTCTTATACAACTTTCCTTTCATCGGCATTCCAACGGGTACTCTATGCATCTACCCAAATACTAGGGTAATATTTCTTCAAGTATTTATCGTTGATTGCTCTGGGAAACGCAACCCCTTCGAGGGTTTCCAAAATATAAGCATTACCATGAACAGACTGACTTATCCGAAACGGACCCTCCCAATTAGGAGACCATTTTCCAAACTTAGAACTCTTAGTCCCAATCGGTAAAATCAATTTCCAGACCAGATCACCATTGGTAAATTCTTTCACCTTTACCTTCTTGTCATACCATCTGGCAACCCTTTTCTTATTTTCTTCAATGTTAATCAAAGCCCTCAACCTATGACTTGCTAAGTCTTCTAACTCATCCTTCCTAAGAGTATCATATTCATCGGCTGTCAATTGATCTTGAGAAAATAATCGCCTAGAACTAGTTTTAACTTCCCAGGGCAGGACAACATCGTGTCCATAGACCAACTGATACGGCGAAACTTTGGTTGCACCATGACACGCCATCCGATACGACCATAGGGCTTCATTAAACACTATATGCCACCTTCTAGGGTTTTCTTCAATCTTACGTTTGATGAGCTTAATAACTCCTTTATTAGTCGCCTCAGCCTGACCATTAGCTTGGGCATAATAAGGAGAAGAATTCAATACCTTGAACCCCATACCAGCAGCAAACTCATCAAACTCTCCCGACGTGAACATGGTTCCTTGATAATAGTTTGAGGAATACCGAATCAGTAAATAATATATTCTTTTACAAAATCTACCATGTTTGCCGATGTCACCTTCTTCAAACGAATCGCCTCAACCCATTTCGTGAAGTAATCGGTAGCAACGAGTATAAACTTATGCCCCTTGCTTGACGGTGGATAAATTTGGCCGATGAGATCAATAGCCCATCCTCTAAACGGTCAAGGCCTGATTATAGGATTCATTGCCGATGCAGGTGCCCTCTGGACATTACCAAACTTCTGACAATCCTGGCACCCTTTAAAATAATTGAAGCAATCTTCAAGAATTGTTGGCCAATAATATCCATTCCGCCTAATCATCCACTTCATCTTGAATGTTGATTGATGTGCTCCACACACACCCTCGTGGATCTCGCCCATCAACTCTTTTGACTCTTCTCTACTAAGGCATCTGAGCAAAACTCCATCAACTGTCCGATAATATAATTCATTTTCAAGGAGCACATACTTGGTAGCTTGAAACCTTAGACGCCTTTCAACCTTCTTAGACGGATCTCTTAAGTAATCGGTAATTTCTTTTCTCCAGTCATCGGTAACCATTACCGATGTCATGACTTCTTGAATCGGCTGATATCCTGAAGCGTTCTGTGCTAACCGATTGACCTCTTCGTTATGCAACCTAGGAATATGCTCAAGGCGGTACTCTTTGAATTCTTTTAATAACTGCAAACACTTCTCATGGGTTGCAATTAAAGCTTCACTTCGGCACTCATATGTTCCAATCAATTGGTTAACTACTAACATGGAATCACCGAAGATTTCAACAGCATCGGCACGTACCTCCCTGAGTAATTCCAACCCCTTTAGCAGAGCCTGGTACTCAGCCTGATTGTTTGTTGAGGTAGCAACAATCGACAATGAAATTTCATATTTCCATCCACGGGGTGAGATTAAAACAATGCCGATACCTGCCCCTTCCTTGCATGTAGACCCATTAAAGAACAAAGTCCAAGGAGCAATTTCTACAGATCTTATCGTATCGCAATGCTGAGTAACAAAATCGGCCATCACCTGACCCTTAACTGCCTTAACCGATTCATACTTCAGATCAAACTCTGAAAGTGCTAGAATCCATTTTCCGATTCTCCCACTTAATATTGGCATCGACAACATATACTTAACGACATCATATTTGCAGATAACAGTGCATTCAACTGATAATAAATAATACCTTAATTTTATGCAAGAGAAATATAAGCATAAACATAATCTTTCTATGGCCGACTACCTGGCTTCAGCATCTACCAGCCTTCTGCTTAAATAATAAATCACACGTTCTTTCCCTTCAAATTATTGGATTAAGGCTGACCCGATAACACCATCATCGGCAGACAAATACAACCTGAAAGGCTTCCCGTGCTGAGGTGGAACCAAGACTGGAGGGTTTACCAAATATTTCTTGATCTCCTCCAAGGCTAACTGTTGTTCCTCTTTCCATGTAAACTCTTGATCGGCTTTCAGCTTTAACAATGGACTAAAAGATTTAATCTTACCAGATAAGTTGGATATAAATCTTCTAATAAAATTAATCTTGCCGATCAAGGATTGCAACTCAGTCTTATTTGTGGGAGCAACTACTTTGTTAATTGCATCAATAGATTTTCTGCCGATCTCGATGCCTCTCTGATGTACCATAAAACCCAGATACTGACCTGCCGATACACCAAATGCACACTTGTTAGGATTCATCTTCAACCCATGCTCCCTTGTGCATTCCAGGATTTTTCGCAAATCGGCAAGATACTTCTTAAAATTTCTGGATTTGACCACCACATCATCAATATAGATTTCGACTATCGTGTCGATGTACTTATGAAAGATAAAATTCATTGCTCTTTGATAAGTAGCACTGGCGTTCTTCAAGCCAAAAGTCATTACGACCCACTCAAACAAACCAACGTGACCTGGACATCTGAAAGAAGTCTTGTTTATGTCTTCCTCAGCCATGAATATTTAATTATATCCAGCATTACCATCCATGAAACTAATGATTTGATGTCCAGCAGCAGCATCAACCAACAGATCGGCAACTGGCATCGGATAGCCATCCATCGGTATAGCCTTGTTGAGATTTATGAAATCAATACAAACACGAAGCTTTCCATTCTTCTTATACACAGGAACCACATTAGAAATCCAATCGGCATATCAACACTGCCGAATAAACCCAGCTTCAATTAACTTTGTAATTTTAGCTTTAATGTCAGGCAACACCATAGGATTACATCGGCGCGCAGGTTGCTGATGTGGTTGGAAACCAAACTTAATAGGCAACTGATGTTCGACTATTGATCGGTCTAAACCAGACATCTCTATATAATCCCAAGCAAAACAATCTTTATATTCTTTTAATAAATCAATCAATTGCTGCTTACATTGGGAATCCAACTTAGTGCTAATAAAAGTAGGCCTATGCTTACTACCATTGTCGATATCTACTTCTAATAAATCATCGGCCGATGTGAACCCCTGTCCCAGTTTTCCATCATCGGCGAATCGATCCATTAAAACTCTTCTTCAGGGCCGACTGCTTGGATCAGTGTAATACGGTAATCGGCAACTTTGAGGAACTCCGTGTCCCAAGCTTCACCTGATATGCACCTGGTTTGCTCATAAGTTTCCGATTCTGCCGATGCAACGATTGACGGAGTTTCACTCCGGACGACTTCAATCTTGTCTCCAACCCATTGCACAAGGCTTTGGTGCATTGTAGAAGGAATACAACAATTAGCATGGATCCAATCCCTTCCTAGGAGCAAGTTGTAGGTGCCTTTGCCACTGATCACGAAAAACGTTGTCGGCAAAGTTTTACTGCCGATGGTTAATTCAACACATACGGCTCCCATAGCTGGCGACACATTGCCTTCAAAATCTTTAAGTTTCATGTCCGTCTTGACTAAGTCTTGGTCACTTTTCCCAAGTTTCCTGAACATGATATATGGCATTATATTGATTGACGCCCCACTGTCCACCAGCATTTTCGTTATAGGCTGTTCATCCACTTTGCCCTTAACAAACAGAGCCCTTAGATGCTGCCTTTCATCATCGGCAGGCTTCTCAAAGATAGCTGTCATTGGATCCAACACTAATTGCGCCATTTCAGCAGCTTCTTCGTTGTCGCTGACAGGTGCCATGAACTCCATCGGTAATATGACGACCATATTGATTTCTGCTGATGGATCCCTATCCTTGTGCTTTGGCCTCCACTGCTTTTCCCTTGAAGGATTTTCACTATCATATAAGTCACTTTGGCGTTCGATTTGGATTCTCCTTTTCTAAGTTTTCGTCAGACCCTTAGGGCACCATTGAGGAAGCTTGGTTTTCCAAACAGGCTGGTGCTGCTTCTCACTGCTTGCATCGGCACCACTCCTTATGTTTGGATCTCTGGAGAATATCTCTTCGTCGGGCACTCTTGCATTGGCCATCTCCTCTAGCTCTTCCTGACTAACGCGCCTGCCAAGTCTATCGTGTGCGCTGAGCTTGCCCCCTAGCCGGCCATGTGCCGATTTCTTCTCTCTGAGTGGCCTAGCATACCCAGATGTCCGATCGTCAAAGCAAGACTTCTTTTCTGACCGATCGGTAGGGTAATACCCATTGCATTCGGGACAATTATCGGCAGAGGTAGCTTGATGCCTTCTTCCCAGCAGTGAACGAAGAAGGGACACTTCCAGTGGTCCTTATGCCGAAGCCACTTTGGTACTCTTCTTCTTCTCGCTGATGTCGCTGCTCTTGCGATTGCCGATACTCTTGCCTTGGTTGCTTATGCGTGATTATAACACCAGGAGCCCTCTTGGCATTGCTACCTTCACCGGCAACTTTCTTGCCCTTTCTATCATCGGCAAACCTCCTCTCATCACGCTCAGCTACCTAATGGTCAGGATCTACCGATGCATTCCTCCTGGCAGCTTCCAATGTCAGCACTTTAGTTTTTTCACTAGTTTCCACCATATTACTTGGAAACGGGTGCTGATCAATTCTCATCGGTTTCTGGGCTTTAGAATTTTCAAATTTAATTCGTCCAGATTCAATTTCTGACTACAACTGCTGCCTGAATACCTTACAGTCATTGGTACTGTGCGAAGTCACATTGTGCCACTTGCAATACCTAATCTTTCTGAGCTCTTCGGCCGATGGAATTACTTGATTAGGCGCCAACTTGATCCGCACTTCTTGAAGTAATAAGTCAAACATCCTATCAGCCTTGGTGATATCAAAGGTGAACTTTTCAGCTTCCTTCTGACCGAACGGACAAGACACAGATTTCTTATCCTTCACCCATTCGACAGCATCGATGCTTAGCTCTTTATCGGAATCCTCTTCTTGCTCAATGAAGATCACCTTTTTATTCCAAGTCTTTCTAGGCTCAAAAGTCTTGACATCCTAATCGGCAATTCTCTGTACAAGGTGGCTCAGACTTTCAAACTCTTGAGATGCATACTTATCTTTGATGTGCGGCAGTAATCCTTGGAAGGCCAAATCTGCCAATTGCCGATCATCAAGCATCAAGTTGTAGCACTTGTTCTTCATGTCTCGCAGCCTCTGAACAAAGTTTTCCACTGATTCATCATTACGCTGCCTCAGCTTAACCAAATCGGTAATCTTTTTCTCATGTATGCCAGCGAAGAAGTATTTATGAAACTGTCTCTCCAGATCGGCCCATGTGATCATAGAGTTTGGAGGCAACGATATAAACCATGTGAATGCCAATACAGATAATGATGATGAGAACAATCTCACCCTCAGCTCTTCCCTGTTGGCAACTTCTCCACACTGGATAATGAAGCGGTTGATGTGCTCCATCGTTGACGTGTCATCTTGGCCAGAGAATTTGGTAAAATCAGGCACCTTGTACCGATTTGGGAGAGGAATTAAGTCATACGCCGGAGGATATGGCGTCCGATAAGAGTATGTATTGACCTTGGGTTTAATACCGAATTGTTCTTTCATCACTTCGGCAATCTTATCAGTCCAATATGCATCCTGCTCTTGCCGACTCATTGGCTGATTGTTGACTGGTGGAGTCGGCTGATGCGCCCCTTCAGGTCTTGGTAGAAGATGATTTGGGGTAGTTGGCATGGGCGTAGCACCAGTCATCTGGACGTTATGCATCGGCTGACTCACCAGTGGATAACTTTGCACATTCACTGGGTTATGCTATGGCATCATATTCATCGGTTGTTGTACCGATACTCTACTCTGAATATTTGCTGGACTTCCACAATGATACATTAGTACACCAGGTTGTTGAACCGGTGGCTGATTGGCCCATCCAGGATTATGAATCATCGCCACATGACTTAGTGATGGCTGATAGTTAACTGGCGCCTGCTGCTCCTGCACTTTGGAGTAATCAACAAATTGGTTACCTTGATGTATTAATACTCTAGCTTGAGGATTTACCAGCATGGGCTGACTCCCAGTTGCTATGCTTTGCTGCATCGGCACAGCATTTGCCGATGGTGGCATCAGAGGTGCTTTAGGAATCACCACCTGGAGATCTTCTGATGGCGTTTGCACAGTTGGAGAAGACGTAGAGTAATGCATCATAGGGACCATCGGCTGTGATTGCATTGCCGATGCCGTGGAGCCCTTCCAAACTGAACTATCTCCCTACACCAAACTGGAACTAGAAGATGGATTTGAAGGCATACTGTATCCCCACCAGTTGGCAGGAGCTGGATGATTCTGGATAGCAGGTCCCGACATTGCCGACACCACTGGATCTGTACTAAGCTTGGTGACGCTTTCATGACTTAGCCTTGGCGGTGTAGCCACATCGGCAGACGGATCCACAGGAGTGGAAGACATCATTGGTGCTGCCGATGGGTTTATAGATGTCGATCCAGGTTGATGATATGCTGGACCAACATATTGAGGTGTTTGTCCTTCTTTGAAAGATTGCATGACAGCATTGTATACAGTATTGGACAGCACATTGGAGTGGCTAATTAATGCTTGATTTAACGCAGAATTATTCATCTCTTGCAACTTACCAGGATTGACATCAAACGTGACCTGCCGCGGCAACGGCGGATCTTGCTTCTGGATGGCTTCGCCGCTCCTGCTTAGGCTGAAGGACTTCAGATACAATTGCTTGTACTCCTCCATAGCCCGCTTCATAGCCAGCTTCTGATCATCTTTCAGATTGGCCTCAGAGACTTCAATGACGTTCCTCTGATTGACATCAGTATGATCACCCATAACAGATGTGTAATTGGTCTCACTGGGTGTGCCAAAAGAGGTGTTGACACAAAAAGCGTCAGGATCTGCGAACACCTCGGGCTATTACCCGAATTCGATATCCAAAGGTGTGCCAGTCGATTTGACTAGTTAATCGACAAGGATGATAACTAGAACAAGATCCAAACAAGACAACGGCGATACGCCCAGATGTTAAGACTCAAACTTGATCAAGATAACTAGAACAGAGCTGAACGAGACAACAGCGATGCGCCCGGATGTCAAAGCTCAGATTACTCCCACGCGGAACTTGCAAGGGCTTGACGGAGATCGAAGAGATGTAGCCCGTCGAGACTTCAAGAACTCGTAGATAAACTAAGACTAATGCAATAAAAGGGTAAATTGTAGTAAAAGTAAATAAGAGTAATAGATTTGTTTGATGTATGATTGATTGTTTTTTCCACGACCCCTAGGTACATATTTATACCCCAGCAAAAGGAGTTGTACACAGACATGACCCATATCTTTCCTAAACAAAACTCCTATCTTTAAGGAAACAACTGACTCGCGCAGGATTCGGACAATGATATTTTCCTAAACAAATACTTCTATTTCTAAGGAAATAAATGACTCATGCAAGAGTCGGACTCAAACTTCTATAACAATACTGGTATGAGATCACCAGTTTCCTTATATCTTCTCTTCGATGAAACTTTCCATCGGCAGACTCTTCAATCCGCAACTTCCTTCTATTGCCATCAGCAATCCCCTGTTGACGTCAACCGCCACGTCACCCTGTGCCCATCGGCATCATTTCCTTATCGGTAATATCTTCCAATCGGCAACTCTTCACCTCTACTGGTAACTTGTCTACCAATTAACTCCTATCGGCAAGAATCGTCCAGCTTCCATCGGCAACAAACTTATCCCTTTCGCAGCATTCAGTCTCATCGGTAACATTGACCGATGACCTTCCGATGTCGATAGAAAACGGCTACCGATCAACATAAGTCTTAGCTCATTTGACACATGCCGAAAAACGGTGTCAATAGGAACGCGATAATTTTTCCCCGTTTTTACATTTTCCCTGTAAAAATGAATTGATTTCTATGAAATTCCTATGAAAATCCTGCGTTCCAAACATACCCTTAACTTATCCTAAACATCATTGGAGAAATATGTAGTACTGACTTTTGCCATATCCTTATCTTGGCTGTTACGTGAGCGCGTGACATTTCTTTTCCTTCAAAACATATCGCATGATACGACTATTCGATCTTTGGTCCGAAACAAATGTCAGACAAACTTTTCAATCTCCAGTCTTTTAAATACAAAGTGACTTAGATTTACAATAAAAAGATGTTATATATAGCATACGTTAGTACAAATTACAAAATGTTTTTGAATTTTGATCGAAATAAGCTCAAACTAAAGTTACATAGCGGGATTTTCAATAACTTATTTTGGGTGCACTACTCTCCACATTCCTAATCTATATCTCTTATAAAGCTAATCCTAACTATAAATCTATCTCAACATACAAGTCATTCATATCATTCTTCGCTAACTAACCATATCATCTCCTATGAATAACCATGTCATCCCACTAATTTTTAACCTTTTAATTACAAGCTATCTACATACATAATCCATGTCTCTTATAAAGCTAATCCCTACTGCAAGTTAATCTAACCATACCAACCATCCACACCATCCTTCACTAACTAGCCACATCATCTCATGGCTTATAACTATATCATCCCACTAATTCTAACCTTTTAATTACAAGCTATCCACATACATCATCTCTACTCAATTCCATTCCAAATAATTTATAATTTCCACGGCAACGCACGGAGCACCTTCTAGTTATACTAAAAAGAATAAACAGGTCAGACCAACTTATCGAACCATGATTTTTCTCGATTAGTACAACTTACCAGGAAAGTGTTTTATAGGGAAGTTATACCAAATAGGAACATAAGAGTGTCTCTAGAAATAGCTCTTAAACAGGATCCATACTTTTGATTGCATAGCTCCCACTACTACTATATAGGTTTCTAGAGTCAGTCATATTTTTTGAGATCTCATTATGTGTAACCACTGGACTTCACCAAAACCTACAAGGTCAATGTTGATGGTAAATAACTACCATTTGTATCTGTCAATAATATATGGATAAGGGTATAAAAGTAATCATCAACATAGGTTTAGGGGTTGAACTCACATAATTTCACAAGTTTTGGTGAATCTATTTTTCTGCAGGGTTTTATCAGAAAATACGCAAAGAAGAACCTAATGTGAAAAGAAAATAAGGATTACCACCATGACACCTACGCAGGAAGGCTCTAGAAGGACCTAGAGGGCACCATGATGAAGCAGGGGTGAGACGCCGCCAGGTGGGGCCGATAGGCCTCACATATAGGACGACCGACCTCTCCGGGGCCTGCTTGTCGGGCCATTTCGAGGGGTGATTTCCCACCACCTTTGAGGACGCATGTAGGTCTCTACTTAAGTAGGTTTGATCTAAGAGCTCATGTTGGTCCCTTAGGCTTAAATAAATAGCCCCAGACCCCCTAAGGGAAAGACATCCTCAAACCCTATTTCATATTCTCCTCATCAAGACCAATTGAGAGATGTCCTTTGTGAAAGCCCAAGTTTGGTTTTGGATAATTGATGAAACATATGGACTAACCCTTCTAGTAAGTGAATGATCTAGATAGGGTAATCCACCTTGACATGTGAAGTTAGATGAAAGATCAATGGTGCATGATCAAGGGCTACATGGCTAAGGAAAAGAAGAAAGAGAAAAACAAAAATGGGCTCAGGGCAAATATATCATAGGGCCATTTTTTTGGTTTAGTGATCAAGACACTATAGAGAGTGTGATCACATTTAGGATAGATAGCCATACTATCAAGAAGGGAAAACTCGTTTCGATTGCGGTTATCATGTGCCACTAGGTTTGCATTGCATACATATAAAATGAACCTAAGTGACACAAACATGAGATAAAATCCAAGATAATTCTTTACAAAAGCTAACACAGGAGAACAAGTGTTGGATCACAAGGTGTTAGCACATGGAAGCTTGGACAAGAAGGAGCAACTCTTTTTTGGCATGAGACAGTGGTCCGGACGCTTAGGGTGCTGGTCCGGACAAATGGCGAAAAGCGTCCGGAAGCAAACCCTGCTCTCAGCCTCGGCGCGAAGGACGTCCGGACGGTGATCGGAGTCCAGACGCTGACTCCGGACACATGTCCGGAGGTTTGGACATCTCTGGAAGCTCTCTACAGAGCGTTCGAACGCTAAGTGTCGTCCGGACGGTGAACTCCGGACGAGCTTCCGGAGGATTTGCGCTCTCTGGAACCTCTCTGCATAGGGTCTGGACGGTACTGTGCTGGGTCCGGACCCGGACGGATGCGAGCGTCCGGAGACACGTGTTGAGCAGAAACAAGCGCGGGAATGAACTGGTTCAAACGGTCGAGCGACCGGACGCGTGGACATTGGCCCGGACCACGCCTTTTCGAGCGTCCGGAGGCCGCGTCCGGACTCGCATACAGAGGCTCTGCAGTACGACTAGTGAAGGGTCCAGACGCTATCAATGGTTCGGACCCTAGGCAAAACAGTGTCCGGAGTCACGCGGAAATCAGAGAAAAGGGGAGCAAACAGCTAGCTCGGTGGTGGAGGCTATATAAGTGGTTTGGCCAGCTCCTAGGGCTCTCTCTTGCACCTCCCTTTCATTCTCACTCTTTGTGCTTGCTTGAGAAGACCCCCAACTCATCTCTCTTTGCTTTGCTTGCTAATTCTTGAGAGTTTGAGTGAACCAAGTGCTTTGATCTTTGCATTGCATCTTAGTGGCACTTGGTCATCATCATCGCCACGGGATTTCTTGTTATTCTTGGTGTTTGCCAACACCTAGACGGCTTGGCGATTGTGGAGAAGCTTCGGCACGTGTTGGTGATTGTTCGTGGCCGGCTTCATCGATTGTGAGAGGGCTTGTACCCACCTCGGCGGAGCGCCAAAGGGTAACTCTAGTGGATTGCTCGTGTCATTGAGTTACTCTCATTTGAGTGGATTCTTGTGGCGCCCGGGTAGTGGGCTAGGCTTGTGATTGCCTATTAGCCACCGAATCACCACTTGAGTAGTCGACACAACGAGGACTAGCTTGGTGGCAACCAAGTGAACCTCGGGAGAAAAATTATTGTGTCAACCTTGTCTCCCGGCTACTCTTGGTGATCTTATTGTGATTGGTCTTCATATTGGTATTCATTCATCACAAGGCATCGGTATAACAATCACCCTCTTCCTAACATTTACATTCGTTCATATCTTGATTAGTTAGCTCTCTTGCTAGGTGGTTTAGTTTGTTAGTAGTTCTTCCTAGCTAGAGTTGAGTGCCTTAGGTTCTTGCTATTGCTTGTTAGGCACTTAGCTAACTAGAATTGCTTGGATAGGTGGCTTTGCACCCCTAGTAGAGCTAGAGCAAAAAGCTTTGCTTAAGTGTTAATCTAACTTTTGCTCTAGTGATTTGTAGATTTTTTATTAGGCTATTCACCCCCCTCTAGCCATCTAGGACCTTTCAAGTGGTATCGGAGCCGTGGTCACCGCTATTATCAAGGCTTAACAACCTTCGGTGTTAGTGATGGCTCAAATACAATTCAACCATGTGGGAAGCAAACCACCAATGTTTGATGGCACATGATTTGATTACTGGAAGAGGAATATGAAGAGGCATCTAGGCTCAATACATGAGAAGGTGTGAAGTGTGACCGAACATGACTTTGTCATTCTTGATGAAGATCATCCCACACCTAGAGAGCAAGAAAACTGACAATGCAACACTATGGCTCTCAATGTGATCTACAATGGCATTGACTCAAAAGTATTTGAGAAAATCAAAGATCTTGAGAAGGCAAGTGAAGTGTGGAAGAGACTTGAGGATACATATGAAGGCACCGCAACCGTGAAGACCACAACCGTGAAGAATGTCAAGTTGTACATACTCAAGGACAAGCTATCTCACTTCAAGATGAAAGATGATGAGTCCATCCCGAAGATGTTTCATAGGCTCCAAGTGATCATCAATGATCTCAAGAGCTTGGGTGAGAAGGTCAAAGATGAGGACTTCTCAAACCGGTTTCTTGGTTGTTTGCCTAAGAAATACAAAACCTTGAGGCAAATAATTAGGAGAGATGGTTTGGACAAGATCACTCCCAATGAAGTGCTTGGAGAAATCATGACCGAAGAGCAATACAATGAGGAAAGTGAAGAAGAAGAGGTCAAGGAAGAAAAGAAGGAAAAGAAGAGCTTAGCATTCAAGGCATCATCATCCAAGAACAAGGGCAAAGCAAAGAAGCAAGAATCAAGTGATGATGAAGAGGCTAGTGACATTGATGATGAGATGATGTCCCTCTTTGTGCGCAAGTTTGACAAATTCATGAAGAAGAAGGGCTATGGTGCTAGAAAGAGAAGAGATAACTTTAAGAGCAAAGAATATGAGAACAGATGCTACAAGTGCAAGAGCACCGGTCACATGATTGCGGATTGTCCCAATCATAGTGATGATGATGAGAAGAAGAAGAGCAAGCATGACAAGAAGGATAAGAAGCTATCATTCACCAGGAAGAAGAAGGGTGAATCATACATGGTGACTTGGGATAGTGATGATTCTTTCGATGATGATTCTAGTGATGATGAGAAGAAGAAGTTCAAGAGGAAGGCATTGGCTAGCATTGCTATTAACAACAAGCCATCCACCTTCGACACTCCATCATGCTTCATGGCTAAGCCATCTAAGGTACAATCTCATGATAATAGTGATAGTGATGATGATAGTAGTGATGATGAGGAGGAGTACTCCAAGGAGGAACTAGTAGACATGATGAAGCAAACTTATGCTTGTTTTGAGACAAAGAGGAAGGAGTGCAAAGAATTGAATAATAAGCTTAAGGCTCTTGAACAATCCTTTGATGATCTCAATGGCTCTCATGAGAGGCTAATGGAAGCCCATGAGAAGCTTGAGAGCACTCACTACAAGCTTGAAAAGGCTCACTCCTCCCTCCTTGAACAAAACAAGGATAAGGTTGTTGCATCATGTGATATTGGAGTCACTTGTGATATTCTTAATGAATCATTTTTCACTCCTATCATTGTCACCCCAACCGACACTAGTACCTCCACATTCACATCCACTAGTGAGAGCTCAAAGGTTGATGCTACACTAGTGAGTGAAAATGAAAAATTGAAAAATAATGTTAATGAACTCACTCATGCTTTAAGTAAGGCATATGGTGGAGATGCCTACTTTCTAAAGTGCTTGGGTAGCCAAAGATTCTCCCTAAGCAAAGAGGGATTGGGCTATACCCCCAAGAAAGGCAAGGAGGCCTTTGTAACTCCAAAGCCTAGCTTTGTGGGAGCAATGGTCGGTTTTGCAATAGTTGCAAGCAAGTGGGGCATGTTGACCAATATTGCAAACTTAACATGAGCCAAACCAAGTTTGCTAAATCCACCTCCATGCATTTTGATTCATGTTATATGCTTACCAAATGGAGAGATGGTGTAATGGCTAGGTATGTTGGCACACCCATTGTTGGCCCAAAGAAGAAGGCAATTTGGGTGCCAAAATCCTTGGTCACTAACTTTGGAGGACCCAAACAAGTGTGGGTACCTAAGAAGAACTAATTTGTTTTGTAGGTAAATTACAAAGCCGGAGGAAGGCATTGGGTGCTTGATAGTGGGTGCACTCAACACATGACCGGAGATTCTAGAATGTTCAAATCAATCAACTCTAACACCAATGATTGCATTGATAGTATTACTTTTGGTGATAATGGCAAGGGCAAGGTCAAAGGTCTTGGTAAGATTGCAATATCCAATGACTTGAGCATATCAAATGCCTTGCTAGTTGAGAGCTTGAACTTCAATTTGCTATCTGTGGCTCAATTGTGTGATCTTAGATTCAAATGCATATTTGGGGTAGATGATGTTGAGATCATTAGTGTTAATGGTTCAAACTTGATCTTCAAAGGCTTTAGATATGAGAACCTCTATCTAGTTGATTTCAATGCTAGTGAGTCTCAATTGTCAACTTGCTTGCTCACTAAATCAAGTATGGGTTGGTTATGGCATAGAAGGTTTAGTCATGTTGGGATGAAACAATTGAATAGATTGATCAAGCATGACTTAGTAAGAGACTTGAAAGATGTTGTGTTTGAGAAGGATAAACTTTGTAGCTCTTGTCAAGCCAGCAAACAAGTTGGAAACACCCATCCCAAGAAGAGTATGATGAGCACTAGCAGAGCATTTGAGTTGTTGCACATGGACTTGTTTGGACCAACAACATACACTAGTATTGGAGGCAACAAGTATGGTTTTGTGATAGTGGATGATCTCACAAGATATACTTGGGTATTCTTTCTCAATGACAAGAGTGATATATTTGTCATATTCAAATCTTTTGTCAAGAGATGACACAATGAGTTTGAGACCACCATCAAGAAAGTGAGAAGTGACAATGGAAATGAATTCAAGAATACAAGAGTAGACGAGCTATGTGATGAGCTTGGAATCAAGCATCAAATCTCGGCCAAGTATACTCCACAATCAAATGGCCTTGTTGAGAGGAAGAATAGAACATTTATTGACATGGCAAGGTCTATGCTTAGTGAGTACAATGTGAGTCACTCTTTTTGGGCCGAAGCTATCAACACCGCTTGCTACTCTAGCAACCGGTTGTATTATCACCCATTGATGGAGAAGACACCATATGAGCTATTGAATGGAAGAAAGCCCAACATTGCATACTTTAGAGTGTTTGGTTGCAAATGATATATCTTGAAGAAAGGCACAAGACTTGGAAAGTTTGACAAGAAGTGTGATGAAGGGTTCTTACTTGGTTACTCAACCACAAGCAAAGCCTATAGAGTGTGGAATTCAGCTAGTGGTATACTTGAGGAGGTTCATGATGTTGAATTTGATGAAATCATTGGCTCTCAAGTTGAGAATGAGAATCTAGAAGATGTGAGTGGACCACAATTGGATAATGTTATGAAGAACATGGATATTGGTGACATAAGGCCAAAGCAAGTGATTGACATTGAAGATGACAAAGATCAAGTGCTCAACTCACCCAATGTGCAAGCTAGTGGTTCTCAAGTGCAAGATCAACAAGTTACTAGTTCATCTCAACCAAGCTCAAGCAATCAAGTTCCCATCCTTCAACCAACCAACATTGCAAGAGATCACCGTATTGATCAAATAGTGGGTGATATTTCAAGTGGTGTGCAAACAAAATCAAGATTGACATCCTTTTATGAATACTATTCATTTGTCTCATCCATAGAGCCAACAAAGATTGAAGAAGCCCTATAAGATGTTGATTGGGTCAATGCAATGCATGAAGAGTTCAATAATTTCACAAGAAGTCAAGTTTGGGAGCTAGTTGAAAGACCCAAGAACTACAATGTGATTGGCACAAGATGGGTATTTAGAAACAAGTAAGATCAAGATGGTATAGTTGTGAGAAACAAAGCAAGATTGGTAGCTCAAGGTTACACACAAGTTGAAGGTCTTGACTTTGGAGAAACTTATGCACCGATTGCAAGATTAGAAGCAATAAGAATCCTATTGGTCTATGCATGTGCACACAACATCAAGTTGTACCAAATGGATGTGAAGAGTGCTTTCTTGAATGTATATATCAATGAGCTAGTATATGTTGAGCAACCTCCCGGTTTTGAAGATGACAAGAAGCCCAACCATGTGTACAAGTTGAGAAAGGTTTTATATGGCTTGAAGCAAGCACCTAGAGCATGGTATGAAAGATTGAGGGATTTCCTCTTATCCAAAGGGTTCATCATGGTAAAGGTTGATACTAGCTTGGCAAGAATCTATTTGTGCTCCAAATCTATGTTGATGATATCATATTCGGTTCAACCAATCAAGATTTTTGTGAAGAATTTGGCAAGATGATGGCAAATGAGTTTGAAATGTCAATGATTGGTGAACTTAGCTACTTCCTTGGACTTCAAATCAAGCAATTGAAGAATGACACCTTTGTAAGTCAAGGAAAGTACATCAAGGATATGATGAAGAAATTTGGCCTAGAAGATTCAAAAGGCATTAGCACTCCTATGGACACTAATGGACACTTGGATAGTGATGCTAGTGTCAATATGGTGAATCAAAAGTTGTATCGGTCTATGATTGGAAGCCTACTCTATGTGACCGCTTCAAGGCCGGATGTCATGTTTAGTGTATGCATGTGTGCAAGATTCCAATCCTCACCAAAAGAAAGTCATTTGAAGGCTACAAAGAGAATATTGAGGTACTTGAAGCATACACAAGATGTTGGATTGTGGTATCCCAAGGGGTCTAACTTTGAGTTGATTGGATATTTGGAATCCGACTATGCGGGATGCAAGGTTGATAGAAAGATCACATCGGGCACATGTCAATTGCTAGGCATGTCACTTGTATCTTGGTCATCAAAGAAGCAAAATAGTGTTGCACTCTCTACCGCCGAAGCCGAATACATAAGTGCGAGGAGTTGTTGTGCTCAATTGCTTTGGATGAAAGCAACTTTGGATGACTTTGGAATCAAATTCAAGCAAGTGTCATTGCTATGTGACAATGAAAGTGCGGTGAAGCTAACCAACAATTCGGTCCAACATTCAAGAACCAAGCACATTGACATAAGGCACCACTTCATAAGGGATCATCAACAAAAGGGTGATATTACAATCACAAGTGTTGGCACCGATGATCAACTTGCCGATATATTCACCAAGCCACTTGATGAGAAGAGATTTTGCAAGCTAAGGAATGAATTGAACATTCTTGATTTCTCAAACATGTGTTGATGCACCCACACATATGACATGCCTCTCCTTAGAGCAATGCAAGGTAAAAGTTGGTTGACATATCATACATCGAATATTAGGACTTGTTAGTGCATCTAGACATCAATTCATTAGGTTCATTCATGAAAATCAAATGCTTTGATGCTTATATGGTACCACAGTGCTTCTATGCTTGATATGATCTAGTGGTAGCATATGACATGTTTTTAGGCTTGCAATCCTAGTGTTTGATCTAGAATATGAACTTCAAGTACTTAGCTCAACATGGGCAAGATAACCATTCTAGGATGTGTGAACAAGCTTGTCCATGGTTTAAACTGAGTTAAATATTTAGGGCAAGTGATCTAGATTGAACCACAACTAAGCTTCTCTCCAATAATCAACTCCTTTGAGCACATCTATTTATGATAATAGATTACAAAGGGGGAGAAGTAAGTAATACCACAAAGAATTTTTTTGAATTTTTTTGAAAATGAAAGCACATAAGTAGGGGGAGCAAGCCTATGAATCAAGTTGTTGCATATCTTTGTGCATTCATAAGTGTTTGCTTGCATATGTACTTACATTCATGACATGCTTGTGTGGTGAATGCTAGAAACTTAAATTATCTTGATGCTTGAAGTACTAGCATGTTTAGGTCTTGTGAACTAAAGCTTTCCAAGTGGTATTTCAAGTTTGCTCTCAAGTCATTTCGAGGCATTCATGGTGCTAAGGATGGTACAATATTGCACTCCGATTGGTATCACGCTTCAAAGGTCCATCTCTTATACCTTAGCATCATTTGGTAGCATTCACTCTCCCAAAATTCCTATCCATGCATATGTGATCAAAATGAACCAAACTCATATATCACATATGTAAGGGGATCTAATACTATCAAAGTTGAAATTTTCATTCAATATATTCATTTGTGAAAGGTTGTCATCAATTACCAAAAAGGGGGAGATTGAAAGCCCAAGTTTGGTTTTAGATAATTGATGAAACCTATGGACTAACCCTTCTCGTAAGTGAATGATCTAGATAGGGTAATCCACCTTGACATGTGAAGCTAGATGAAAGATCAATGGTGCATTAATCAAGGGCTACATGGCTAAGGAAAAGAAGAAAGAGAAAAACAAAAATGGGCTCAAGGCAAAGGTATATCATAGGGCCATTTTTTTGGTTTAGTGATCAAGACACTATAGAGAGTGTGATCACATTTAGGATAAATAGCCGTACTATCAAGAAGGGAAAACTCATTTCGATTGCGGTTATCATGTGCCACTAGGTTTGCATTGCATACATATAAAATGAACCTAAGTGACACAAACATGAGATAAAATCCAAGATAATTCTTTACAAAAGCTAACACAGGAGAACAAGTGTTGGATCACAAGGTGTTAGCACATGGAAGCTTAGACAAGAAGGAGCAACTCTTTTTTGGCACGAGACAGTTGTCCGGACGCTCAGGGTGCTTGGTCCGGACAAATGGCGAAAAGCGTCCGGAAGCAAACCCTACTCTCGGCCTCGGCGCGAAGGAGGTCCGGACGGTGATCGAAGTCCGGACACTGACTCCGGACACGCGTCCGGAGGTTTGGACGTCTCTGGAAGCTCTCTGCAGAGCGTTCAGACGCTAAGTGTCGTCCGGACGGTGAACTCCGGACGAGCGTCCAGAGGATTTGCGCTCTCTGGAACCTCTTTGCATAGGGTCTGGACGGTACTGTGCTGGGTCCGGACCCGGACGGATGCGAGCGTCCGGAGACACGTGTTGAGCAGAAACAAGCACGGGAATGAACTGGTTCAAACGGTCGAGCGACCGGATGCGTGGCCATTGCCTGGACCACGCCTTTTCGAGCGTCCGGAGGCCGCGTCCGGACTCGCATACAGAGGCTCTGCAGTACGACTAGTGAAGGGTCCAGACGCTATCAATGGTTCGGACCCTAGGCAAAACAGTGTCCGGAGTCACGCGGAAATCAGAGAAAAGGGGAGCAAACAGCTAGCTCGGTGGTGGAGGCTATATAAGTGGTTTGGCCAGCTCCTAGGGCTCTCTCTTGCACCTCCCTTTCATTCTCACTCTTTGTGCTTGCTTGAGAAGACCCCCAACTCATCTCTCTTTGCTTTGCTTGCTAATTCTTGAGAGTTTGAGTGAACCAAGTGCTTTGATCTTTGCATTGCATCTTAGTGGCACTTGGTCATCATCATCGCCACGGGATTTCTTGTTATTCTTGGTGTTTGCCAACACCTAGACGGCTTGGCGATTGTGGAGAAGCTTCGGCACGTGTTGGTGATTGTTCGTGGCCGGCTTCATCGATTGTGAGAGGGCTTGTACCCACCTCGGCGGAGCGCCAAAGGGTAACTCTAGTGGATTGCTCGTGTCATTGAGTTACTCTCATTTGAGTGGATTCTTGTGGCGCCCGGGTAGTGGGCTAGGCTTGTGATTGCCTATTAGCCACCGAATCACCACTTGAGTAGTCGACACAACGAGGACTAGCTTGGTGGCAACCAAGTGAACCTCGGGAGAAAAATTATTGTGTCAACCTTGTCTCCCGGCTACTCTTGGTGATCTTATTGTGATTGGTCTTCATATTGGTATTCATTCATCACAAGGCATCGGTATAACAATCACCCTCTTCCTAACATTTACATTCGTTCATATCTTGATTAGTTAGCTCTCTTGCTAGGTGGTTTAGTTTGTTAGTAGTTCTTCCTAGCTAGAGTTGAGTGCCTTAGGTTCTTGCTATTGCTTGTTAGGCACTTAGCTAACTAGAATTGCTTGGATAGGTGGCTTTGCACCCCTAGTAGAGCTAGAGCAAAAAGCTTCGCTTAAGTGTTAATCTAACTTTTTCTCTAGTGATTTGTAGATTTTTTATTAGGCTATTCACCCCCCCCCCTCTAGCCATCTAGGACCTTTCACTTTGAACGAAACAACCTCTCATGAGCTAGCATTCTAGAGAAGATTAGTCATGAGTAGGATATAGTCTTTAGAAATAGAGAGGTAGAGAGAGGGAAGAGTTTGGAGGATGTGCTAGCCTGTTGGTGCTCCCTCTAGCGGAAGTCAAACTACGTCTGAGATTTCTCTGATAATCACTTCTTATTTCGTAAGCAACATGTTTATATTGTTCTTCTAGTTCACAATTTTTTGAGTGCTTTAATCTATTGGACGTTGTAGATTAAAGTAGTAATGGTAGGTGTAAGCGTGATGCTTATACCTAGATGCTTGTGGATGCACCCTGCATTTTGGATCTGTGGTAGCTCACTAAGGTGACTCTTATAGCTTCGTTTGTAGGCCAAGTAGAACCTAGTTACTAAGGAAAAACATCATCTATTGGTGTCTTTCTTTAAGTAATGTCCATAGATAGAACGATAGAAGATATAGCTTACCAAGATTAGAACCTGAAGACCTTAGTGATCTTCTCTACATTCCTGACCTTCTTAAGTCTTGTTGCTACTCTGGGTTAAGCTGGATCATAGTTAATCTCACACGTTTTTATGTGAATATGATACTTAGAATACTCTGGGTGAAAGCTACTGCGCTATAGGTGCGCTTGAAGATTTATTTGTGTGTGTTAATAAATACAAACAAGCTTTCTAGCGTCGTAGACGAGAACGACAAACCTGATAGCGTCATTAAGAAGTGCCAACAGTCAACGGATGGAGAGGGCCACTTAGTGGGCCAGCTGACCATGGAGGTTCTGTGGAACTTACGCGTGTCCTAACTGAAACTATAGCAACACAAAATCAAAATATAGTGTATGAAACACAAATTTAGTTGAATAGCAAGCTTCCTCGTTGTATTAGCTTCCCATCATAACACCAATTCCCTACAACTAGAACACACTATATAGGTAGATCATGTGAAAAACCCTAAAAGATGAATTCAAACAAAAGAACAAGATCAAAGCAACAACAAGGGAGCAAGACACGTGATCTACCCTAAGGTTCTGCTGAGCCATAAAGGTTTGCTTACATCCTCTTTATTTTGGAAGGCACAAAAGCTTGGAGTCTGGACTAAGTATCATTAGATTTTTTATCAATTATATTTTTACACTAAACCCATTCAGAGAGAATAGTATGGATATGCTACGAAAGTTCATATAGGATTATATGGAGCCTTTAGATAGGGTCAACCAAAATGAATTATAATATATGGTAAGATCGATGTCATTTTAGTTTGGTAAGTAAACGACTTCATAAGATTTTATAACAGAATTTGCTATAAATTGCAAAGTTGGCAACAAAAAAAAGTCACTTCAAAAATGCATAAATAAACATATATCTGGGTGGAAACAACTACAAGAAATCGGCGAAAAAATTGAAATAAAATCTAACAACCTAGCAGATATAGAGTCCAAACATAGCGAAGGGCTCTCGGTTTCTCACGCAGGACAATTGTTAATGCCTTGCTGTGAGTAATGAAAACGCCGGCACCCAACGCAACTCGATCGAAAGGAAAAGGCCATCCCCTAGGGAAAAAAAAATCCTCAAAATACATCCTCCTTCGGTGAGAAGCCGAAAGAAACAGAGTTCCTAAGCTAGACGCCAAACCAAATGAACCGAAGACGAGGAAACCATCTCACACTCCCCACCCCACCTCCTCCAGCTTCCTCCCCAAATTCCGGTCCTCCTAAACCCTCGCCCCTCACCTCCTCCTCATCGGCGTGACCTCAATTCCGCCCTCCCCGACCCCGATGAACCCGATCTAAGCATGTCCGCCGCGCTTGCCTGTCTCCGCCGCACCTCCAAGCGCCGCCGAGACGCGTCCGATCATGCCCTCCCCCCATCGTCGAAGCAGCCGCTGATGGCCCCCGCCGGCGCCGACGCCGCCGAGTCGTCCTCGTCGGCCTCGGCCTCCGCTTCGGGGGTCGATGGCGCCTCTGCGGCGGCGGCGGCCTCCGCCTCGTCGCCCCCCGCGTCGCCGCGGGAAATCCACTTCTTCGTTCGCGCCACCGATTCCAGGACCATCGCGATGCACGCGGAGTGGGATGACACCGTCGGAGCCGTGCTCGACCACCTCGGCGCCGCCGGGTACGGCCGCGATTTGCGGCTACTCTACGCAGGGCGGCAGCTCGCGCCGGAGTCCACCCTCGCCGAGCTCCGCCTCCCGCCGGACTCCACACTACACCTTTTGGCGCGCCTCAGGTCCACCCAGCACCCTCACGCGTGGCAGCTCGCGTCGCACATCGCCAGCACCGCCGCCGCCGCGGAGTCCCAGCCCTCTAGGGTCCCCGCCGCCGCCTTTTCCCTTGACGAACTCGTGAAGGAGTTTATCCTCCGCGCCCACCGTGCCAACATGGGGCTTTCACGCCACGATCGCGCCTCTACAGCCGAGGACCGGGCCACGGCGGACCACGCCGCCGAGTACCTCGACATCTTCGTGCAGGCGGGCGCCGCCTTTGCGCTGGTTCGCCTCTACCTCTCAAAGTCCCCCTTCCGCTCTTACGCTGAGAGTGCCATCAAATGCTTTGTGGCCACTGACCCTTCGTCCTTACCGATGGACGTATTGGTCGTGACGGCACCAGTGCTGCTTGAATTCTGCCGCTTGCTTTCCTTGTCAGCGGGCAAGAAGGAATTACTGTATAGATCATGCCGTCGTTCACTTGCCTCAGTCTTATCCACTCGCCCCAGGCTGCCCCCTTCTATGGACTCACCAACAAGGTTGATCGAGCAAGTCCTGCCATTTGCCCGCGAAACAGTGGATGTGGTCCTTGATGGGCTTGCATCAATGTCAATGATTATATCGCCTAGTGATCTTGATGAGTTATCAAACTTCCTCAAAGTGATGTGTCAGCAGGCACGCCAGATTTCCGGTGAGGGACCGATACCCAGTAATATGTACAGCAGGGAGTCTGAGCATGGTGACACATGGATATGGAGGTTCCACAACATGTCAATGGATATGTTGAAAAGGTTGGATGAGTGCTTGAAGACATTGGAGATGGACCTGTCGTTATCATCAGAGAGTATCGGGGTCATGGATAGTCAAACCACATGGGCTGCTCGATCATACATCCTGGTTATGTTGACTGAACTCGATTTCATCTCGGCGATTTATGAGGATGTGGGGCACAACCTACAGCTTGTGTTGCTGGCACACAGGGCGCCACTCAATGCTCTTGTCCGTTGTTCCAAGAGAAATGAGCGTCTACATTGGCTCGTGAAGCATAAGAATCTCCTTTGCTTCGAGGCAAGAAGGAATTTAGTCTTCATGATGCTCCCTGAAGGGAAGGATGACTTTGGGGAGCTGCATGAGATGTTAATTGATCGATCACATTTACTTGATGAATCCTTTAATTACATCGCACAGGCGAAACAAACTGAGCTTCGCGGTGGGCTGTTTATGGAGTTTAAGAATGAGGAAGCTACAGGTCCTGGTGTTCTGAGGGAATGGTTTTGTTTAGTGTGCCAAGCTCTTTTCAGTCCAAAGCAAGTTCTTTTCTCACCTTGTCCTGAGGATAAACGAAGGTTCTACTTGAACGAAAGTAAGTTTCCTGGGTACTAGTAAACTTACCACTTTCTACTATATGTTTCATGTATCAATCTAGATATTTGAAAACATTATGATAGTCAGAGCTTCAAAAGTTTGAACTCATTTATTTCCTATATAACATCTATTTTGTGACCCGACGGAGTACTAAATAGTAGTTTGACATTGCTTGGCTGCTGAATTGCACAATATATGTGTGTGTGACCGAATACAATTTCATGGGAAAAAATGCGACGACTATAAAGTATATTTTTTAGCTTATCACTTAAATTTGTTTTGTTGAGCTTATCTATCCTGAGAGCTGCCTTATGTGATAAGCCTATGCTTGACTGAAGAGGTACTACTATAACACTTCTAATGTATCCAACAGTAGGAGCCCTTATAGCCATGATTATGCTTTCATGAAATGAGAAGATTATGATGTAATTTGTACGTTGACACTCTGCCTATACAAAAAAAATAACAATACTTATCATAGTTAGCATGCAATCTTTTTTCTTATTTCATTATGTCTAATTGATTCTTATTTATTCATTATCTGTGATAACTGATGTCCACAATGATGTTGCCCCGATATCCTCTAACCTTTGACAGCTATATGCATATTGCAGCATCTACTGTGGATCCACTGCACCTGAAGTATTTCACTTTTGCGGGGCGAATAATTGGATTAGCCTTGATGCATAAAGTGCAAGTTGGCATTGTGCTAGACCGTACTCTGTTCTTGCATCTTGCTGGGAGAAGTATTACATTAGAGGATATTTCTGTTGCAGATCCTGTCAAATATGCAAGTTGTAAAAAGATTCTAGAGATGGATGCTGCTGAAATTGATAGTCTATACCTGACATTTTCCCGAGGAGCTCATGAATTAGGTACTGAAAAGGTTATTGATCTTTGCCCAGGAGGACAGGATATCAGTGTGAATATCGGGAACAGAGAGCATTACATTGATCTTCTTATTAAGAATATCTTTGTGAACTCTATTTCATCTCAGCTAACCCATTTCACAGAAGGATTTGCTGACATACTAGTTAATCCAAAACGCCGGGAAGAGTTTTTTGAGTGTTTAGATCTAGAAGACTTGGATCGTCTGTTAGGCGGAAGCAACAATGCAATAAATCTGCAAGATTGGAAATCACATACTCAATATAATGGCTACAAAGAAAAGGATCGTCAGATTACCTTGTTCTGGAAGGTATGATGTATTATTTGTGTGAATGCATTCAATCATGAATTATATGTTTGCTGTACTGTTATACATTTTGACCATTTTGTCTTCATGTGTGTTCAATTTCTCATGGCAACATACCGTTTCTCACTGAACTCTGTGCTATATTTACCGAAAAACACCAATAATTTCCGCAGATCGATTAGGTTTGTACATGTACCAGAGTTGTGGTCACAATCCTAATATAAATGTATTTGTTAATAGCATCATTCACTTATGAGACATACTTATGATTTATTTAATACATGCTAGGTGTAGAGAAATGTGTGCTTCAAAGTATGGTATTTTGTTCAATATGCTCTACCAGGTTGACCTTTTGTTTTGCCTCTAGCAGTGTCCTCATAGCAGTTCATGAATTTAGTTTGTTATATGTCTATATAGTTCTCTCTTCCAACACATGTTACAGGCTTACAGCCATTATGTCTTGGTCACTTGCTGTAGGTTTCATGTGGCTTTTTTTTTTTTTTTGGTTGTCTTGGTTATCACAACCTTAAAATATAGTGACCTTGCAGCGTTTAAATGGAGCCAAAAAACCTTTTTTTAATGTATGAGTAAAGGAAGTGAAACAGTATCTTGTTTGTGTGTGGATTCTTTAAATGGCAGTTCTATCCGATCGGATTTCTGTGAGGTTGAACTTTAGTGTTATGTCATGTTTAGTTGATCTCCTGATGAGATACGCCGGTTGGCCAAACCCACTATTTAAGAAATTTGATTTCATTACCCTGAGGATCTGTAGTGGGCACATCGTTGTGCTGAGATCTCCTTTAGAAAATCTTTAAACTGATTCCTATGTGGGCTGTTTTTATTAATTTTGTTTTAATGCATGAGTAAACAGGATGAACAATAAGGTGTCTTTAATTTTAAGGAGTGCTAGAGTGGGACAGTGGGTACTTTAACCCAAGATCTTAACCATTAGAATCTTGCACTCTACGCTTGGGCCATGGCTGTGTATGTTTTAGCATAAATAGTGCATGATTGTGTCATCTTTGTGGCGTTCTGGAAGTCTGGAGCAAAGAAAGACCCACTGTTCTTAATACATTTTGTAACTTTAGTTTTGTTTCCTCATAAAATCCTTGTTGATTCTTCTGTAAGTGAGATGAGAAAGATGAAGCAACTTTTCCCTAGTTATTGTGGATTCATTATATCTTTCATATACTGAAGCTCCATTATGTATTGGCAATGAGTTTTGTGCACACTTGAATACTTATCTGTTGACACTGCAGGCTGTTGAGCGCATGTCTATCGAGAGACAGAGGCAGCTCCTCTTCTTCTGGACTTCAGTGAAGTATTTGCCATCAGACGGATTTTGTGGGCTGAGCTCCAAACTCTACATATATAAGACATCCGATTCACCTGACCGGCTCCCATCATCGCAGACCTGCTTCTACCGCCTCTGCCTCCCTCCTTACACATCCATGAAAATGATGGAAAACCAGCTGCAGAAGATCACACAAGAGCATGTGAGCTGCAGCTTCGGTACATGGTAGTTGCTGCTGCTGTTCTGGATCCTGAACCAGTATATTCTGTACATACGGTAGGCTAGTGACATCCTACTGTCTCATTGAATCTGTTCCTAGAGCTTGAGGAGGTAATAGGCTGTCCTTTTTTTCCTTTCTTTTGTATGTAATCGTGAGTCAGTGCTCCGGGACTTCTATTTAATCTAATGCAGAAGGAATTGATAGAAAGCAGGTTCCTGTGTAGCCCAGCCGGTGGCAGTGATGTAATAACATGTGCATGTAGCTGCATTGTGCCGAGTGCTAACCCTACGATTACCAATGAACGACTGGTGGGCTATTCTAGTTGACCCGTTACTGAACCAATGCATGTCATTTTTTTTTCTCTAATTTTGATTTTGTGAAACTGGCAATCTGGCATACTCCGGTTAGCTCTCTTGTAGCAGTAATCTGCCAGTTTTCAGCTGACGTTCTGGCGTGTTTTGCTTGAGACCGAAGCTCATGTGAACCATGGAAGCTGTTTTCGGAGAATGGATGGACCAAGGCCCGGTGCTGGGCATCTGAAACTGAAATTCTGAATCACAACCGTTTCTTGGTTGTGTTCTGGAATTCTGAATCACAACCATATATTTTGGGGATCTGAAATCCGTCACACTACGCGTGTCCAGTTGAAGTGTTGAACTGAACGCTGGTGCATTTAGACAGACATGCTGCCATGGACAATCATGGAGTAGCAAATCGCCATATGCCATGCCCGAGCCTACCAGACGTCGGCAAAGATAGCAGTGGGCACCGAAGCGGCTGATGGAGACCATTGATAGTTCTGGCGGTTGAGTTGGAGGACCCGGCATGACGACACGATGCCATGATGGCGTGGTGAAATGTCTGTAGGCCCGAGCGAGCTGTTCCTAGGGTGGATCCGTCCGGCGTTCTGAACTGCTGCACTTGCACAAAAAGCTTTGCCGCCTTGCAGGTTTGCCGATGAACAACTGGCTTTACTATCTATATAAGACTAGTCTTAATAGGGTTTTATGAAGGGTTTTATGCACATTAAATAGGGTGCCACATCAGTAGATTTGTACTTTTTACATGAAACGATGAGAAGAGAGAGGGAGAAAGTTTCATGGTGATGAAACTATATAGCGTTGTTTCCAAAACGTTGAAAACCGTGTGAAATTCTCATTGAGAGTATCTTCTAGTTTCATAAAATGCATGTAAAGCAAATATATGGTGGAAATGAGAGAGAAAAGAAAGAGAGAGACATTGATAACCGCATGAAACTATACAATGAAACTATGCATTGAGAGAGAGACTCGTTTCATAGTAAGTTTCATACAACTAGAAAAATACGAAGTGAAACAATGTATTGAGACTGGCCTAAGGACCACAATCATAATCATAATTCAGACCACACAAATGCAGATGACGTAATACCCAAAGAAGACGAGAACGCAATTACGCAAACGTGCTTGATACCCATAAACCCAAACTGACATACATGAGGATAGATAAAAAAAAAAACAGAGAACAGGAACGAACCCAACACAACGACACAAGCTGCAGCGGCAGGGCATGGGGCACCGCGCCACTGACACCGGGCCCACCACCACCACCACCACCACACGACGCACACTTTATTTAGCCCACGTCACTCGCAGTCCGCACCGAACAGTCCACGCGACCTGCCAGCCACTGCTAGCTACGTACCGTACCGAGCTACTACGACACACACAGAGACGCCAGTAACCGTAGCGTTGTACTGAACAGCAAAAGCCCGTGCCAACATGTCATGTACGTACGCGCGCACGATGAGCCATCCCACTCCGATCCCCTGTCCGGCCGGCCTCACTCGCTGGCCTTCTCGGGCTCCTCGGCAGCCGGCTCGGCCGCGCCGGGCTCCTCGGCGCCAGCAGGACCAGCGGCAGCCTCGGGCTCGGGCTCCTCAGCAGCCGGCTCGGCCGCGCCGGGCTCCTCGGCGCCAGCAGGACCAGCGGCAGCCTCGGGCTCGGGCTCCTCAGCAGCGGGCGCTGCTGCCACCTCCTCCTTCACCTCCTCAACCGCCGCCTCCGGCTCCGCGGCGGCAGCAGGCTCGGCCTCGGGCTCAGAGACGGCAGGCTCGGGCTCCGCCGGGGCAGCTGGCTCCTCCACCTTGGCCTCCTCGGCGAGGGCAGCTTCCTCGGGCACGGCCGGCTCAGCCTCGGCGGCGGGGGCAGCCTCCTCGGCCACGACGGCCGGCGCCGGGGTCTCCACCACGGGCGCTTCCTCGGTCGCCACGACGACGGTCGGAGTCTGGACCTGCACATGCACACGGCGCGTACAAATCGTTAAACACCTTATTAATTAGCTCCCTCCATTGCCATTAACATAAGGATCTTCCATCGATCGCTATCTCATCAAAGATGAGCGGCGCGCGATCGATCGATCGATGAGATAGAAAACATTATTCACAGGTATTCGATCGGATCAAAAGATCCAAACGCACGATCCGTGCACATATATATATATGTATGAACCAAAGACCACGATCGATCGAGCTACCTCGGCGGTGGCCATTGGTGACGATGAGAAGGCTGATGGCTACACGAAGAAGGAGTGGCTAGCTGGCCAGCTAGAGCTAGAGCTAAGACTGATGGAGCTGCAAGAGTGAGCGATCAGCTGAGAGTGGGATCGATTGTGTGAAGCAAATGTGGTGAGACCGGGGCGCTATATATAGAGGCCCGGCAGCGAGGCTAGAACGGGGAGAACACACAAGGGCTTCTTACCACTCTGCCAAAAAATTTTTTTAAATCCCCCCATGATCTTGATCTAATAAAGAGGTGTCGCTGGTATCATGATCGGGAATCTTGAGGAGCTGTACAAGCACACATGAACATGTCACGCAATGACACCAAATAAAAGGTGCCCATGAGTCATGACACATGGAAAGGGTCCAAAAGGGGCGGTGTGCACGGTGTCTTGGTTCTTTCACCCCAGCAGTCCCCCGGTGCTGTGAATCCGTGGAAGTGATCACAGTTCACAGGTTCACAGACCGATCCATGATGTGTGGTCTACTGGTCTTGCATGTGTGTGTGTCCATGGCGACAAGCGTACCGTACCTTTGCATTGGGAGATGCAGGCTCCATTGCATTGCAGGGGGGCATTGTGAGGTGTCCATCATCGCTGCGCCTCATTGTTGCTGCACGTTGCACGCCGTCCTGCTTGGCGTCGTCCGTATAGTTAGCTGAGCGACCTGACCTCCACCACCTCTCCTCCCCCTGCAGCCCTGCAGGCTGAATGCAGAGCGGTGCAGACAGATCAGCGAGAGAGATTCGGCAGCGCGATTTGGTTACAGTGTTACAGGGGAGAGATTGATTGATTAGTGCTTTGCTCGTACGTACGAGATTAGAGTTAGAGGTGACAGGAATAGAGGGAGGCGGGGACTGTCGGGTTAGCGTAGTACGTGCTGACAATGCATCGATCAATTGGGACCGGTGAATGTGCATCTGCTGGTTAAACAGTGCTGCTGAGGAATGCTATGACAATGAGCCTACTACGATGTAATGTTGGAATTCGCCAATTCAGAGCGACCAGATCTTCAAAGTTATTAGGTTGCATTGCATCTATAGCTGGCTAGACTTTTTGGACGCTGCAGGATGACTGGATCTATTCTACAGTTTTGGTTGTTGTTTTCTTTTAATTTCTTCCGTCAGTACCGGTGTCGATTCGAGATTTAAAGTGGCATGCTTGCATGATGTTGTGATATGGGCCGGTGCACAACTGCACATCACAAAAAGCAGCGGTTGCAGTGCAATTGACAAAGAAGTGTACCTAGTCGAGATGATATGATGAGAAATTGAGCATTTGAATTGCACCTCGAAACATCAAGGACAGAGCTATATATGTCACGATGGGATAATTGGATCATGATACTGAACCGGCCTACCTCAGTCGTTGGCTGAACTGAACGAACGTAAGCAAAATAGATATTAGTGAGTTCTCGTGTAAAGGATTATTTACCAGCTGCTTATTAGCAGGAGCTTCAAGCAATTTTATGACATTCTTTTATATTATTAGCAAACATTTTTCGTGTGTCACAACCAAATATATTGTTTCTGTCATTCGCTAATATTAAATTGGACATTGTGCCATAGTTGAATTGTATGGACACCGTGAGTTCTGACACGCAAAACAATAAGCCTATTATTAGAACCCTTATATTTAATTCATCACATACACTACATTTAATTAAAAACAGACCAATACTTTTATTTTTGGGCCTCAAGCGAGTGGACAGTTGCACGGACAGGGAGAGAGAGAGGGGGGGACGAACTGGATGAAGAAATTTTCTTTTTTTAATATAACTAGTAAACATATCCATGCGCTACAACGAGATATTTAACATTTTGTATAGTTAGCTGGATGACTTGTGGCTTAGAGATTTATTTAATGATCATGTCATCATGCATTCCAGTTTGTTTGTGAATCAAACTTCATAGTGTGCTCCGGATGTGAGTTGCTCTAGGCATAAGAATAGTAGAGATTGAGTTCGATAAATCCTCATCCGACAACTGTAAGAGACGAAGGATGAAGAAACCTTTCTCTCTTTAAGACTAGAGATAGATATTAGAGATAGATTATTAGAAAACTTAGATTAGTTCATTGAAAAAGCTCCGATCCACCCCTATATAACAAGCACCACCCACTGAAAAACACTGAAAACTCTGAACTTTTATTTGATGGGAAAATTTTGTGTTAGACAACCGCCTTGTTCGGCACTATACTTTATTTTCAAATCTAAATTTGGCCAAAATTTTGGTAAGCAATTTGAGAATTTGGAAGTGTGGCAAAAAAAAAATCATGTGCATCATTTAGGTAGAAACCAAAGCTATTCCTATCAAGTGTCTTGTTCCGGTTAATCAAGGCAAATGGATCAGACTCTTATCAACTTTGGTCGAGTCCGTCTTGTTGCTTTAGACAACATTAGGCGCCACCACCTTTATCCAAAAGCTAGCATAGAAATATTTGAGGCGATTGTACTGTTCCGCGGGAGTAGTTGTCCATGCCTCCATGGAGGATCAACTTTGCCTTGCAAAATAATGGGAAAGCAAGTAAGCATGGCATCAGCAGGACAGCGATGCCAGACTCGTTTCGTGGTACACCGAGACACCTCATTTTCGCTTCGGTGATCGAAGTAGCATAGCTAGCTCATCACTGCCGAAAGGATCAGCGATCACGTGGCTGCTAGCTCAAGGCCGGTCCACTACAAAGCATTAGGCGAAAATGCTTTTGATGTCATCGGTGGCAAGCTAAGGCAAGGTTCAGTTTCATTTATTTCTACAGTGATGTTTTTTCTTGTTTTTCTCCAGATCTGTTTGAAGTTCTATACTGCGTTATTAGGAATAATATTTGGATCTTCATTCACAAGTTTTGTGCGGAAATGACTCCGATTTCTTCATATGGTTCAACAAAATTTGTACATATCAAAGTTCAAACGGAGCCTAGCTCGATCATCAGCCAGCTACAGCGACGGTGGCGACGGCAGCGAAGAATGAAGGAATGAATGATAGAGGTGGGCAGCTTTCTTTTCATGGGGTTTTGCCAAGTTACAAGGGGGCCACGAAAGCTTTCCCGTACGCATCGTTTTCGCTGCTCCAAGCCCGGCCATTGAGATGTGGAGATGATAGGGAAGATGACGGCAAGATTTCTTCACCTTTCGGAGCCAGAGCCCACGCCCAACATCCAACATGCCTAGTAGGACGGCTTGATCGGCGACAAATCACAGCGGAAATCGGCATGGCCGGCTGTCAGTGTGGGCCCGCTTGCACATCCTCTCGGATCTCCGGTGCCCGCCCATTTTGTTGCAGCGTTTGTGCGCTCCTGAGTTCCCATCTTGGCAAGGTGGCAAACTGGGAAGCTCATTTCATTTGGTTGAAGCGCCACACGTGGTGCCATGGAGTTGCTGGCCACAGAGACAGGCTGGCATAATTGGTGGCCATGACCCGGAACTCGACGGTGACGTGGCACCAGAGATAGGGGCGGTGGATGGGACCCTACTCACAGTCCTACGGGAACAGCATTTCCACTTCCTGATGAGGTCGGATGCCGCCAAATACGTGTTTCCATGTCATCCTGCGACCACTTGCAGATATAATAAATGGCGAGAGTGTGTGTCCAAATTCTCATTATCAAACAGAAGATGCATAGGAGTAGTGACTAGTGAGCCAAAAACTTGTTTACGATTGAGGAGAATCAAGATGCTCTGGCTGTAAAAACTAAGATAAGCAAAGGGTATTTGCATTTCAATTCTGACAAATAATGGCATGTTGGGAGCAGGGGCGGGCCTAGGTACCTGCAAGGGTATTCAATTGAATACCTAAATTTTTTGCAAGAAAATTTATATATATATATATATATATATATATATATATATATATATATATATCATGAAAAGAAGAAAAAACTCGAGATAAATATGTCCGATGAAGAATTTTTTAGCATCTCATATTATACTTTGAATACCCAGCTTAAAAATCCTGGACCCACCACTGGTTGGGAGAGCTTCATCATGGGGAACAGATCTCAGACGTGAAATGATGCCTCTTGTGTTAATTGCTACTGCTAATTCTTCTCCATAACATGGTAAATGGTAACAAGCTTACAACTTGTGTCCAGTGTGGCATGCATGTGACATTTAGATTCTGGTCTCCTCTTGGATATGTAATCAGGTACACATGCTGTCCCTTGTAATATATATTTTTTTTAAATTATCCTTTGTAATATTCTCCTAATGTACTATAATTCCTTTCAAATAAACAAGGATTAAGATATCTATTCTCAACCGAGGTAAACATTAGTGTGGGCGTAAGTAATTGTAAGAAAAGTTTACTCTTTTTATACAATAAATGAGATCAGCATAGCAACAGATGATATGCATCCAAAATTGAGTTCAAGAAGACTCAAACTTTGGGTGGTTCAATGGTTGGATCATGACCACACCTCCTAACAAACCAGTTCATTTAGGCTCACTTTCTTAAAAAAAATGGAGGCAAACTATGAAAAATATGTTTTTTTTCAATAGTCACCCAGATTTGAGTTGAAGAAAAAACTTGAATCTGGATGACCGGGTGCATGACCAGTTGACCACACCTTTCACATTCAACTAATTAGCCAACATGTTATTTGAAATGTGAACTAATGATTGCATGGCATTACTATTTTCTCAGTTCCAAAATCGCTATTTATATATACTCTCTCCATCCTAATAAAATATAAAGGATCCAAAATTCAAAATTGGACCAAAATATAAGGTATTCTGGATCCTCATCGACCTCCTCTTCCGATCAATTTGTCTTTTTTGGCCAGAAATATTGAGTTTCCTTCTAAATTTGGCATCACCCAAAACAATCAACCAGAAATCACAGAAAAATACAATTGGAATACTTCTCATCCTAGTTAATGAGGGGCAAGGTGGTCTTTTGTTAGACTCCTTGCATTTGAGGACAGAGGGAGCACTTCCAGACCTTTGATCACTTACCTTTTTTTTCTTCTGCAAAATTCATAATATAATTCAATATTTGTTTCGACAACGAGTCTGTCGAGATCATCATTTCATGAAGAATAATGGAGCTGGTACCTAGTCCTATATATGTACCGATGTTTATATCAGAAAAAGGATCGTGAACTAGTGCTGCACCGACACGTCGGCCCTCCTTGCAGGCGTAAATGCGCAATGTAGTAACCACTTGCCTGCGATTGGACATGCATATGAGCTCACTGCAAGCAGGTCATGCCAGTGGCCGTGTGAGGCCATAACCAATCAGAGATTCCCATGGCCTTTTGCAAACAAATGGACGAAACAAGAATACTATAGTTTCCAGTGCCTGACAAGCAGGCGTGTAGTGAGTACTGTATATATATACGCTTCCATCCCTCAGCTCAACTGCCATGGGCGCGACGTCGACGTTGTATCGAGTATCTATCGACAACGCATTTTTAGGATAAGAATTTTTATCCTCTCCATGTCGAAATGTCGAGATCAAACAAGAGCTCCGGGAGTATATGTTTAGCCGTTTGGGGTTATTCGTAGCAGCAGGTCAACAAGGAAGATTGTGTCAAAGCATGCAATATGAGGGAATGCTTTGCTTTGTCAACCCGTAGTAGTTGGAATAGTAAGGTTTATAGTACTCTTACCCGCCAAAATACAAGAGTTTAGTACTCATCATCAGTAATAGGGGCCTGCATGGAGCCGTTGACATAGTGGCAAGAGAAGGAAACTCCTGTTCAAATTGACATGTTGAAGATAGTTTCAGTGACTGCTCTTCCCGCATGATGAGTTCTGAGGCTTAATCTGTAACAGACATATTTACGATAGAATATTTCATTGAAAACTAACAATATACATTCAACTGGAGAAACCCCTACCATGGACACAAGCAAAAGGCCCAATCAGTAATAATCTACTATGGGCACACTAAAGGCCAGGTCATTGGTTACTTCAAGCCCAACAAATCTCAAAAAGGGCACATCGACCGGCCCAAGCTGCTTGTAACCCAACAACGCGCTTGCCCCCAGAACCGCTTTGCAGCGCGTCGTGCCGCTGCGCCGCCGCCGCCTGAACTACAACCAACGAGCAGTCAGAGCGCAAGCCGCCGCGGTCTGGCGGGCGCCACTGGCCACACCGAGCCAATGGAGCCCGCGCTGCGCGAGCTGTGGGCGGAGTCCCGGGACCTGCTGGGCCTCCCTTCCCATTCTCTGGACGACGCCGCCGCAGCCGCCGTGCCGCGCGTCGACCTGCCCCCGACGCCGCTCGCGTTCCTCCGGGACCACGTCTCCCCGGGCCGCCCGCTCCTCGTCTCCGCCGCGGCCACCCGCCACTGGCCCGCTGCGTCGCTCTGGCCCACCGCCTCCTACCTCACCGACGCACTCCGCTCCACCGCCGTGTCCTTCCACCTCACCCCCGACGGCCGCGCCGACTCGCTTGCCTCGCACCCGCACCCGCGGCGCCCCGGGTTCTCGAGGTGCTTTGCGTCCGCGCACGTCCGCCGCGTCGACTTCCCTACCGCGATCCGGCTTATCAGGGGATCCGACCCGGCCGCCGGCCTGGTAGCGTACGCGCAGCAGCAGGACGACTGCCTCCGCGGGGAGTACGCGGCGCTCGCCGGTGACGTAGATGCGCACGTGCCCTGGGCTAGCGAGGCGCTCGGCTGCCTCCCCGAGGCCGTCAACCTCTGGATCGGCAACGCCCACTCCGTCACCTCCTTCCACAAGGACCACTACGACAACATATATGTCGTTCTGTCCGGGGAGAAGCACTTCCTCCTGCTGCCGCCCACCGAGCACCACCGCCTCTACGTCCGCGACTACCCCGCCGCTCACTACGTTGCCGCGGAGCAGGACACCGAAGGGGAGCATCAGTTGAGGCTTAAGCTGGAGATGGAAGAGCCCGAGAGGATCGTGCCGTGGAGCAGCGTTGACCCGTGCCCGGCGCCGGAGGAGATGGCAGTGCAGGCGTCGTCGTTTCCTCTCTTCTTTGACGGGCCGGCGCCGATACGGTGCACGGTCCGGGCCGGCGAGATGCTCTACCTGCCAAGCATGTGGTTTCACCACGTTAGCCAGAGCCCGGGGCCCAACGGGCTCACCATTGCTGTCAACTACTGGTACGACATGCAGTTTGACATCAAGTATGCCTACTTCAACTTCTTGAGGTCGCTGGAGATCAATGGCTGTTCATCGGGCAAAGCTGGTGCTTTGGAAGATGATCTTGAGGAGAAGAACGATTGAGATGGCGGACAGTGTGACTCTGATTCACCATTACTGTCTAACAGAGCAGCTCTTCGAGCATTACGAGTTGTTGCCGGACACATGGGAACCAATTAATCGGCCATGTATGTTGTAAACGTTTGCAGGTGCCAATGGGCCTGTCAGGCTCAATTTGGTTGTAACTAGAACATTTCATTTCGTGGTGGATTGGCAAAGTTTGGCTGCATTCAGAAAAGAGAACACATAAATTTTGAATTGTGTTCATGTGTCCTCTGTGTTTCTAGTGATGATCCTTCGTATCATGCAGGTCCGAGTTATAGCTTGTGCAAATTAGCATCATTTACTGGAGGGATACCAGCTAAAGAACTGTCCAGGGTGGATAAAGAACATCATGGGTGTGACGCTAGCTTTACAGGTTGGATAAAATTGAAGTTGACAAGTGCTTAATTCATAAGGTTGAAAACCAAGATGAAGCTATATAGACAAGGGAGATTCTGGCATGGAAGAAGTGGGAGAGAGGGCAGAGTTTCTCTTCTGTCCATGTGTTGATGGTCAGACTTCGTTGTTTTTGTGAGAGTCAGCACCCAAATCAATCTGGTTCCTGTGCTTATTGTAGTTTGCCTTTTCTTATTTGGTTTCTTCTGTATGAAAGTATGAGCTCTTTCTCTTTGTATGTTTTTTTTTCAATAGGGATCAGAGGCATTGGCAAATGTTGGGTGTGCATTAGAAAAACTCCATGTTCCTGCGGTGAACACATGATGCAGCACTCGGCAGCAATTTTTTTTTAAAAAAACTTCACTCGGCAGCATTTAGCCATGTAGTATTGTAGTCTAAAGTCCAAGACTGATATCTGATGTTATTTTTCTCATTTGCAATCCTTTTTTTTTTTTTTTTTTTTTTTGCGAATTTCTCATTTGCAATCATAACCGTGCAATACTGCGTATCTATTTCATTTCTCATTTTCAAGAACCTGAGAAATCCAAAGTGTTTCTGGGCTGACGGTTTTGATGGGATTTACCATACTTGTGCGTTACATTGCTTGCTATGCATAACAACATTTTCAAGCATGTCCTGAACTTTTGCTTCTTGTGACAGTTTTCAATGCTCCAGGATGCCACTCTTGCTTTCAAGAGGCATTTGGAATTTTGAATAATCGAACTGCTCTAAGGTGTTCAACAACAATGCAGCGTGAGAGAACAGTTGCGTCCAAATGCCTCTTAAAACAAAAGAAGCTCATTCCAGGCATTAACATGGGTAAAACACAGTATATTAACTGCAATACCACTGCCAAAAAATTTCACTAGCATTGCCGTACCAAGCATAAACCACCGAGTACTCAAAAGAACTATGAAGGTTCACACCCATAAGAAAATCTGAAGTACTTAAGACTCGAGATAAAGGTTCAACATCCAGCATAAAGCATAAACTAGGACAAGACTTAAACTTCAGTGACTCTGATTATGACACTTTGGATGAAGCTTGATACTTGTCGCTGTGGTTGCTTTCTAATCATCACTACCATACTTGGAGATAAACTTGTGCTTTTCCCTTAGCTGAAAATTGAAAATGTTGGAAAGAATACATGAGACTAAAGAATGAATACCATTCATCACAACGTAATTGTATCAGTTGCCAGTAATGAGACTACGATTGGCTATATAATCGAGGTAGCACAGATGCGTAGTACTTAATTGTCAGGGAAAATAACTCTCACCTCATTGCTATGACCGCACTTCTTCTTGCGACAGTTGGTAGACTTGAGGGGAAGGCGAGCATAGCACCTGAAAAGAAGAAGAAAAAACTGAAAAAGCTAGGCATGTTGGCACATAACGCTGTAATGTAACTCATGGCAATAATAAGACTTGAGAAAAATAGCACATAGTTACAGACGAGGCTGATGACTAGACAAACTAAATTAGCAAGACAGGAAGCACACATGTTAAATTGACAAATTTAAAACAACGATCTGCCAAATCACATAGCAAGACAGCTATGAACTAAATGCCTGTCATGCACCGACCTCTGTTTCACTTTCACAATGCATATAGGAGTACATGTCAGTTATAGAAGTGGCTTAGCTCAATGTAAATCACACAATTTGAACAAGCAGCATAGAAGCACAAGAAGAACCAGTACACATGCTGACATGCATAATCAATCCAACTTAGTAAGCAGAAAATTATGCAATGTATACATGGTGAATTAGGGACATGCATGCGTACTTGCGGTTCATTGCAGTTACAAAAGTGGCTTGGCTCAATGTAAACCACACAAACAAGCAGCATAAAAGCACAAGAAGAACCAGCACACATGCATAATCAATGTAAAGTACTAGAAGTCTAGAAGTAAGCAACAAATTATGCAATTATTTATATATGCATGGTGAATTAGGGACGTGGGTGCCTACTTGCGGCAGATCAGCTTGTTCTCCTTGTACTTGCGCGCGAGCACGAGGAGGTGGGGTGGGATGGTGAAATGGAAGCTCTTGCTGCCTCCGCGGAGTCGGAGCACCAGGTGAAGGGTGGACTCCTTCTGGATGTTGTAGTCGGCCAGGCTGCGGCCATCCTCCAGCTGCTTTCCGGCGAAGATGAGGCGCTGCTGGTCCTGCGGAACTCCTGCAACGATTGAACCAAAGCAAAGCCACAACCAAACACGGACGGTTACTTCAATTTCAATTAATTAATCTCAAAAAAAAACACAGACGATGCCATGCACATGCACAATTTGCACAGAACCAGAGGCATTGCACACGATCCGAACTGGATGATGAAATTGAACCAGGGAAATGATCCAAAACAGGGATTTCCAAAAGCAGATTCAGTTCAATTCTCTAGCTTGTAGCCAACAAGAAAAGGGTAATAGATCTTACCACCTCCAATTCCTTCCAAGAAACAAAGAAAGAATCTAGTTCAAGTGTTCAACACACTACACTTAAACAGGATGGAAAGAAAGTTTTGATTCAGTTCAACAAGACCACCCAACCTCGTCGATCTGTTCTGTTTTTTTCTATCAGATTATGAACAACACAAAAAAATGGGGGATCCGACAATACCACATATCTAGATGCTTAGGTTACTGAACTTTCTCCCAAAACCCGCATAGTTGGGGTTTTAGCTCCTTCAAACAAGCAATCAAGCGATTTAGTAGTGCACATGGACAATCCTTGAAAGGATTCAGTTCGACTGTCTAGCGACTTGCAAATAAAGCAAAACATCGATCGAACTTATCTTGATTCCGCTCAAGAAACCAAATTAACAAGCTAAATCCAGCCCTATCCTTTACCCACAAGATCAAACGAGAGGTGTGATTTTTGGCTTCAAAATAAAGATCAACCATCCAGGTCGACTGCGATGTTTCAGATCGAGAAGATGAACGTTGAACGGCAGTAAACACGGAGAGATTGGATGAAGATGAACACGAATTTCTCTCTAAAAAGGCTAAAACCCGCATATGTGCTGAGAAAAAAAAGGCAGGGGCTTTAGCTCCTCCAAACAGTCGATCGAACACACATGGACAGACCACGACGAAAACGCCACACCAAATTAAACGAGTAAACAAGCACATGGATGCTACGACGGCCGGAGAGCATAGTGGACGGAGGCGAGAAGGTGGCCGGAGACGGCGCGTACCTTCCTTGTCCTGGATCTTGGCCTTGACCTTGCCGATGGTGTCGCTGCTCTCGACCTCGAGCGTGATCGTCTTCCCCGTCAGCGTCTTGACGAAGATCTGCATCTCGACTCGCCTTCTTGGGATCCCTCGCTCACCGCTTGGAGTGGGTGGCGATATGGTGAACTAGTGAAGAAGCCGTGGCGAGGAAAGCACTGCCGCGGACGCGGGCTGCTTATATAGGGATGCAGTGCACTGCAGGGGAGGAAACGCGGCCGCTACGGAAAACCCCTAGAAGGCTAGAACCCCAAAAGCGCAGTCCTTGCACCCGGTGCACTCTGTTGTAGACCACGGTCGCACGGCGTAGCACCGCGCCGGCATGGGACTTGCTGACAGCACAGCACACAGCGCGCGGCCTCGCGGAGAAACGGGAGGTACGGGACGGGAGCGAGTGGGTGATACACTGACACCCCCCGCGGAACGGAACGGGGTCATGAGTTTCGCGGGTATTGGGTTGGGCCGAAACCGGAGATTAGAGTATTTGAGGCTTTGTGGCTGGGAGTTCGTGAAGAGAAACCAAGGGCCCATGGGCTGTGGAGTTTCTGTTTTACAGTCCTTGTCGCGCTGATTATTCTCTTCAGTAATAATCTTTTTAAATGTTGTGGTAAGTACGTAGATCACTTTCACTTGGCAAAAATTTTCTAGAGTCCAGAGTCCAGACAGAACCAAACCAGAACCGTAGAACAGGATACTGAGATCGTAGAGCAGCCGTACAAGTTACTGAGAGAGGGGGAGTAACGGAATCGAGTGTTACAATGCAGCAGTTTCTGTCCAGCATGTTCGCTTAACTTATCTGCTCAACTTATCCATCATGATACTATGTTTCACTTTCATAACAAAATAGTTAAAAACATCATCAACAGAAACCAAACATTTCCAGCGATCATCTGTGCCAGTGCCGCTGTGCTTTAGCAAATACGCAAGCAAAAATACTTATCTACTGCATGACTGCATCCTTCTAACTAGGACTACAGATATAATAGTACATTGAAAATTGCGCAGAAGTCATGAATGAGAACCATACCGGCTTTCTTTATTGAAACATGGCCGATTATTCAGTGCCACGGCAAGAGAAGTCAGGCACAACCGCACAAGAAATACACACACGCCCAACAAGATTCCCCAACTCTATCAATACATCGCAGATGGTCAAGATATATGCCTGGAGTATAAACAACTATAAGCACAATACACGGTGGTAACAGGCCAAAATTTCCTGAAGCGACGGGGTACACAACAGATACAACACGGTCTACATGCTTCAGCATGGGCAAACGAATGCGGTGTAGTATAGGAACTTGTAAAAGAGACCAGAAGCTGACCATGTCCCAAAGTTACACCCCCAGCTCCGAGAGGAGATTGCGCCACCTTGGCGTCTCCTCATCGAATATGTAGGTCAGCTTTGTTACCAAGACTCCGCTGCCACCAATCTGCAGTTCCGAGTCCACAGTTACGTATATTAGTATTGCGAACACCATTAACATCAAGAATCATTCAGGCTCAAAAAAAAATTATTATGTGCATAGGTACTAATAATAGGTTCTGATAGGAGCTCCAACAAGTTAGTTCAGTATTTAGTCGAGAATAACCATCTTTTTCAATCATGTATGACAAGTTAGTCGAGAATAACCATCTTTTTCAATCAGCAATTTGTGTGTTAACGAAAGAAAGGAAGAAGCAAGAGTCATACTGATCTCAGTTGTTGGATAGATTTGTAAAGCAACTTCTGTGGAACAACCACATTAATGGCATAATATTCCACATCAACTTTTCCATCACGTCTGCAATAGACAGGACTTATAGTCGGGCCCTGTTCACATCAACATTGAGTAAATGAAATCATTAGGAAAAATCAGAAATATAAGAATCCAACATTGATATTTCAAACTACTGCAATTTCAATTATAGATAGTGATTAGTTTCACTACAATTAGAAGGCAATAGTCTCACTCTAATGACCCAGAAGTTCCCTATCAAGGAAGAACAAAAAGAACCAAATATTATAATCTCATATTCAGTGGGGAAAACTTAAATGATGCAGAATAATTAGATTTGCTTCATGTGTTTATTGGAGCTGCTACAGTTGCATAATGACTCCAACTATATTTTGGTCACAGATTTAGGCACTATAGGGCCTATACATGATATATGGTGAATGCAACTCAATTTCCAAACACAAAAACAATCATTTTACCCCAAAACTACACATAATACATAGACAATTCTAAGAAGATAATGATTATTGCTAGTTATATTTTTCCTGGTTATTACCTGCAAGCCACATATTGATGTTTGGCTAAGAACTCTCTCTGCCACTTCTTCGGCGCTGTTTCCCCTCATGTTTGCGGTGACCTAATATAAAAATAGGAAGTACAATAACTCCGTTCCAACCAGTATAATCATGCATACATGAGTTATCTATATATGAAAACTTACCATTAACTCTGCAGTTGCTCTTAGGTGAGCTTCTAGTCTTTCAAGCAACTCATGAGTAACCTCCAACACACCCTTACGCTTGTGCAGAGATTTCCTACTTGCTACAAGAGTGGCCTACATAGAATTTGATATCTTAGGAGATAAGAAAGGGATAAACTTTTCTCTTTGACAAAGGAACCATCAACTGCGAAATATTGCCTACAGAAGAGTGTGTACCCGACACATGCATGTGTGAGAGAAAGTTTACCTGGCTTTCCAAAACTACTCCACCATCAATTTCCTTTAGGTTATTCTCACGCAATGTTGTTCCGCTACTCACGAGATCCACAATAGCATCAGCCATACCCATCTTCACAGGGGAAAGGAAGTTAGCAACATGTGTTAACCTTGATAGCCTCTTCACGCAACAACTCGCAAGCTAGTAAAAAATGACACTTGTGTGCATTCCAGTAGTACCTTACAATAGTAAATGAACAAATCGATCCATGTGAAGGGTTAAAGTTCAGACACCCATAATCTACATCAGTCATACATTACCCATACAGAATTCATGCCAGCCATCATAACTACTAGAGCAAGAACATAAACAAGTAATCCCTCCGTCCCTTTTTGTGTGTCGCTAGGGAAGCGTGTTTGTGAGGACAGCACGCTTCTCTAGCGACAGATAAAAAGGGGCAGAGGGAGTATAGCAGAGTCAATAGTACATGTAATTCTATGTGGTGCACTGATTATAGAACGATGTCTAACATATGTTAACACAAATAGTTAGCACTTAATTCTCTTAAGATATAGATTTAAGTACTATTGGGGAACAGAAAAGGGAAACCTTCACTATTGGGCCAATCAAATTCAAAATAAATACATGCAAGCAGATGCAAAAAAGAAAGGAGAAGGGGGGATCATAAGGAAACAGAAGGAAATCAAATGTGAAGAGAAAGCAGACTCACAGGAGGATATGACTCAAGAGCTCCATCGGCAGATAAAAAGCGAACATGCTTAAAACCTTTCTCTCTTAAGAATTTATCGCCTAGCTGCATCACAATAATATAACTGGGGTGAATAATAGCAAAGCAGGGTGAGTGTGTGTGTGTGTGTGTGTGTGTGTGTGTGTGTGTGTGTGGTTGTGATGGACTGGTGGGGCGTGGGCGGGTGGGGGTGGGGAGTAGAAATTAGACTGCTTGGGTTGGACCATACATATCCAAATCCTGTAACAACACGCAGTGGCCTTTCTTCTGTCCATTCAGGCATCTTTAACAAATCTTCCAAAGTAATTATGTTCTCAAAAATGCCTTCCTTAGGTACCTGCCACACAAGTTGACTGCTTCAGATATAAACTTCAATTTGGAATAACAAGACTAGTACCCATAAATGCACCTGGATAGCAACATACCGCAAGGGATAAACGACAATGTCCAAACTCAAGAGCCTCATGAACAATCACTAAATCCTCATTGCCCTGCCACATAAAAATTTTAAGTACAAACATTGGTCAGATAAGGGTTCCTTCAAAGCAGGATAAATTTCACATAAAAGAATACTGCGAACTCAATTAGCAGAAATTCATGTTTCTAATATATAAGTCCAGAATCACATGTGTGCATAAACCAGGGAGGCATTAGTCTAAGGACAAGATAATGAGAAATAAACAAATGCATGCTGAAAACAGTTTTTACCTTTTTCACGTCATTATATAGGGTATAAGGTGCAAATTACAGTAAGTACACACTTATCCCAGGACTAATATTGTGTGATGACTCTTGAGTAAAAGGACTTATGTTGTGTTAATACATACAACTGAAACATCTAAGACTAAAAGCATGTACAAATAAAGCAAAATAATGATATGCAACTCTCCTGCGTGTTCGAGAAAAAAAATAATAGGATTGCTCAAAAGCTTACCTCCCCGTATTCACTAACTATGTCAAAACCCACAATACCAAGGTCAAGATCGCCTGACTGCAGTTTACGAACAATGTCCTTAGGCCTTTGGAACCAAACCTCCAAATTTGGAATCTGCAAAGGATAAAAAGATATCAGCGCGTTGCATAAACTCAGCAAGAATTATATTGAAACTATCAATCACTCCATCTGCATAATGTGTCAGACCAGCTATCCACACATAGAAACCGAATAAGGAGGTATAAAGTTGAAGTGAAGGGGAAGAAAGTAAGCCTCCAATGCTACCAGCATACCACTACTTAAATGAGATTATATCGAACATGGTACTTCTTATCTCCGAACTTAAAATGGGAGGAAAAAAGAACAGGGACTATACCAATGGTTTAGCCAATGGACAAATATTGTCAAATGATGTTGCATAATAATGCTGACACGCTATGAATGAGGGCAAGCATATAACTTAAACATGGATGCCTGGACTACAAGAGGACCACATTAACCAGAAGGAAAAACAGAAAAGACAAACCGGCAAGGACCCAGGCTGTGCCGTTGTTGATTAGATTTGGGCAGATATAATGATTCCACATTGGATAGTAATCCATTTAAAGATACAAAGCCTCAATACATACAGCTAAAAATCAGATGTTTGGGTTCATCACTACTGCATGCATGTCATGCACTGCAGGTAATAGGGTGTGCTAGTTTTGCTTCCAGCAGGGCTTAATGACGCAAACAGGGATGTGAGAGTGATCTAGTAGAGATTTCATTAGCCAAGAAAGCCTTCTTAATTCTTGAATCTAGAAGATTACTCAAAAATGCAAAGGAATACTTGTAACTTATGGAAAAGCATGTTCTGTAGTTTACATGGTTCTGCTATGCAGTATTATGAATTGCATAATTAGCCTCAGATACTGAAGGGTCAATAAACACCATGAAACATCTACTTGGCATTACTCCAACTAAACATCGAGAAGGCCTTGCATGTAACCATCAGAATTATAGTGACCAATTTTCACTAGCTAAACGTAAGTGTTTAGCTTACCTTACAGTACAAACAAACCAAGGGAGTAGAAAGTTCCCCTTAAAACTCTTAAAATGCTTATCCTACCAGTGAATCAATAATAACCCCAGTTAAACCTAAGTGTTAAGCTTACCTTACAGTACAGTACAGACAAACATAGGGAGTAGAAAGTTACACTACATTCTTAAAATCCTTATGCTGCCAGTGAAACAGGAACCAAAGGCTTACTGATCCAAAACCTACTAACAGCAACTAGTTGCCTCCCTGTCAAATTTGACGGAAGGTAATCAAATCAGAGAGATGAGATAACATAGTAAACCTCACCAGCGGGATATCCGCAGTGTACTGCCGTGGGTTGAGCTGCCTCACAGACAATTGGCAACTCTGCATCATCAAGCACAAAGAGCACAACCATAACCAAATCAGCATACCGATAATACAATTCAAACTTTCGAATCCAGCAACGGAAGCACCGATCGGAAAGGAGCGCCAAACCTTGAGGAGGCTTAGGGTTTGCTCGGCCATGCGGCCCTTGCTGGGGAGCCCGATACGAACAACGCTGCGCTCCGCAACCAGGGGAGGCGAAGCCGCCGCCGGTTTAGCGGATACGGCGGTCGCAGAGGCTGCTGCCACCGGAGCGACAGAGCGGGCCCTCCCCGTCGGCGAGGGGCGGAGGCCAAGGCGGAAGCTCGCCTGTGGCGAAGGTGGCTGCGATAGAGGAAGAACTGTAAACTTCGCCGCCAACATCGCCGGCATTTTGGAGTTGGTGGGTGGGCGGGCGGCTGCAGTGCGACTGCCGTTATTCGGTGGAGTGAGGGAAGCTGGCGGCGGTGTTCGGCGGCGACAGAGCAGGTGAAGCGAACAACATGCGGCGCACGAGGCTTTGGCTTCTAGTGTGGGCCCGGACCCTCCGTTGGGCCGACATGGTGAAGCTAGAGGCCCAAAACAAGCACTTACATTTTTTTTTAACAAAAATATACTTTTACTCCCTCAACTAGTCAACTTCTACCAAAATTCGATTTTTTCTCATGGACTCCAAAACCAGGTAAATCATATCATTTAACTTTTGAAACCGGGTTATAAGCTTGAAGACGGTTTATCTTTTTCTTTTTATTTATTTTTTATTTATTTTAGTTGAATATTTGAAAAAACATAGTAAATTAAAAAAAATTACAAAAGAAAAAATCTAATTTTACTAGACTCCATGTGAGCATATCTACATAGTAAATAAATAATACGGTATGCTTTAGAAAAAGTTTTCTGTGGATTTAGATCTTTTCTGTCTATAAAGGGATCTGACCACCTTCGACTGTCATGAATTCTTGATGGGTAGCTCTGCCCATGCCCATTGTGTATCTGTGTTGTAGTCAGAGCCATTTGGTTTGAAGTGCAATGTTGGTGAGCTTGAGGTCTGGTATGCCAAGGCTGCCTAGCTCTTTGGGTCGACAGACTGATGGTGATGGGCAGGCGACCATGCATTTGCCGCACACAGAGCCCTCCTTCTCGGTTCATAGAAATCGTCTACAAATGGCATCTATCCCGTCCTACGCTCATGGCGTTAGACCGTCAGCAATCATGTTGTAGAGGACAAACTTAGGGCATGTTTGATCCAAAAGAGCAAAAAAAATTGTTATTTTTTTAAACAAATGGATCCAAACATATAAGGAAAAAAATGACAAAAGAGTAAAAATTTATCATTTTTCATTTGCCACTTTGGAGTGGTAAATAATGGCAAATAGAAAATCCTCCTAGTCATACCCCTCATTTCTATGCATGACATATGAATGAGAGTGCAATTATTAGAGGTAGAATTGTCTTTGTATCTGTTATCAGTGGCGAAGCCACATTAGATCACCCGAGTGCACAGACACCAGGGTAACTTGAAAAAATTAGTTAGCAGATAGTAAATTTTACCACTTGTGCATCACTCTGACCCAAACATGTGTACCACGATGACTGTGTGCACTCAGTTCCTTGAAGCTCTAGCTTCGCCACTGTCTGTCATTTGCTATTTGTTATTTGTCATGTGATCTAAACACTAAAAAATAACAAAAAATTTATCAAATTTATTTGTCATTTATCATTTATCAAGGGATCAAAATATACCCTTAATCAATACCAATCTTCCACTCTGGCCCATGACCGCCCACACCTCTGAATGGCAGGTCGAGGGATGGTAAGTCTCCGGCAACACTTTTGAACTATAACTGCACCTTATCTAAACTACCACACTCCCTATGCATGAACCTACTTTAATTTGTGATTCTATATTGATCTCGACACAATCCCACCCAAGTAACATTTTTAACTGTCGGGCTGAAGCACAAGGCGCTTCAGTTAAGTTTATTGCCATATAACTGAACACATGGCAAGAGCTCGTGTCAACCTTGCTAGTTTTTTTTCGCGAGCAGGATTAGCCCGTTTTCTAAATATGTACCTTGCTAGTGAAACGGGTACTATGAATCTATTCAGAAAATTAATTTCTCAAAGAAAAAATCTGGAGAAGTGTAAAATATGCTACGTAGTTTTCAGTCTCTATGAAAATTAGGAGCTAAAGTTTCTACCTCTTCTCGTTGTTGCGTCACCGTAGCTACTCCAGTCCGATCGTCGGCGTGCACCGGCGACCGGGCGAACAGGTCTCCGGAACCCTCGTCTTCGTGATCCTGCAGCGGGAGAAGGCGAATAAGGTTTTTCGGAAGCGCTCTTCGCGCGACTGCTCCCAATCTTTACGACGGGTCGTCTTCCGTCCAAGTTAGGCGGCGCTACGTCCCGACGTATTCGTCGTCAGCTGAACCGAAGTCTTCCGCCGCCGCTGATCGACATCAACGACATCGACATCGTCTTCAACAACCTGAACGTCGCTTCATCGACACCCGCATCTTCGCCATCTTCACCGCAATCTACTACTCCTACAACTAGCAAGTATAAACCTTGTGATCTAATCTTGTCGTTCATACTATCCAATCTATCTAGTAAACAAGTTATGTCTATGCTAGTTAACTTGAACATGCTATGTGATATGTGGTTTAATTATGTTAGTATGCAGTACATGTTTATTCTAGTTAATCAATCTGTCATGATTTATATTCTGGTATTAATCTAGAATTTGTCATATTATTTAACAATCCAAAAACCTTATTATAGATTTCCAAAATTATCTATGGCTAGGTTTGTTGACGCGTTGAAGCCAGAAAAGTTTACTGGTGTAAACTTTAAGAGGTGGTCCGTCAGGGTCACAGATTGGCTTACTGTCATGAATGTTTTCTGGGTCAAAGATGGCTTGCCCGAGGGTAATATCTCTGATGAAGATCAGAGAAAATACCAGGAAGCTAATAAGATCTTTATGGGAGCTGTGCGTATTGTGGTGTCAGATCATATCTATGATACCCTCATGCACTATGGAGATGCACAGTCTCTGTGGAACTATCTGAACACCTATGGAGCTTCGGATGCAGGCAAAGAGCTATATCTCATAGAGAGCTTCCATGACTATAAGATAGTTGGAAACAGATCTATAGTCGAGCAAGCTCATGAGGTGCAGCGCATGACTAAGGAACTTGAGCTCCTTAAGTGTGTTTTACCCGATGAATTTGTGGTTGGTTGCATTATTGCAAAGTTGCCTTCTTCATGGAGGAGCTTCGCCACAAGTCTTAAACACAAGAGACAGAAAATATCAGTTGAAAACCTGATAGCATCTCTTGATGTTGAAGAGAAGGCTCGGTCTAAAGACAACACTGAGAAGAAGAACGAGGATAGAGCTAGTGCCCACTTTGTCCAGAGAAACCATGGCAAAAACAAAGTAAAGGTTAAGCTTTTCAATGTCAAATCAACTACTCCCTTCAAAAAGAAGAAGAAAGACAAAGCCGAGATGCCTTGCTTCACCTGTGGAGAGCTTGGTCATTTTGCTAAAGATTGTCCGAAACGAGCGGACCGAAAAGAGAAAAAGAAGGCCAATCTCGTGACTACTAGCAAAATTGACGACGGGTATGGTAATTTCCCTACTGTACTATCAGTTTTTCAATCACCAAGTTGGTGGGTTGATACAGGTGCTAATATTCACGTGTGTGCTGATATCTCTTTGTTTTCTTCTTACCAGGGGCTCCAAGGTTCCTCCGTCCTAATGGGGAATGGGTCACATGCTTCTGTTCATGGTGTTGGCACGGTAGATCTAAATTTTACTTCGGGGAAGATTGTGCAATTGAAGAACGTGCAGCATGTCCCTACTACTCGCAAGAACCTTGTTAGCGTATCTCTTCTTTTGAGAGATGGGTTTAAAGTATATTAGAGTCCAATAAAGTAGTTATGTACAAACATGGGTAATTTATTGGTAAAGGCTATGAATGCGGAGGCTTGTTCCGCTTATCTTTGGCAGATTTTAGTAATAAGTCAGTTAATCATATTTGTGGCACAATTAATGATAATTCAAGTGTTTGACATTCTCGTTTATGTCATGTGAATTTTGGCTTGATGTCGCGTTTATCTAGCTTGAGTTTAATTCCAGATTTCACTATTGTCAAAGGTTCTAAGTGTCATAGTTGTGTGCAATCAAAGCAACCTCGAAAGCCTCATAAGGCAGCGGAGGAGAGAAACTTGGCGCCTCTTGAACTCATACATTATGATCTTTGCGTGATGAATGGTGTGTTGACAAAAGGTGGAAAGAAATATTTCATGACTTTAATTGATGATGCAACTAGATTTTGCTATGTTTACTTGCTGAAAACTAAAGATTAATCACTAGACTACTTTAAAATCTATAAGGTTGAAGTTGAAAATCGGTTAGAGAGAAAGATTAAACATCTAAGGTCTGATCGTGGTGGTGAATATTTTTCTATACTATTTGATGAGTTCTGTGCGGAACATGGCATTATTCATGAGAGGACAGCTCCCTATTCACCCGAATCAAACGGAATTGGCGAGAGGAAAAACCGCACGTTGACTGACTTGGTGAACGTCATGTTAGACATTGCTGGACTATCTAAGGCATGGTGGGGGAAGCTTTATTGACTGTGAGTCATGTCCTGAATAGAATTCCAAACAGAAATAAAGAAACAACTCCATATGAGATTTGGGTTGGTTGGAAACCATCACTTTCATACTTACGCACGTGGGGATGTTTGGCGAAAGTCAATGTTCCAATTTCTAAGAAGCGTAAGCTTGGGCCGAAGACTGTGGACTGTGTCTTTCTAGGATATGCTCACTATAGCATTGCTTATAGATTTTTAGTAGTAAAATCCGAGGTTCCTGATATGAATGTAGATACAATCTTTGAATCTCGTGATGCTATATTTTTTGAGAATATATTTCCTATGAACGATATGCATAGCAATGCTAAATTTTCTATTGAATTAGCTCCTGATTTTACTATACCTACCGAGCATCCTGTTGAGTCTTTTGAACAATCACTTGAAAAAGTCTTAGAGGAGGATGATAATAAAGTTCCCGTGAGGAACAAGAGACAAAGGATTGCCAAATCTTTTGGTGATGATTTCATTGTGTACCTTGTGGACGATACTCCCACTTCTATCACAGAGGCATATGCATCACCAGATGCAGATGATTGGAAAGAAGCCGTTCGTAGTGAGATAGACTCAATTCTTTCTAATGAAACTTGGGAGTTATCTGAGTTGCCACTTGGTTCTAAACCCATTGATTGTAAGTGGGTGTTCAAGAAGAAGCTTAGACCTGATGGTACTATTGATAAGTACAAGGCTCGGCTTGTGGCTAAGGGTTATACCCAGAAGGAAGGCGATGATTTCTTTGATACTTATTCACCTGTTGCTAGAATGACCACTATTCGAGTTCTACTTTCCCTAGCTACCTCATATGGTCTTCTCGTTCATCAAATGGACGTGAAGACAACTTTTCTTAATGGAGAGTTGGATAAGAAGATTTATATGTATCAGTCTGATGGGTTTGTAGTAAAAGATGAAGAGCAAAAGGTGTGTAAGTTATTGAAATCGTTGTATGGCTTGAAACAAGCACCTAAACAATGGCATGAGAAGTTTGACACTACTTTAACTAGTGCGGGTTTTGCTGTTAATGAGGCTGATAGGTGTGTGTGTACTATCGACATGGTGGGGGTCAATCTGTTATTCTATGCTTATATGTTGATGATATTTTAATCTTTGGAACAAATATTGATGTCATAAATGAAGTCAAGTCTTTTTTGTCAAAGAGTTTTGACATGAAAGATCTAGGAGAAGCTGATATAATTTTAAACATCAAGCTGATTAAGGAAGAGAGTGAGATTACTTTGTCGCAATCACACTATGTTGAGAAGCTTTTAAGCCGATTTGGCTTTATGAATAGCAAGCCTTCTCCAACACCTTATGATCCTAATGTGACACTAAGAAAGAACAAAAAGAGTGCTAAAGATCAGTTGAGATATTCTCAAATTATCGGTTCACTCATGCATCTAGCTAGCGCAACCAGACTAGATATTCCTTTTGTTGTGTGCAAATTGAGTAGGTACATGTCCAACCCGGGTGATAATCATTGGAATGCACTTGAAAGGGTCTTGCGTTATCTTAAAGGTACAATGAGTTTTGAGATTCACTATTCTGGACACCCAGCTGTGCTAGAGGGATATAGTGATGCGAACTGGATTTATGATATTGATCAAATCTATGCCACTAGTAGGTATGTTTTTACTCTTGGAGGTGACGCAGTGTCATGGAGGTCTTGTAAATAGACTATTTTGACTAAGTCAACCATGGAAGCAGAACTTACTGCTTTAGATACAGCATCTGCAGAGGCAGAGTGGCTACGTGAGCTCTTGTGTGACCTGCCGATGGTTGAAAAACCAATACCGACTATCCTTATGAACTGTGATAATCAAACAGTGATCACTAAAGTGAATAGTGCAAAGGATAATGCGAAGTCAACAAGACATGTTAAAAGACGTTTGAAGTCTGTCAAGAAGCTGAGAAATTCCGGAATAATAACTGTGGCTTATGTCCAAACCGACAAAAAGCTGACAGATCCCTTTACTAAAGGGCTATCACAGAATGTGATAGAAATTGCATCAAGGGAGATGAGTATGAGACCCATGTGAGTTTGTAGTAGTAGTAACCCAACCTTTTTGGTCGGAGATCCCGTGACTAAGGATCTGGGAAGAACAAGCTATTGATAAACTGAGGAGAGTATAACTATAAACCCTCTCTAAGTGAAGATGCAAATACTCAAAGCATTGAGGCACTGTATGATAGGTTGGCTAAATACCTTAATATGTTCTATTGGCTTTCATTAGCGAAGATGCTGTCCTACAAAGCATTCTTGAAAGAATATACCTATATGAGTTCGACTGTTAAAACGTCGCAGTCTATGAGACTTGGATAGTCTCTAGTAAACTCATTAAAAGACCACAGAGTACGACGTATATGCTCAACTCACGGAGTAAGTCTATTGGTGGCCAGGTACTAGTTTAGCTTTGGGTAAAGCTCATTCGTACAAAATTTGCAATTCAAGGCGTAGTCCATTATTCAAGTTGTGGATGAGTGTAACTTGAGGTTCTAGGCGTAAGTTCAACTTCACAGTCTCTGCCAAAACACTGGTATATCAAATAGGAGCGAGAACAGACAAATCTCTAAATGGGTATTTGAGATCTGGTGGAAGATTGTTGAAATTTATATGGGCTTGACCCAATAACAAATTCAGAAATTCCTAATAAATCTCAAAGGCCCATGCATGAAAGCAAGAGGGGATGTGGGAACTATTTAGTACCACATTGTTTGTGGAAGTAGAGATATTGGTTGGACCAGACTATATAATCAAACTATCGGTCACGCCAATATATCATATAAAAATTAAGAGCTAGAGTTTCTACCTCTTCTCGCTGTTGCGCCACCGTAGCTACTCCAGTCCAATCGTCGGCGTGCACCGACGACCGGGCGAGCAGGTCTCCGGAACCCTCGTTTTCGTGATCCTGCAGCGGGAGAAGACGAATAAGGTTTTTCGGAAGCGCTCTTCGCGCGACTGCTCCCAATTTTTACGACGGGTCGTCTTCCGTCCAAGTTAGGCGACGCTACGTCTCGGTGTATTCGTCGTCAGCTGAACCGAAGTCTTCCGCCGCCGCTGATCGACATCAACGACATCGACATCGTCTTCAACAACCTGAACGTCGCTCCATCGACACCCGCATCTTCGCTATCTTCCCCGCAATCTACTACTCCTACAACTAGCAGGTATAAACCTTGTGATCTAATCTTGCCGTTCATACTATCCAATCTATCTAGTAAACAAGCTATGTCTGTGCTAGTTAACTTGAACTGATATGTGGTTTAATCATATTAGTATGCAGTACATGTTTATTCTAGTTAATCAATCTGTCATGATTTATATTCTAATATTAATTTGAAAATTGTCATATTATTTAACATTCAGTACGTACAATACATACTCGTATTTCTCTAAAAAAAACACGAAAAAGATTAAACAAGTCCAAATCGGAGCGACACCCTCGGCGCGCGGTTACATAGTTGATAAAACTCTCATTCAGTTAGCAGTGTACGTACTTAGCTAGTAGTACACGCTCTCAGCCGATGGAGCTGGTCAGATCGATGAAGCTGAAGCTGCCATGGTAGTGGTGGCCAGCCGCAGCTCCCTGTCGACGGCCCTCTTGAGGAGGCCGCCTTCCTCGACGACCATCTGCACGGGTAGCACGCCGAGGCCGGTGGCGACGGCGAGCATGACCTCCTTCATCTCGGCGCGGAAGTCGTCCAGGTCCACGGCGCCGTCCCCGTCGCGGTCGAAGCGCGCGAAGAGCGCCCCGTAGAGGTCGGCGAGCTCGGCCGCGGGCGCCGGCGCGTCGGCGCCGAAATGCGCCTCCCGCACGCGCAGCGCCGTGAGCTCCCCGACCATCTCGGCGTACGTTAGGCGGCCGTCGCGGTCCGCGTCCAGCGCCGCGAAGCGGGCGTCCACGGACGAGTTGAACGCGCGCTCGTCCTCCACGAAGCTCTGCACCGTCCACCCGTCAAGGATCTCCACGCTCATCTTGTGTTGGGCGCGGGCTCTTTTCTGTCTGTGTACTGGTGTGTGTTTGTTGGTGTCGGCTTTGAAGAAACGGCGGCAGGGCAGCGGCCGCGTTTTATAGCGAGGGCCGGCAAACCAGCTAGCCCACTCGTGGCCGCGTCGTGGTCTGCTCTTGTTCGCCGAGTAGTAATATGCTGTGGGATGTGCGGAAGCGGAAGCAGCAGGCGACTTGTGTACATCGAATCCAAGATGCGCTTGAGATGTAAGCCAACTTTCTGTTCTCCTCTATCTAAATTAAAGAGAAAAGCAGCACCACCCGTGGATTCGCATTCGGTCGCCGGCCGGTAAAGGCTCGCGGCGTCTCGCAGCGCAGAACAGACCAGAATACGCCGGGAATGTGCGCGCGCGCGTTCACTGGACGACGGCGCCGGTGGCGGTGGGAGTACGGTTCGAGTTGTTTTCCAAAACAAAACAAAATAAAGGCGCGGTAGCTCTTGGGCACACTTGCCTTTTCCGTGTAAGATAAGGTACTCCCTCCGTACTAAAAAAAAATTTGTTTTAGAAAAACGGTACAGTCTATACAATATAATTTTGACTGCTCATTATGATTATCAAAATTTTAAACTCGACAATTTTAAAATTATTTATAATTTATATTTCTAATATTTAACTAAAATATTATTTTAATCGTTTTTTTTAGCATGGAGCAAAGCAAGTTGGCCGAGGGACCAAATGGATGGGCCAACCTGTGGGCTAGTTTGGTCTACCACACACCACGCCAGAGGATGGCGACGCCACGGGGCCAACTACAAAATTAAAAGCAGCCCACCCAAAATCCAAGTCTGCGGCCCAAACTACTGAGTAGGTGAGACCGAAAGCCGAAATCTGGCCCAGACGCGTCCAAACCGAGACTGTCGGTGTCGGTGGCGCTGTCCCACTCCCGTCCCCGGCACCGGCACCGGCACCGGCACCGACCACGGCGGCATGGCACTTGGCACGCACGAACACCAGACAGCACGGCACCATGGCTTGCAAGGGAAATAAATAGCCCCGGTCGTCGCCTCGCTCGAGCGGTCCGGACGTGGATGTCTGGCCGACCAGCAAATCCGCGCGCGGACGCTTGGTTTCAGCGACATGGCAACCGTCTCGATCGCTCGCTCTTCTCCCGCGTTCTACGTCAGACCACACACTCCTTTTTTTCCTCTCTTCTTCCTCTCGCTCGTTCCACTGCATTTCCGGTCCGGTGGGCGTCGGCGGTTCTCCCGTCACCACTCACCAGTCGCCAATAATTGCGGCTTCGGTGACGTCTCCACGGCCATCACGAGATTTTTGCGTCGCGGCGACCAATGGTTTTGCTGCGTGGAATTCAATTAGTTAAGAGCTGTGGGACAAATACGGTGCCCGTACAGTACAGTGTGTCGTTGCTACCGCCTTTTATTTTTCTCCGGGATGAATAAAAACAGCCGAACAGGCAATGTTTGTAATAAGCTCCTGGTTGGTAAGATCTGCAGCTGCAAGTGGATTGCATCCGAAGTTCTGAACGAGAACAAGAACAATCTAAGGTCTACCTTCCTCTTTACAGTACCTTTGATTTTGTCTTCTGATGAGAAGAAGAAAAGGTGATTGCTTGATCCTGACAACGAATGAAGTTTTAGGCTACCTCAAAGTCATCAACCACTGAAACTCTGGAACGCAGCCTTTTCATTGGTGATCACTGAACAAGTGAAAGAGGCACTTTCGTGTTAGTGGTTATGATCATGAGTTAGGCATGCACTAGTTGAATGTCTATGGCGGAAGGAAGGGGCATTAGCTGCCTGCAATTCTAGACCAAACAGGACTACAGGAGCTTGGTTTTCAGGTAGAGGTGGTACTGGTATACTTAGAGTGAAAGAAAAGACAATAACCACAAAATCATCACATTTTCTTGGAAAGTGAAGGGTTTTTCTTTTGGCGAAACCTAAAAGTAAAGTTGAAAAAACTGCTCAGTAGTTGTTTATAGTGAAAAAGGAGGGCACGAGCTTCTTGCTGGTCGATGCACCTTTTGTCCTATAGATTATGTGATATACAATTACAAGCTAAAAAAATTCAGGGCTGGTCCAACAAATGGCATGTAACAAATGTGCAGAAGTATGACTAGAAATGTGTATTTTCAGAAAACATGTCCATTATTTTCTTTTTATTATCTTATCAGACCGAGCTATAGTAATACCGTGGACATGAAATTCAACTGTGCAATCAAATTCATCGAATTTTGCAGTATATTGATGTTAAACATGATATTACTTGATTGGGTATGACAAATAATGGCACTGAATTTGATTTCCTGTCGAAGTTTAATTAAACATGGTAGGTCCAGAAATGAACTTTCCTCTCCTTTGATGATTAGGCCTTGATA